>CAUJNA010003811.1:313957-389364 GCA_963377175.1 Effrenium voratum
TGCCTAATTAAAAGGTCGAAAACGCGCGCATGCATGTGCACACTTTTCGTATTTGCGCGCAATTGCGGATATTTGCGCGATAGTACCGGATTTTTGCGCGCAAATTGCGGGCTGGCAAGTCGCCGAAAATCGACTAATTTCACCTATAGGCGAGTTGTCTCAACAACAAGTGTGGCGCAAGCACAGTTCTGGAGCAAACCGCGGATCCGTGCAAACCCAGGCAATACTTGCGAGCTTGGAGCTATTGACGGAGCCAATCGGGTTGCTAAATCAATGGCCACAAAGTGTCAAGTGCAAGTGATAGCTGGTACTTGTGCCGGGTGCCATGCGTGCTACAAACTTCCTGCCTAAAGGCTTGGGTGGAGACAAAAGAAGAGCTAGATATGCTGTAAACATCAAGGACTTCAACAAACAGCTGCGCCGGCACGGGCACGAGCATCGCAGCATCAATTGTTTCCACAAGTAGTACCGACTTTGTGACTACCAGAGGAGTTTCATCCGAAAAGTGCGCAAATCCCTCAAAAGTGCGCAAATTCCAAAAAAGCGCGCAAAGACACCACAAAACACGCAAACAAGCATTTGAGCAGAAAAAAGGTGCGCAAACGAAGATTCAGGGCAAAGTGGGCTGCGTCCTCGCAGGCCACCAACAATTCCAGCGTCCTTCCCATCGACAGTCTGGTGAATTTCGCTCACTACGACCGCACCCATGTGAGCAAAACATGTTGCAGTAGTTCGTCTAATTCCACGGAGGGGGCCTTGCCTGGTCCTTCCTGCCATTCAGCATCTCAGTCCTGATTTGCTCCGTCACGCACGCCCAGGAGCGTGCTTCTGGAGCTTTTTGCGCAACAGGCGGTTTGTAACGTTCACAAAGTCCTTCTCCGCAGGTCGCCCCACTGGAGTGACCTGCAGGTCCGCCGCAGGAGGGGGCAGCCATTTCAGCGTCACATGTGGCCGTGTGGCTGGTAGACAACGACCTGCAATTCCAGGTCGTGACTCAAGTGGTTTAGACTATGAGCTTGGGCCAACTGCGTCAGAAGGGGCCTTTCACGCACGGTGGCCAATCGCCCTGTTTTGCGCATGCAGCGCACACAGCCGCACACTGGCGCACACACCCCTGCAGTTCAAGCTGCCTAGAACACGTGTCATACAAAGCTGTGTGATACCTGCAAAGCCAAGCCAAAGCCCTGCAATGCATAGGAAAGCAGCCCATTCGCCGGGACACATCCACAGGGGGGGGGGGCGGACCTTGGGAGCGGGTATTGAGGAGAGCCTAACGATACCAATGCAACCTTCCTGAGGAAACCCTGGTCCAGCGGGGTTGGGCACAAACCACCGCTCGCCCTGGGGCATTCCATAAATCAGGAACCCCGCAGAGGCAAACCATCGAGGGATGAACTTGTTTGGCCACAGGTCAAAATCCCGTAGCCCCAGTGAACATCCCAACAATCCCCACTAAAATAGGTTCTAAACAGTTCTAAAATGGGTGCACCCACCCCAAAATGGTACCATTGGTTTTGACCCACATGCCTCAACACTAGAGCGTGCGCCAATGGCATTAAACTCAATTCTGCACTCAATCATTGCTAAAACTTTGCCAAGAATGCAACCATCCGCTTCTCGAGTGGATGGGTCGGACATATCCAGACTTTACGCGAATCACTACTTTGTCATCTTCCCTACTCCCCTGCAGATTAACTTGTACACACACACAAAACCATCATTTGTAGGGCAATCTCCTTTTTGGGGACCTTGCTTTTACTTGGTTCCATGTGATCCAAAGCAGGTGTAAACATTGACGTCCTTTTGGGACACTAGATGGCAATAGAACACAATTGGCCACAAACTGAATCCAGTGGAATCCTATCAACCAAACTTATCGAAAGAGGGCACCCACCAGCTTGTCCCCAAAACGCGTGGTTTCCCGTTTTCCTTTCAGAACTCCCACGCAAACCCTACGACCGACTCCTTGGGCCCGGCGTCTCTCGTCTGGTGCCCTCCCCACCATAGCCTGAAGCCAATGGGGTCTCTCCGTTTCACCTATCTTTTGGTGTTTGGATGGTCGCAAAGGTTTCTCTTTTGGCCTCCCATGAAACCAGGCAGTAGAGCCACCTACAAAGCGTGGACAATAGGATTTTCTCCCGCTGCTCAACTGAGGCATGCACCAGCTATGGAAACATGATGGGCTCCCCTCCACAAATAAATGGGGAACCCTTTTTTCTCACCCTCCAAACCTTTTTTTTCAACCCTTCCCTGTTTTTTCAACCCTGCATCCTTTCTATTTAACCCTCCCCCCGTTTTTTTAAACCCTCCCCCCTTCTTTTTTAACCCTCCCCCCTTTCTTTCTGACCCTCCACCTCTTCCTTTTAACCCTCCATTTCTTTTTTGCCAACCCTGTGGCCGAAGTTTGCGGCAACTGCACTAAGCAACGGTCCAGGGTTGGGTTGGTTTAGGAGCGGCTTTGGATTTAGGGTTTGTTTAGGGTGGGTTCGGGCGGGGGGGGTAGGTGGGTTTAGGGTTGGTTTCGGATGGGAAGGGTGGATTTAAGGGTTTAGAGGCGGGGTAGGGTTTGTTGAGCAAGTTTGTGGTCGGTTTAAGTTTAAGGTTGGTTTCGAGCAGGTCTGTGCTGGGTATATGGTGGGTTTAAAGTTGGATGAGGGTGGTTTTGGGCTTGGAGAATGGGTCTACAGCGGGTTTAGGATGGATTTAGGGTTGGTTCGGGGGGGGTTAGAATGGGTTTAGGGTGAGGTCAGGCTTGGGATTAATGTTGGATTTACATGGTGTTAGCTTAGGGTGGGATTAGAATCTGTTTGAGGTGGGTTTGGGGTCGGCTTCGGGTGTAGAGTTGGATTAGGTAGATTTAGAGCAGGATTTCGGTGGGTTTGTGTTTGGTTTAGGTGGTCTCGAGTAGGTCTGTGGTGGCTGTAGGGTTGGCTTAGGGTTGGTGTAGGGTTGGTTCAGGGCGGGTTTACGGTTTGTCTATGTCTAGGGTGGAGTTGGGGTTGCGCTAGGGGAGGCTTGGGGTCGCTCAAGGGTGGCTTAGGGTTGATTTGGGGTGGCTTGATTTCAGGTGGGCTTAGGGTGTTTAAGGGTATGTTGTTCGTTTGTTTTGGGTTGGATATAGGTTGGTTCAGGGTTGGTCTGGGATGGTCTAGGGCGGGGTTTGGGGTTGGTTTAGGCTTGGATGTGGATTGGTTTTGCGGCTGGCCTAGGGATTTAGGGTTGGGCCAAGCTCAGCTTAGAGTCTCAGGGTGCGCTTAGAGTTGGATCAGGGTGGGTTCATGGTTGGTACAGGGTGGGCTTATGGTTGGTTTAAGGTTGCTTTGGAGTGGCTCAGGGTTGGTTAGGGTTGGTGTCGGGCTAGGTTGGTTTTGAGTTTAGTGTGGGTTTAGCGTTGTTAGGGTGGGGATTTAGGGTTGTTTTTGGGTGAGTTTAGGGTGGGTGCAAGGTTGGTTTAGGGTTGGTTTTCGCTGGGCTTGAGTTTAAGGTTGGTTTTCGGGGTGGTTCGTGATTGGTTAAAGCTGGTTTAGAGTGGGTTTAGGATTGGGTTAGGATTGGCTTAGGGTCGTTTTCGGGTTGAGGGTTGGTTTTGGGTCGGTGGGTCTGTTCAGGTTGGTTTAGGTTGGGCTTAGGGTTGCATTAAGGCTAGATTAGGGTGGGATTGGGGTTTAGGCGAGTTTAGGGTGGGTTTTTTGTTGGCTTAGGCTAAGCTTAAGGTGGGATTATGGTTGGATCAAGGTTCGGGTGGGTTTAGAGTTCGTGTAGGGTGGGTTTAGGGTGGGTGCAGGACTGGCTTGTTGGTTTAGGGTTTGGGATTGGTTAGGGGTGGGTTATGTATGCTTTAGGGTGGTTTCGAGTAGGTCTGTGGTGCTTGCGGTGGGTTTAGGGTTGGACAAAAGACGTTTCTGGCTTGCCTGCAGTTTAGGGGGTGTTGTGTAGGGTGGGTTTGGGGTGGGTTTGGGGTGGGTTTGGGCGTGTTTGGCTGGTTTGAGATGGATTTAGAGATTCTGAGGGTTCGCAAGGTTTGGCTTAGGGCGGGCCTAGGGTTGGTTTGGGTTGGGTTGGGTGCGGGGCAGGCTTAGGTTGCTTTAGGTTTAGGGTGAGAAAAACAAGGTTGCGGGGTGAAACAAGCAAGCTCGCGGGTGGAAAAAACAAGGCGGAGGGTGAACAAAAACAAGGCAAAGGGTGAAAAAACAAGGTGAGGGGTTGAAAAGAATGGATTTCTCAGGGTTGGAGAAACAAGGTTCCCGCCGACGGTTCCCAAGCAGGGTTTGAGGGTTGAAAAAAAAGGAAGGGTTAAAAAAACAAGCTCGGAGGGTGAAAAAAAAGGGAGCCCCAAATAAATTCCTGCACAAGAAAGGGGGCCCAGTAGTTCGTATATCCCTTGCTAATGTTTGACCATTTAAAGCCGAAACTCTAAACAGTTGAAAGTCTAAGGGCTGGGAAACGCCAAGCTGAGAAAATTGCTTGGATGGCTTCGTGGATCCGTCTATATAGGATAGAAAAAGAGACTAAACAAAAATGCACTAAACAAAAGCAGGGAGAAGAGCAGGGAGAAGAGCAGGGAGAAGAGCAGGGAGAATCCACAAAGCATATCTCCAAACCAGTTCGTAGAACACTCATCAATGAACACCAAGTAGCCCAGGCAAGCCAAACCCTGCGTTTTTCGACCCAGCCTGTTTGTTGGGCCCACAAGCCAAAAGGTAATATGGGAAGAAACAGGTTGGGGGCTGGGTTGGACAGAACATTCAACGCAGCAACAGCCAACCCGAGATTGACATGGCCCAACGTGCGATCTCTTTGACCCACCCAACGGGGAAAGGCCCAAGCGTGTCCCCGTGTCTACAATTCGCACCAACACACTCTGGGTCTCCCTTCACGCCAAGGTCACAATGCCCGTGGCAGCTGTGAACCGGCGCGCCTCGCGGCTTCCAACATGGAGCGCGTGGAAGGGGTGCAAACCCCGTTCTCGAGGAATCCTTTTTTTTTTGGATTCCCGTTTTGTCGGTTCCAATCTGCAGAAAAGTTTGGTAGTGGTTCCTTTGGTGAAGTTGGTACGAGTATGTGTGGGGTTTCTTGCAAGAATATGGACATCTGCCACCAGGTTTTGGGGGGCTTCCCAATTGAAGACACACCTACACATAGACATGTGGGTGTGCGTCTTGGTGAGTTCGTACCTGGTGAGTTCGCCATAGATTGCCCGATTTCTGTTTCAACCCTTTGACCCGCCTGGGTGTAAAAAAGAAGCCCCCTTCATTGCCTGAGTGCATTGGCCGGACATGCACAACATAGTTGATTCTCACTAGTACGCTCTGCCCAGATGTGCGACCGGAGAAGTGAGTGTTAGAGGCGTTCTAGACTTCTAGGCCTCTCTCATTTGCAACCTGGAAGGGATGCAAGAAATAAACCCTGACATAAACCAAAATGCATACAATATGATTGCTACATTGCGCTATGATTTCCCATCCTAGAATGAGCTGTGTCTAACATCTGATGTTTTTGTGTAATCAAAAGGTTCGACCCAACAAAAACAAAAGAACAAAACATAAATATGAGACACGCCGCATCTGTACCCTCGCAAACCTTGGGAAGCCTGTGCTAAAGTTAGTTTGGAGCTTGGGGCCCTTTAAGTGACAGTGGTTGGTGTCGCCCTCCCGTCCGGAATGAACGTGCCTCGGTCTCGATCTGCGCCTCAGTCGAGATAAGGCGAGCAGGCTTGCTTCTTGGGGAGTTCTGACCTTCTTTCAAGGGCGGCTGCTCCCTCGGCCAGGCCCCCAGATATCCGAAGGCGCCTGGAGGGAAGAGGGGGGGTTCGAGCCGGGTATCTGCCGGACCCCAAAAAGTTGTTAGCAAGTTGCACCTCATTACCCGGTACCCGCACCCAAAATAGACGAAACTCGACCTCCCCTGGGCTCTCCTGAAAGAGGCGCGCGGCCCTCAACGCCTGCCAACAAACGGGCTCGTTTTTTCTGGCATCAGAGTCGGTGGCTCGCCTGCATCGCATCTGTTCTGACTTCTCAGGACCTCTGACCAGTGGACCTTGGATTAAATCTGACAAATTGGAAGACCGACTTGAACCATCCAACGGCCCTGGTCCTTTGATCCTGAGCCACATCTTTGCCAAAAACATCGTCGGGGCGCCTGCCCGGCGAAGCAGCACAGACACCCGGCTCAGCCAAAGCCGATGCAGAAACTCGGTTTGGCAGCCGCTGCTGCAAGGCCTCACGCTGGAGTGGCCCTTGCTGTCCAAAGCATTTCGCAACAGGTTTGTGATTTGGGCAGTGTTTTTGTTGGTGCTCGGAAACCGCCAACCAACATATTTTGCTGCCGAGCCTTGGCCTCTGGATGGATCTGGCGCAGGCCTTGCCAGAAGCCGTACAGCCGAGCTACTTAAGCTTGGAAAGGCAGACGTGAAGTGGCACGTCCTGAAGGAGCTTGCTGCTCTTCAGGGGGGCTTGCTTGGATCACTTTGTCGTACTTTCCACGCTTCAGGCTACGGTTCTTCTCCAGAGGCTTGGAGAAGAACCGTAGCCTGAAGCGTGGAAAGTACGACAAAGTGATCCAAGTAAACCCCCCTGAAGAGCAGCAAGCTCCTTCAGGACGTGCCACTTCACGTCTGCCTTTCCAAACTTTTTACCAGCAGCTTGACTCTTTAAATGGGAACGTGCTTCTCGTGACAGCCACGCCATGCCAGCCAGGCCGAGGCCGACCGCGGCCACGGCTGCACCAACGCCCCAGGTGCAACGTGCCTTCTTGCAACACTTCCTGGCACTTCTTGCACTCGCCCTTGATAGCATAATTCCCAGCGGCGCAGGCAGCACACAGGACCCCAAGTTCGTCCTCAGGGCGAGCGCCTGAAGAATTTCGGGCTTTGACCTTGAACCCTGCAGACTTGGCCACGCTGCCATAACTTGGTCGCAGCTAGATTTGGGGGGGGGAGCCACGCGATGGAAAAAAATAGTACTCCCGGATATGGGCTTCTCAAAAATCGGTTTTAGTATAGGGGGAACGTGTAGCATTAGGGAGAACGGATTATGCCGATGAAGTGCCAAGTGTACAGAGAAAAACATCGTTTCTGTTTCCTATCAGATGCGTTTCCTATCCAGATGTCTGCGGTCAGTCCTCCGTGGACAAGGAGGTGGCATTCAGGCAGCTGCCCGTACCATGCAAAGCATTGTTGTAGCAGCCCTTCATCACCACATTGCCGGACACTGTCACGCCGTCTGTCACTTGGAGGCAAGCCTGCGCCGCCGAAAGGAAGACGGCTGCGAAAACCCACGGAAATGGGCACAGCAACATGCGAATTGCTTCTTTCACCCGTGTAGAATTAAGCTCCCACAGAAAGGTGTTTCGGTTTTCCTGGTGCTCCAATCCGATCGCTTGGGTCCGTGTCAACATCTGTTGACCCCGTTTTCTGGAAAGTTGGACTAGCCATTGAAGGCGCGTGCACCATATGGGCGTTTAATTGACCCAGGTAAAGCAAACAAGAAGGCCTTTCCCTTAAAGATCCTCGCGGGAGATGCTGTCACGGTTATTACCCTAATTTGATGAAACACCCGTTTGCAAAAGGTGTTGGCACCAAAGGATCCTTTCAAGGTGGCTGTTAAGCAACATGATGGAAAGGCAAGCGACCACCCTAAAGCAACCATGAAAAGGCAACACACCGTGCCAGGTCATGGCGAAGCTGCACACGCAAGCAATCAGTTGGCCAGCCTGCTTCCGTTACTGGGAGGAAAGAGTCCATGCTGCAACCACAAACCTTTTTATAAATGTCGACTCGACACGTGGGCTCCTCTGCGGGCCACTTCAAATCGAAAAAGCAAGTATACAATGTCCTGCCTGGAGTTCCGTCCCAGCGCCAGTGGCGCAGTCCTGCAGATGGAGGCCTTTCTTGGGCACTCGGTACGAGCCCGTCGTCAGCCGCGGGAGAAACACCGCAGTCATAGAAGAGTGCGTCGAAGCAAATCGTTGCCAGCTGGCTTTGGCCTGTATAAATTTGGAAACAGACTGTGGTCTCGACATGAGGAAATGAGTTGACCGCGTTTCACAGCGGGCTCCCGCTGCATCCACCCAAATTGCCGTCGGCACAGATCTGTCAGCTTCCCGGTGGCCATGGGAAACAAGGGCACGGAGCTTCGGTAGGTCATCTCAAAGAAGCGAAACACTACAACAAAAAAGGCGAAACCAGGGCAGCACTGGAAGGCTTTGGGTTTCTCAGATGACCAAAGCTCGCTTTGGAGGACTCCTGTTTGCGATGGGCTTGACACTCAAGTGGCTGCGAGTGGCTGCAAGTGTGCCGCGTCAATTCAACGCACCGCACGCGAACTCAATTCAACTTTGCGCAAATTCACTTGAAACCAATCAGGAACCAAAACGAAACAAAGCTTACACTCCCTCAGTCATTGCCCGCAACTAAAAGACATATTATCTTAAAGTTTGCGCCACAAATACCAAAAATGAGATGTGCTTTGACCATGGCACGATATGGCACGCGTGATACAACTTCAAAAGAGAACCCCAGGTTGGAATCGCGGCTTGCGTCCACGCCGGCTGTCATGAAGAATGAGGCCATCACCGCAGATTCTTCACCCGCGACTCGCAACAAACGAGGCAATTCCCTAAACAAGACGCTGCAAACTCTGAACCGGATTCTCGGGACTTGTTTCGTGGCATTGACACCAACCTTGCAGGGATCCAGGGTTGGAGTACACATGCCTTTCCATTCCATCGGTGAATTTACATGACAGAGACATCAATGCGTTCAGGACGAGGTGTGGGAAGCCCTTGACTCCGTTTCTTGGGGAAAACCTCATATATGGCTGTGGGTTTTGAGCAGCCATATACAGGTTCGAGGGGCCCGACCCACCCGAGCCATATAGGTGGTGTGTCGAGACACCAGGCCCCATCAAGGCCATGATTCTGCAATGGCCGACCCTCGAACGAAGGGTGACGCATGAACCCCCGAACCAAAGAACCAAATCAAATCTATTCCAGCATAAGGCTTTGAAAAAGACAAGCAAGGACTGACAGCTGACCTCCTGGACTGGACCGGACAAATGCATAGAGCTTGGGATCTACAAGAGCAACGCCCTGAACAAGGCTGAACAAGTCGGTCCACACTGTGCAACACGATGGTATGGCCAGCTTCATGATCTCCTGGGGACTGAAAGGCCACAGGCTTTGAAGGTCGACCCAATCCTGGTTACGCCACCACTTCCGCCGGTACAGCCTTCTGCAGAGGCTAAAGTGTAGTCAAAGAACTCCCTCTTGGGCTGGTGTCGAGATCGTCCAGCGCGGCACCTCTATCGCAGCCTGAGATTCTGCTGTCGTCATGGTCGGCTTTCCTGCCATCTGTTCGATCTGTTCTTCTTGGACCTCGCCTCCTTGGAACCTCGCCCTTTCTGACTTTCTCCGGGGCCAGCTACTACGCCACACATCCCGATCAAACCCATTGGGAAACTGACTAGATAGTTTCGGTTCTTCCGGATAGACCATATATGTCTTGACCCATGTTGGGTCTGCCTCAAAGTGGGGAACCTTTAATTGGAGCTGTTAGAGAGAAGCCAAATAACGATTAAACATATTCAATTTGAGGTGAGACATTTCCCTGCGTGGCAGAAAATCCCAAGCCAACTAAACCAACGCTACGAAATCAGAAAGGATCGAAGAGAGCCGAAGAGAAGCGAAGATGACTACCGGTACTAAATTAGCACGAAGAAATAAAGCAACACAAACCAATACTAGACCAGTACAAAGGCAGCATTGAACAATTCTAGGAAAAACAATTCTATCTGCAAGTACTTAATAGCACTTAGTCGGAGACCACTTTGGGGGACCTCTGCCCCCGCTGGGAACCCGGAGACGGGCAAACCTCCAGCATCAAAAACAAGGTGAACACCTTCACAGCCAAACTCCAACCTTCACGCCGAAAAAATGAACCCCCCCAAACCTTCACAGAACCTTCACAGCAACCTTCTGGGGGTCTGGGGGAAACCAGAGACTGTCGCGCCTCGTCCGTCATATCGCTCTGAGCCCCGTGCCGCGAGCTCGCGCGAGGGAGCGATCACAAGGACCTGGCGAAGGGATTTGGACCCCCCTAAAATGACCCAAATGGGGTTCCCCCCAAAATGTTGTTTTCCGCCTGCTTCCCTTTTACAACCAGCCAAAGAGGTGTACCCCCAAAATCGATGCCCTTCTCACTGATTGGTTTTGACTGGTGGTCAAACGGCCATGGTGTTCGTTTTGCCTCCCGTTTAAACAAAGCCTGAAAAGTAATTGCCCAACTCAACCAATCTTCCAAAGTCTAGAACGCGGTTGGAGGTGGCATTAAATGGGTCTATCTCAAAAAAAGTGCCTGTTCTACCCGGATGCCAATTGATTGCCCAAGGCTACCGGCGTGCGCGCAAATCCGTTTAGCTGCCTGGGCCTGTTCCTTTTCTATCTATCCACCTGCCTGCCTATTCTCCCATGCATCTCTGGGGGCATCCATTTATCTACCCGTCTACCTATCCATCTGTCAATCCGTCTGCCATCTACGCATCCGTACATCGAACCCACCAGTCGATCTAATTGCCTGCCTACTTGCCCAGCTATCTAGCCATCTAGCTAAGCTACTCTTTGGTCTCATCTTTCTTTCTACCGCCGTACTCTAACCTAATCCAATGTCTGATCTAGCCCATCCAAATCACAGTGGCACGGCGACGCAAACGCGCAACCTCCCAAACCACTGCGCCTGGCAGCGAAACTGCACAAACATCGCGAAATCGACAATAGAGCGCTCGAGCGCGACTAAAAACAAACTGCAAGTCATTGTCACACAATCTCACATGGCTCTTCCCCGACGGCAACTTTTGCCACCCGCGACCGCTGGCGAAAGCTTGAGAACGTTTGTGCACGTTTGCGAAGGCGTGCGGACGCAGCAACGTTTCCGGCGAACACTTGCTCTCCCCAGGCACCAAGAAACTAAACGAGAACACTGAGAAGCACTAAAAAAACAGTTCGCGTGGAAAAAAAACTCCCAGGAGGTTTTTTCCTGATTCTGTAGCGGGCACCATCTTGCCTCGCGATCGGGAAAAAGGCACAAGCCCTTCAAAGGTAAGGGCTCATCATGATGTTCAGGCCAACCAATATCCCGGTTGAGTTTTTCTCGAAAGCCCAAAGTGCGCAGAGGGTTCACTTTGCGTTTTCATCACTTTGCATTTTCAATTTGTGCACCGCGCCTCAGCGAGAGCGATTCAGCCCACCCAAAGTGCGCAGAGGGTTCATTTTGCATTCGCGCATGTGTGCGGCGCAGCATGACCGTGAAACCTTTCCCCAATGGAACGGCAATGAAGTCGCGCAAAGAGTGCTTTTTTGAAGCAGGTCACAACGGGCCCATTGTTCGACAGGGCCAACGAAAAGGACACTCGAGCATGCGCGAACGCAAATCCCATTGCATTGGCAACGCAAACGTAGAATCACTGCGCCTGCCTAGCGAAAGGACACGCCGAGCTTGAAAGCCAACGAAAACAGCACATCAAGTCATCAAACTCACACATTCTGCGCTTCCCCACTGTATTTGAGTTTTGGACCCTGCGACGACGACGTGAACGACGAGCCGACGACACGACTATGCCGACCAACACGACGCGAACAAGGGCCCGGTCCCAGACCCAGACAGAAAACGGGAACCCTTCGCCACGTGGGTCGAATCGCTCACTGTGGCGTGCACACTTTGAAAATGCAAAGTGAACCCTCTGCGCACTTTAGGTGGGTCGAATCGCTGTGGTGCTGTGCAAATGTCCATCTGCGGCTTGAAAATCGTAACTTTTCAGTACGAGAGCAGTACGTGAAGTACACTTTTCCAGATTCGGCTCGAACATCGCAACTTTAAAGTACGAGAGTTGTACGCAAAGTACACTTTTCCGGCTGCGGATCGAACATCGTCCTTTCCAAAAGCGCAAGTAAAGGAACAAGGGGGAAGGCAAAAGAGAAGAAAGGAGAAGAAGAGAAGAGAAGGGAAGAGAGAAGAGGACAGGAGAGAAGAGGAGAAGAGATGGGAGAAGGGAAGGGACGAAAAGAAAAGAGAGGGAGAAGAGAAAATAAAATTCAGAAGGGAGAAGAAGAGGTGAGAGAAGAAGAGAAAAATGAAAAGGGGAAACACACAGGAGAAACGAGAGATAGAAAAGAAGAGAGAGGAGAGAGACGAGAGAAAAAGAAGAGACAAGAGAAAAAAGTTGAGAAGAGAGAAGACGAAATAAGAGAAGAACAAAAAAGAAGAGAGAAGCTGGAAGAGAGAAGACGAGACGAGAGAAAAGGAGAAGAGAGAAGAGGGATTGAAGAAATGAAAATCTAAAAAGAGAAGACAGAAAAAAGAAGAGATACACAAGATAGAAGATAAAAAAAAAGAGAGAAAACAGGAGAAAAAAGGAGAAGAGAGAGAAGAGAGAGGAGATAGAAGAGAGAGAGAGAGAGGGAGCAGAAAAGAGGGAACAGAAGAGAGAGAACAAAGAGAGAGAGAGAGAGAGAGAGAAAAAAAAAAGCGAAGAGAGAGACAGAAAAAAAAGAGGGAAGAGAGAGAAGATAGAAGAAAGAGAAAATGGAGCAGAGAAAAACAAGGAAGGGAGAGACGAGAGAGAGAGAGAGAGAAAAGAGAAGAGAGAGAGGACTCAAAAAAAGAAGAGAAGAAATGAGAGAAGAAGTGGGGAGAAAAAAACAAGAAAAGAAAAGACAGAGAGAGAGAGAGAGAGAGTTGGATAAATGGATGTCGACGTGGCCCGGGCCTTCTGTGGAGGAAAAATACACAACACAACCCCTTACGTTCACCGTTCCCAGGACAAGATTTTGTTTTCCGAAATCAGACATGTGTTGTTGTCGTCGTTGTCGTTGGCGTTGTCGTTGTCGCTGCTGCTGCTATTTCCGTTGCTGCTGTTGCTGCTGCTGCTGTTGCTGCTGCTGTTGCTGCTGTTGCTGTTGCTGCTGTTGGTGGTGGAGGTGGTGGCGGTCGTGCTGGTGTTTGTGTTGGTGTTGTTGTTGTCGTGTCGTTGTCGTTGCTGTCGTCGTTGCTGTGGTCGTTGTCGTGGCACGTGGTGTGTTTGTGTTTGTGGGCAGTCCTCAAACCAAAAAAACAGGCACCAGGGGTGTGGGCACTCAAGAGCTCGGACGTGAGCGGGACCCAGGGTACCTTCGCGCCCCAGCGATGTCGCCTCGGGGGAGTATGCGCCGGGGCCGGCGGCCTGCTTCTGCATCTGCACCTTGCTGAATGAATGAGCGACTCCCTGCTTTCCCCACATCTCTTTCGGCAAAGATTGATCTTCCGTTCAAGGTTTCCATCTAAGAACTTCTGATTCTTATGGTTCTCAGTAAAGAGTTCATAAGTTTTGGACCGTCTCTAAAGGAAACCGCAAGGGATGATTCAAAACTGTCCTTCAATCCCCACTGAGAGCGAGCAAGTGTCTGGACTGCGCCTTTCAACCAAAGTTCTTTCAGAAAAGCTGCTATAAAAAAGTTGGCAGAAGCCCAGGGGTCAACATGAGGCCGTGTTGTGTCCTGTTTGCTTCGCATTTGCCGTGCCATTTCAGGAAAATTGAGCTGTTCAGATGAGCCCGCCCTCTTTGATGTCAGATTTCCTCCAAAAGTGACCCGGGTCCAAAATCAATCAAAATCAAACAGGGCTTCAGGGCTTCATTGGAGGGGGTTTCCACCAGAAGCTCTGCTGTCAACTCTTCACGGATGCTTGCATCACATCCATGGCCGGCATGAAGCAAGGGGCAACCCAGATTTAGCCCTTAGAATAGGGACCCAGGGACCCCCTCTTTCGATTGGTTCAAAAGGAAACAAACCCAAAGCAACTCAAACCCAGGCGTGGATTTATAGGGACACCAAAAGGAACGCAGCTGCTTTTTTTGGCAAAGGGAGACCCACATAGCCAATCGTTTGGCGAATTCCCCAGCTGACTTTCGAGACCTGCTTTGCCATGGGCGACTGTGGTTTTTGGGTCGACTGCTACCGGGGGAACAAGACGATGTTTCCCCCTCAAACATCACCCCATGGGAAAGCTGGCGTGAAACGGGTGACTTTACTTGGATTACAACCCATGTTTCGAAAGAAAATACAACCCAATTGGCCATGGGTCAAAATCCCGTAGCCCCGGTGAACATCCCAACCCCCACTAAAATCGGTTCTGAAATGGGTGGTGAATTCACCTAGCCCAAAACGGGATCCCAAAACGGTTTTGAAAACCACAGCCAAGTAGCCCGCAAAAACCACGAGAACCGCGGTGAGGTGTAAAAGATGTCGAAGCCCGGTCCGTTGGCATCCCCGCCGGCAGCGAGGAGTCGTCCCCGGGGCCGGTGCCAGTGCCCATCCTGCGGCCAAATCGCCAGCCGATTTCGCGGGCGAAATGGCTGGTGTCGTCCAGGACTGATGCGTATGTCTCAAAATAGGGGGACCTCAGAAATGGTGTTCTTTTTCCTTTTGGTACCCTCAAGAAACCTGATGATCGAATGAATTTCAGGGCACACCTCCCATTGCCGACTCTCCGCGCTCTCTCCCCGCCAACAACTCGCCACTCTGCCCCGAGTGGCAAAGGCGCGCCTGGAGCGCAAGCCTTCCTTCAGCAGAATCGCAAAACCTCAGGCTTTGCAATCGTCTGCGCCCACTTGAGAACCTCGACCCCCGTTTGCGGTTGCCTTCACAAAACGTTTGACCTCGTCCTGAGCTGTGTAACCGATCTTCCAAAACCAATTGGGAAGCCACTAATTACAAGGGAAGGGAAGAGAGCTCACAACTGCCCCTCAGACTCCATGATGATAAGCGGGAAACCCATCTTCAAAACACGATTGATAGTGCACGGATGTTCGCTTCAATGGACACTGCAGCATGCCATCTCCAAGCGCCACCGCTAGGATTTGTCGCTGGGCACCAGTTTGCAAGTCGCTGCCAACAACTGCTGCCCGCTCCCAACGTGAGCCCCTGGCATTAATGACCACCTATTGGATAAACAACGGGCTCCTTTTCAACCTGGGGCTACTTTCAACTTCGGTTCAAATATCCCTCCGGCTCAAGCAGGGCAATAATTTCCCACCCGAAGGTTCACATTTTGCCAGCAGAAACACGCGAAATATGGTTGATGCTTCGAAGCAATAAAGTGTGAGGAACTAAAAACGGCACAAAAGGCCGGAAAAAAATGTTACCTTTCCCTCATTCCTTTCCGTTTGGCTTGGTCACACCGCTGCTTCCCACAACGCCCCCTCCCAGTCAACCTCCCCCAACCCTAAGCCAGAGCCTTCCCATTCGCACCCCTCCTCCCCTTCTTACCTGAAACCTCCCAGCCCTGCCAATCCCAGAACCCTCCCGCGCGGACCTCCGCCTCCCCCCTCCCTCCTCCCCCGTCTGCCCTTCACCAACCATTTGTTTCTGTGCTTTCTTCCTTGATTTTTTGGTTCCGAGAGTGTCGCGGGGAGCACTAACGTTTTGCTTTAATTTGTCTTTAACTTGCTTCTCCTAAATCTCGATATCTTTTCGTGAAGTCGCCTGTAACTACTAAACCTACTAAAACTCCAATATGCTCGTGAGATTTCAGAATTGGTCCCTTGTTACACTTTCCCCGCCCGGAATTACCCGCACATCGCCCGCGAAAAGCCCGCAAACGCCCGCAAAAAAACCGCCGCAAATCAGAAAAAGACGTGTCTGTTGGTTCGGGAGTCGCCCAAAACTCCCAGAAATCGAAAAGGCCGGAGAATGCATCTCCAGGTTGGGCTAATTGTCGCGTGAGGCCGACACGATCTCCGACTCCTTTGTGGTTTTATAGGTAAACCCAAAGGAAAAGACACCAAAGAAAGCAAACACTTTCTAGGGGCTCCAGTAGAGAGATAAGAATAATGGTACCCTTTTTCCGTGGTCTATTTTAGTAGGGGAACCCTCCGCCAAAAAGAAGCAGTAAAAGGGCACCCAGCTGGGGGACCTAGCTTTTCAGAAAGCCAAAAAGAAACCAAACAGGAAGGCCCGCTGGGGGACTACAGCCAGGCCCTCGGCAACTTTTTCTTGGGGCCCTTGCATGGCAGCAGGAAGGCGAGCGTCTTCCCCGAGCCTGTCCTTTGGTCAACAGGGGGGGCCTTGGTTGCTGTTGACCCCCCTGCAAAAGATTTGACGTTTTGGGGGTTTAGTGGAAAACCCCTTGATTTCCCAAAAAATTAAAGTCGAAAGATCCACCCAATACCAGTTAAGGGGCATTGATCCAGTGACTCATCGACTCGACCACTTGAAGTGCACAGCTTTGATTGCATCTAAATGAGTCTTGGTCAACAGTACCTTGGGAAGGACATGGGGGGCATCACGCATTTACGCACTAAAAACCAAGGGGACGCATGGATTCTCCATGTTCTCTCGGGGAAGCAAATCATTTTGACTGTGGCTCATATCATATGTTGCTTCAACATTGGACTAGTAGTGAGGAGGGACGCTGATTTACAGTTATATTGAGTCTCTCAATTGGACGAATTCTACTGGACACTGATTCAGAGATCCGCGAAGGCCTCAGTTGCAAAAGGTTGCCATGGAGGAGCCATTGAAGCCTACTGGCGACCATTGGTCGGAATTAGGGGCCGTGCCATTAAGGGCTATTGAGGCGGATAGCCATGACTCGCCATGGCTGTTGAATCACTATTGGAATGCCTTGAACAATACCCACTCTCGCTTGAGAAAATCGCACTTGCCCTTCAAGGGAACGCATGGGAAGGGCCGTTTTGGTGCAAGTAAACCCCCCTCGCCCCCGCCACTGAAAGGAACTGTCCAAGTACCAGGAATTATTTGGAATGTCTGGAATCTAGGTGTATAATGGTGTACATATCTGGATCACATGTCTGTATGTATAAATATATATATATATGCATGTGTATTAATATATATATATATATATCATAAATGTGTTTGTTTGTCTGTCTGTCGGTCTGTCGAACTCTGTATGTCTGTCTGTCAGTCTGCCTGTCTGTCCGTCCGTCCGTCTGTCTGTCGGTGTCTCTGTGTGCGTGTGTGCATGCATATACAGACATGTGTCTGAATGCATACATATATCTATGTAAGTATGTAATTATGTAAGTATGTAAGTGCGTAAGTATGTAAGACCGCAAGTATGCAAGTACGCAAGTGCGCATGCATGTAAGTATGTAAGCATGTAAGTATGTAAGCATCTAAGTATGTAAGTATGTACGCATATATGTAAGTATGGAAGTATGTATGTAACTATGTAAGTATGTAAGTGTGTAAGTGTGTGTATGTATGTATGTATGTATGTATGTATGTATGTATGTATGTATGTATGTATGTATGTATGTATGTATGTATGTGTGTGTGTGTGTGTATGTGTGTCTGTGTGTCTGTGTGTCTGTGTGTGTATGTATGTACGTACGTACGTACGTACGTGTGTGTGTGTGTGTGTGTATGTATGTATGTATGTATGTATGTATGTATGTATGTATGTATGTATGTATGTATGTATGTATGTATGTATGTATGTATGTGTGTATGTATGTATGTATGTATGTCATGTATGTCATGCATGTCATGCATGTCATGCATGTCATGTATGTCATGTATGTCATGTATGTCATGTATGTCATGTATGCCATGTATGTCATGTATGTCATGTATGTCATGTATGTCATGTATGTCATGTATGTCATGTATGTCGTGTATGTCATGTATGTCATGCATGCCTGCATGCCTGCATGCATGCATGTTTGCATGTATGCATGCATGTATGCATGTATGCATGTATGCATCTCTGTAAGCACGTAAGTACGTACGTACGTATGTAGGTAGGCATGTGTGTACGCATGCATGCATGCATGTATGTATTTGTGTGTGTGTGTATGTATGTATGTATGCATGCATGCATGTATGTATGTATGTATGTGCGTATGCAGGTATGCAGGTATGCATACATACATGCATGCAAGCATTGGTACTGACTTAAGGCATCTTAAAGCTACGAGAGCCCTCCCCCAGTTCCGTGTTCAATGGGGTTGCAATTGCTGCGCTTGCCAAAAAGCCTCAATGGGCACATTGGCAAAGGCCTGAAAGGGTAGCCATCACACAGCCAACTCAAAACCCTACCCAGCCACACACAGCCACACATCTACACACCTACACACCTACACACACAGCCACGCACACACACACACCCACACACACACACACACAGACATGCGCGCGCGCGTGCAAATCCTGGGTTTGTCAGGGGACGGGACCCCCACTGCATGCACTGACCCAGAAAAGGTCTCGACCATAGACATCACCCTGCCCAACGGAGATCTCCAGAACAGGCTACCCTTGCAGCCCTTGCACCAACGCGGCGACCAAATTGTGCTTGCTGGACTGTGAGATTTTGCACGCTGTTTGGACCAACAAAAACGAGCTTTTCGCTTCAGTGCGCCATAGAAATGCTCGAAATGGACATTGGGATTGGATGCACTCGAAAAGCCCCAACGTTCCCAGGCCAATAGAAGTCCAGTGGCCCCTTTCCCAAGACGACAGTCATCCATACGGAGCCGATACCATATTTGACAGGGAATCTGAGTGCAAAGGTCCTATGAGTCGTTGGCCGCTTATCACTTGAGTGGATTGGCCAACACACAATGAACCTCTTGTTTATAGCACAAAATATGGCCCAAATCCAAAAGTGGTTGAAGTTCAGAAACTCAGGGAGTATGCCCTCATTCCCGCCAGCCCCGAGCGTTAAAAAAAACTCCCGCAGTCCTGGCCACACCGATCAGATCCCGGCCCGAGCACAGGATAGGCCAGGCCTGCGCCTACAAGAAGACATGCCGTCAAAGGCCAAAGTGGATTGTTCTGTCAGAGGGTTATTACCCAAATGGAATTCCCACTTAGCGTGGCCGAGCATCCCAGCTTTGCTGGAAGGACGCATCCCCATGACACGGCGAAAAGGGGGGGATCTTGTTGTGGCATAGGAAAGCAAGCTGTGTGGCCTTCAATTGTCGCCATGACCCTTCTTGAGGTTTGGTAGAACCATGGTAATTTCGGATTTCTTGGGGCTGCTTCCGGCTTCCAACCCAACCCTGATGCGTTTTGGATTGGTCTTTACCTTCCCGTTTTTTAAGTCGGGTTCTTCCCAGGCTTTTGGGGCCAAAAAGACCACTATTAGGAATCATCTTCATGATCCCCAAGGTAAGGTTGACTCCCGATTGCCGATCTGCGAATACTAGTCAGGGGCCGTTTGTGTGGGGCTATAGTATCCCTATATAAAGGGGATAGATAAATGAATGGTGGGCGCTGCTTTGGGGCATTGCTGCGCAAGAAATGGTGAGGGTGGAAGGTCCTTTTGGTGGACCCTCTAGGCTGGTATTGAAGGAACAAACAAGGGAGCCCAACCATTGCGGGCGGTCGCTCCCCAGCAAATGAACAGAAGAAACTTCAGGTGTCTGTTTGCCACAACATTCCATTTCCTACTGCAATCCACAGAGGAATGCACATGTGTCAAAACTGCTTGCCTGGTTGACACACGTGGCAGGTTGAAGGAACAACCCCAGTTTCTGACACTGATCCCCCTATCACGCCAAACGCCTGGGCATTCCCCAATGCCTGCATCTCGGCCCCTGAAACTAGGTAGGTTTGCGGGTTGAAAAAGCAGGGCCCCTGAAACTCGTGGACCAAGCAATATGTAACGGAAACCCAGGATCAACAAAAACAGGATTGATTAATAGGGGGGGCGTCCAAAATCAAACAACATGCTCATTTTTGGAGGAACACGTGCTGTTTTCCCGTGCTGTAGATGGACAAAAACCATTTCGCACCCCGTGGTAGGTGGCGTATCCTAATATTTTAAGGGATTCATCCATCCCAACTTGTGCTTTTGCCCATCCGCAGAAATTGCCAATCTTCTCTCGGCCTTGCCGACTCTCCTTCCCAGCTGTAGCCAATTCCTTTGACACTTTGGCAAGCGGACAAAGTCATTTCCCCGCAAAGAAGCAAGCGATATCGTTTGTTGACTCCTTGCTACAAGCTAAACCAACCTCTCAAAGACTTCAAAGGTCCAAGAAAAATGGCTGGACACCGCCCACTAAAACGGGCCTGGCTTGGGCCCAAAAACCAAAAACCTCTACCAACAAAAAAAGAAAAACACGAGGCCCGACCCCCCCCCTGGTTTCAACCTCCGCCAAACCGCCCAATCGATGCCCCGCTCCATCCGACTCGCGGACTCGACTCGCGGACTCGACTCGCCTGGATGGGCGTGGGCTCGGTGAAGCCCACCGCCCGCATGGCGTCCACCAGCGGCTTCGTGAGCCCCTCCTCCGCCGCCTCGGCGACATGGAAGGAACCCAGTTGTTTTGGTCCCTGAAAGGGAAAAACAGCCAGCATGGGGATGGTACAACAAAAACATCGGTAGGGTTTTGGACAAAGGAACCCAGTTGCTCTGGTCCCCGTTTCGGGAAAAACCACCAGGCTGATGGTTCTGTTTGAGGGTCATTCCATGGCTCATTCGCTGACCAGCAAGAAAATGACCGACTCAATTTATTGCTGGTCCGATAAGCAAAAAATGAGAAATGGAATCCCCAAACGGTTCATGCCCAACACCAGGAAGGTCAGTCATTCCCTTCTGAGCACCACAAGCAATGCTTCCTAATAACCGAGCTTGGAACATCACTATGATAATCCAGGGTCACCGACAAAATGGGGGGCCAGCTCAAGGTGACCCCTTTAAGCTGATGCAGTGGATGTAGATACGTCTTGACATAGAAGGACATCACTCTATGCAGCTTCCCTCTCCAACAACATCGAATGACTAGATAATACCAAGACCATCTTCGGATCACCCGAAAATGACTTTGAGAGGGACATCTCCGTGCCAGGGCGATCAGCACTGGGCGTGTTCTTCTCCACTTTTTGAGCTGCGTGCTCATCGGCTCCGCCACGGGCAAACGCACTTTTTCACGTGCTGCGAAAAAAAACGAACCGCTGCCCCCCCAAAATGGTTCGTTTTCTTTTGGTTTCCCTTTAAAGACACCGAACAAAACACCCATTTTTCAGAGCCTCCCTACCACTCAACACGCAGGTTCCACGGTACCCAACGGACACGCGTGAGCCGCAGGGCAACGCAATGCGGTTTCGCCCGCGCCTCCAGCGTTGACCAGGGAGGCCACTGGTTTTCAGCATCCTCGCCTGTGAAAAGTCGGGGCCCTATGTCCGGGTCTGGGGTGCTCCAGGACAAAGCGCAAGGGTAGAATTTCGGCTACAAATCAGAAGGGCCCAATACGAAATACCCAGCAAAAGAGAGGTCAACATGTGTATGCCAGTAAGTCCATTTGCCGTGGGTAACCTAAAGAAAAATACACCAGCATAGACCCCAAATAGCAGTGCTTGCACACCAGCACCTCCAAAAGCACCCCCCCGAAGAACGCCCCAAGCAAAACCCGGCCGTCAATCGAGCAGAAATGCGCCCGCACCACCACCCTGAAGAGCACCCCAAACAGCACCACCCAACACACCCAGCCGTCAATCTTGCGAAAATCAACCAGCACCCCAAACAGAATCCCAAACCACCACCTAAGCCGCATCCCCCGCACCCTACCGTCAAGATGCAAACATGCGCCTGCACCGTCACCTGCATGCCCGATAGCACCCGAGTATCGATATCGCAAAAATGCGCCCGCGCCGTCTCCAGCACCTCAAACAGCTCCGAACAAACTGCGTCCCCCAGCACCATCAGCACCAGCACTCCAAACTGCATTCCCCCTGCGTCCTACCGCCTAGATGCCCAAATACGCGCACCGTCACCCCGCAAAACAGCACCTGCACAAGCACCCCCAACTGCATGCCCCCTAGCACCCTACCGTCAATCTTGAAAAGATGCGCCAGCACTGCTACCAGCACCTCAAACTGCACCCCAATTAGCACCTACACCAGCACCCCAAACTGCACGCCCCCTAGCACCAGCCCATCAATCTCGCAAATCACTTTCCCCGCTTTATTAGAAGTTAGAACCCCCTATAGCTTTCAGCTGTCTGGGGAATGAAGGAACTTTGGTGGATACCTGCAATGTATGGGCATCTGGAATACACTAAGTATTTTGGCTGGCCTGTGGCGCAACAACGCCAAAAGCCCATGGTAAACAGTAACCAAGATACAAAAGCCCAACCGGTCACAAGCCAAAGTAAGCGATCCCAATGAAAGGAAGCTTCACCGAAGCCTTGAAGGTGGTTACCGATTCATAAACCATTCATTGCTCGAGTGTTATCCGGGAGCTCGAAAAAGTGTGGGTTTGTCTCAAAGGGCCACGGACAAAAAGTGTCTTTTCCCTTTGGTCCCCTTAAACAACAACAGGGGGTCACAAGAAAGACATACCCGTGTTATGTTGAGTCTTCGTTCAAGGCAAAGGGCTTGGTTCGGCATGGAGTACGAGTTCCAAATTCCAAATATTGCCTCTTCAACAAAATTAGGGTTGGCCACTCCGAATTCTTCACGTGTGAAGCCACTCCTTTTGCGGGCTTCTGAGCACCTTTCTTGGGGATTGGGGTCCAGGCCGTCAGGTGGGGCTGAAGATGAAGGTCCGGTTGGAGGGTGTTGAAAAGGGCCCATTAAAAGAACATTCTCATAGTTTGGAAGAGACTTCCCTCCACAAGTGGCTTCTATTTGTCAAAACCCTCCAAAAGTGGCTTTTATTTATCAATACCACTCACTTTCGGTGACTCGGCGAAAAGAACACCGCAAGGAGCCATTCAGATTTGACGATGCGGCAGTTTCTTGTGCCAGCGGCTCAAGGAAAGGGCAGGATGTTTGCAAAAGGATCTACGATGGATTCGAATCTCCCAGCTGGGAATACTCTACGATCGCTTGAACGTTTTGGGAATCCGCTGCCCCCCAACCACGCTGTAAAAATCCACTCCCAAGGGGCTGCAAACATCAGACTTGACCATCAGCCCTCCGGCCTCTTTGTGCGGCTTGCTCATCGTAGACCTGCGCGGAAGAAGAAGCTTGGTTGGTTTCTGGATAACCCTGTTTGAGGAAATTAGATTGAAATGGCTGTGGGTCAAAATATGTACCCAAAATGGGTTGCCCTGGTCAATGGAAACTTGGACTACAACCTGCGGTCCCTTGGTGGTTTAATTTTGACCCATACCCAAATGGAATCCAAAAGGAACCAACCCATGTTAGGGCGCCCTCTATTCTGACAAACACCGAGTTGGCCCCGCCATGGCCAGTTCAGCTGCTCAATTGTTGGCAGGCCTGTCGCAAAGGTCATCGCTCACCACTCAGCTCCTCCATATAATTTATCATTTCACAAAAGCCTTTGGGGTTCCATGCAGAGGACCTAAACCCAGGGCACCTTCTTGGAATACGCGCGGTTTTCTGGCGTCGGTCCCGTGCTTGCTAAGCGCCTCGATACTCTCTGGAGGCTCCTCGCACCCCATCTGGTGGCTGTCCTGACGTCAAACCGCCCGGTTGACCTTCCCGCCTGCAATCAGTGACAAGTCGATAGACAAATCATTGGAATGGCCTTGTGGGGTAGCCCTTCATGCTACCGGGTTGCCCAGTGACTCTAGAAAGAAATGAGTGTTGACAGTTCAAAGTAGGCTCGGAATCCACCAGACACAGAAAAGCAATCTGTTCAGACCCGCCTTCAGTCAAGGCTCACAGTGGCAGCTTCACACACGCATCGCGCAAAAAACAAAACAAAACAGAAGACTTCCCCAATTGATGGGGTTTTCTTTCAGTTCCTTTGGAGCAATTCAATTGACACCGTGCACCGTTTTGGGGTTCTGCGGGCAGGGTATTCCCGGCTCAGGGAAAGTGGCAACCATGTCCCTTGTCCATGTCATCAGGGGCTTGATTGCTTGTTGGTTTGTCATGATTCGTTGCCAGGACATGTCCAACCACGCACAGAGTTGACTCCCCACTCTTTTGCCCCAGCCACACGGGGGCCTGTCAAGAAGTTGGCGGCTGCCTCTTGCATGTTGCTCTAAGAGAAGCAAAAAGAAAAGCGGCAAGTCAGTTTGAAGGGACCCTTGGGTAGAAAGCAAAACCGCCAAGCCATTCTGAAGGGAGCTTGTAGGAAACGCCCGTATCATCGGGGGGGATGTTTCCAACATTTAGGTAAGGATGCTTGAAGTCAGACTATAGCTCTTCACCAAATCGCTCCGACCCCCTGCAAAAGGTTTACCCTTTGCTGGTTGCGAGGGAAATGAACGAAACCCAAAAAGGCAAAGGGGAAAGGGACGAGCTCAGTCTGGCAATGTTCGTGGGATCTTGACAACACTCCTGGAGACAACTATCAGCTACAGCTCAAATCGTGGCAAAATCCGTAAGGTGTCGGGTCCCTCGCCTCTTCCTCTTTCTGCTCAACCCTGGCATGTGCCGGGACGTGGAGGAAACAATGAGCTACCTTCTATTACCTCCTGCAAATCACCGGGAAAAACAAGTCGGCGCATATTGTTAAAAGTCTTGTCTAAAGCATAAAAACATGGAAGGTGTCTGCAACCGGCTACTATGAAGGACCCTGAAAAAAAAGCCGACACAGTCGGTTTGACAATCTGTTCCATGTACTCTTTGCCACAACTTGGCAGCGACACAGACCACCCCCAAAGACGCCGGAAGGGTTGGCGGGGGGTTGGGAGGGTCTTTGGGGGCCAGTTGTCAAAGAAAGGGTTCCCCAAAAAAAGTCACAAAGAGTGCACTCAATGCATCCGCTTGTTGGACGACCCTGGGTTCCTCCAAAAGGCAACAAGGTCAGTCAAGCCTGGAAATTAAAACCAGGCGGAGCTGAAAAGCGAAAATCAGCTCCCTCCCAAAACAGCCACTAAAACAGTCACTTTGTTGCTGGGACCCCATTGCTCACTTGTTTCTTGGACCGCTCCTTTGGTGGACATCATGTCCGCCAAACGAGTTTTCAAACATTTCCACGCATCAACCATGGTTCTAGGGGTACCTTCCCCATTCTTTCCTGGGATCCTTCTTTTCAGGAAACCATCAAAAACAACCCAGGGAAGCAGCAGGTGTTTGAAAAGAACGATGGTTGAAAAGAATGGGGAATCAACCCCTAGAATGGTGGAGAAGCTACATCATTTTGTCGGTGAGTGATAGCTTCCCACCCTTCTCAACGGGCGCCCATGGTCTCAGGGTCAAAGGGCTTGCAACGAGGGCCTGAGAAAAGGCCCGATGGACTGCTTACGAAACAACGGGTGTCGGAACATGAGGAACCCCCTACAAGTGGTTGCCCTATGTTGCCATGTGGTTCCCTTCCAACAGCTTCCAAAAGCGGTGCCTGGTACTAGATGCCCTGAAGCAAAAGCTAAATGCGTGCAAAGCTAACTCCAGCAAAGTATTTCTGACCACCCCACGTGAGCTATTATCAAACATTGATTGCGTCTCCCAATGAAAGTCACTGCCTTAATTCATGAAGGCTGGAAGGGGAGGGGAGGGGAAATGAGCCCAAATAAGCCCTAAGCAAGGCCTTATTAAGGGCTGAATAACTCCCTCCCCCCCAGCCATGAATTAATTGACCGGTCAATATTGCCTGTTGCTCACCCCACTTCTGCCATACGGAGCCTGGGCCCCGGCTTAGCTAAGGCCTCCGATTCGGCTTTCTTGCCAGAGCGCCCTTAGAGGGGAAGTCTGTGTCTACCTCAGGTTTTGCCCCCCAACCAAACACAAGTTTGACTCTCCATACTTGGTAAGCCTTGCAACTCAGACGAGATCTCATTGCCAATGCTCCCCTCATTTAGCTCTGAATCCTTGTTTGACGTAGAAACTGCCCTTTTTTGGGGTCGAAATGGGGTGCAACACCAAACAGATTCCAGGTACTGTGCACTTTGGACTGTGGATGGACAAACTCCCGCACCAGGTGGTAGGCGGTTTATCCCATTGAAAGATAGGGCTTCATCCGCGCCAACTAGCGGACGTGGTCCATTCACAGCAAACATGGCCGTGGGCGAAAGCAAACATAGGCTAAAGCCTCCCCTGATGGTTTACCTTTGTTTTCCCGCAACGTGGTCTGAATGAAACACGCCGGCGCCACACTTCCACTTTGAAGCCTCGATCCGTCTACTTCGGTTCTCGAGCCCCGAAACCGAGCAACGCCACCACAGCAGGTATTCAGTGATGGGTCTCCCAGTGATGGGTCTCCTAAACAGAATCCATCCCCGTCTGGGTATGTGATTCAGCAGCATGCTCATGTTAGAAGAAACCCGTTAAGGTCCGCAAATCCAAAGTTGACGCCATTCAATTCTTGGGAGGGTTGGTCTCTGACCCCCCGGACATTTTGCCAAGTAACTTGCTTCCGGTCAGCAGTGAAACCGTCATGTTTAAGCAACAAGTTCCAAGACTCAGAACAGTTTCACCGCTCGCCAATCAAGCTAGAGGCGTTGAAGTTAACAGTCAACGGACAAGCCAACAAGAAGCCAGGGAGGCGCCAGCTCTAAATAGAAAAACTATTCAAATGATCAAAGAGTGAACAAAATCCGGAGACACACCGTGAATTCAAATACCTCGAAGAACGGACTGTTAAGAAGGAACCTTCATCATGGGAAAGGTTGCAAAAGCCGCTTTTGTGGAGTCAGCTTCGCCCAAAACAATCTGAAGTTGACATGAACCCATTCCGGAAAACCGCTCCCAGACGAACATTGAATCATCACTCGATCACCCAGCTAAAGGGCACACCTTCTTTGGTTGGGCCAACAAGTGATGTCTGATACAAACAAGAGCAAGTTGCCCTGTGTTGGTGGCAGAAAAGTGAACCTTGCTTGGGGTGACCACTTTTAGCGGGGAACACGCTAATATCACAAAGATTGTGATGGCTAATTACCACTGAACAGCCAGGAACAGGCGAATGTCAATCGGGTCCCTTTGGCGAATATCATTTGCATTCGTGTTTCAAGTCCACCCACGACACAACAATAGTCTGAGTGAAAGAGCTTCCTCACTTAATTGATGCTGAATTTCTGCAAGTGGCTCGTTGACAGCCTGAATATACACTAGCCAGTGGGCAAGGCCACATGCGCCACGGGTATCGGTGGTTACTTGGGAGTGTCAATCCGCATTGACATCCATATAGGTATGTCCCGCAACCATATTTCCCCAGCCCCACTTGGCATGGCGTTCAAGGGAAGTCAAAGCAAGACCCAAGGGAAACAAAAGGAACATCGAGCAGTCTTCAGCAAGGTTCCGCCAACCTTTGTCTCTAACCCGTTTGAACGCATGTTGCCCGATGCTTCTGATGGGTCCGTGTTTGGGAGGTCGGGTGCACGATGGTCGACTGGGTGGCTGGCGGCTGGCAGCCTCCTCCTTGGCCTTTTGCTGTAGAGCCTCAGTACCCCGCCCCCCGACACCTTGCGCCGAGGCCCGGGGCCTGCCTTGTTGCTTTTTTCTTTTTGGAGCCAGCCCGTTGCAGGGAAGCCGAAGCCCGTTTTGGGGATCCGAAGCCAATTATTTTGACACATAGCGAGTTGGCATCCTCGCCCTGCCACCATGGCATGGTGCACAAACCCTTGCAGGAATGGAATAAGCGAACCATGCCCCCGAAATCCTGAAAATCACCTAACCTCCAGTGGCCAATGGGAAAAAAAGGGGTAGTTGCAAGGGACACAATTTGCTCCTGGTGTTCCTTTCCGGGAACCGAGGGATTCATCAGCTTCTTGATGTTGAGAGGCAGCTGATGTCAAATACAAAATCCAAACCAGACCCGCCGGTCTGGGATCGGCTTCCGGGCGCAAAAGCTACCCTCCAGCGAGGCTTTCGCACGGGCCGCCTGGCGTCGAAGCAACGGCTCGCTCGAGCCGCGAGGCCTCTCGACACACACCCGTCATCACTTCCTTGCTGATGCGACAGGTAGGGAATGAGGGAATGACCCTGGGGTCCCCTTAAGGAAACCACAAGGGATTCATTCCCTCATTCCCTGCTGATCACGAGCAAGCTTCCGATTGAGTGGATGGTCCAAACAAAGTGGACGCACTTTTTGCAAAGGCCACTAAAATGGTTCAACGGTTCAACCCCAAAAAAGTAGAAATCACGTCCAGGAACTCGGGATGTACGCCCATCTCTTGCGGCGAAATCCACTTGCACCACTCGGGATGGATGAAACCCTTTCTCAATGCGATACACCTACTAACTGTTCCAGTAATGCTTGATCGCCAAAACATGGGAACTTGGGCCTTCTTCCCCTAGCTTTGTGGGAATTTGGTTTGTCTCCCATCCCCCAAAACCAACGGCAGACTAAGTTATCGACCATGTTCCCTTCAAATATCACCCCGCCAGAGGGCCTTTCCAAAATTCGACGTTTTCACATCCTCCCACCAATCTGACACCTGTGGAATAGTACGTTTTGCTCAGGGAGTTAAACGCCTTTCCTGAGTAGATTGCCAAAACAAAAATCGATCATATTTGCCACTGTACCCAAGGATCCGTTCCTTTCCAAAAGGCAGTGCTTTCTTTGCTTTCTTTTTGGATTAGAGACCACTCCAAGTGACAAGCTTCATGTTGCTTTCCTGGGCAATTCTTAGGTCCAACATGTCCAACCTAAGAACATCACCTCACAAGAAACAAACACACTATTACAAACATGGCCCCCAAGGTGATGCGGGGAACCCTGCCTCTGTCTGTTTAGAGCTTGGTTTGCAGGGGAAGAAACACATTCAAATCCATTGCTGGGTGACTGAACATAGTTCATACTCACCGACACAAAGTTGGTGCTCCTTATTTGACCTGAACTTTCACCTGAGACCACTCATCGGGCCATATAGTGACTCAAACCAGGAACCGAGAAAGGAATCTTCACGGGGAACTTGCCAACCTACACATCCTAAAGCTAACAACGTTCGTCCGGAAGGTTGTCAGACATAGGGGATTCCCTTGCAAGGGGGGCGAGACCAAAAACAAACACCATCTTGCCAACCTCTTCACGAGCCTTGGCACTGCTCTTCTTTGAGACCCCCCAACTGGGTTTGTGCCAATTACCTTCGAGCCCTAACAAGGTGGGGCTGGAGTATGCAACTACCCTTTCACTGCATTAATCGATGATGCATATCGATCGTTGCGTCCACGATAATCACTTCCGACCGAAAAGCGACAAATCCCAGGTAAGTGTGTGGTGTTTAACCATACCACTGATACAGTATGAGGTGCGTTCAAAGAAAAAGTTATACAAATCTGACGATACCCCCTAAAACATCCTAAAACATCCGGGCTGCCAACAGCTGCTGGAGAACAAATCATAATCAATGACTCACTTCCTGAGTGGATTTGTACAAACACACAGGTCCAAACATTAAGTCTGGTCTGGAAGGCAAACCCTTTTTCTGGGGTTGGTCAAACTGACCCCTGCAAATGGTTCATTCCCATGACTAGTAGAGGGATTTCCCTTCCCTCACCTGGGGGCTGAACAGGGGGGTTAGACAAAACTTAACGAATACCCACCCCCTTGTGGCTTCCAGTCAAATAAACAAACGTAAACTTCCATTTGCTTAGGCCCCCCCAATTAAAAAATAATATGTCCAGTATAGATTCCCTTGAAACCAACAGGGGACAAACAAAGATATTCTTGAGCAAACGGAAAGCGCTCAAGTTGTCCCGCGGCCTCCTCGGCTTCCGCCTCAGCCCCGTAGCCCACACCTGCTTCGGGGGAGAAACTCCTCTCTATCTTCCCAACTCTGAACGCTGGGAGGGGAAGGGTTCCCACTCCGGATACCGGGGGTGGTGATTACCCTAGCCACTTCAGTAATGATGACTCCGGGCGACGATGCTTTTCGAAAGGGGACCCTCTAGAAGGTTCCTGTTAGTCACCCATGGGGCCATGGGCTGATGCCTCTAGGGATGGGCTAATCTCGGACGACTCTTGGGGTCATATGGTGTCTTCTTGAGTTGGTACCCTTCATAGTAGGGGTTAACTTAGACTGGCGTGAATGAAACAGTCAACCTTTTTGGGATAGGTCCTACTGCTTCTTCCGATTACGACACATCACAAGCGACCGCGAATATCAACCGCTGACCACTGGGTCGGTCAAACTGCCCCACATGCGAGACAAGTTGTCTTAATGGTTGGCGCCAGCTCGCGGGATATGTTCGCACACCATTTGCACAAAAAAAAGAAGAGATTGCTTGGCCAGACTATTGGACCCCCTGCAGCCAGCTAACGGTTGCTGGTCAAAAAGGAAAAAGATAATGAATGAAGAAAACCCAAAGCACCACAAAGCGGCAATAGTTCAAGGATTAACCAAATGGCAAATGAGATAATCTGAAGGTGCGCGGCTGAGCAAATGGTCAGTGACAGTGGCCATACCCCAACGACTTGTATTATGAGGTGTTGGCTTCTAGTGATGGTCACCAGGATTCCAAAATGTGCCTCAACAACCAGCACCTGACAAGCCACTCAAGACAACAATGAAAACCTCACCCCAGCCTTAAAAACCCACAAGGCGCCAGTAAAGAAATCGACAAATCCTCAAAACGGAGCCCTCAGACCCATCCGCCTGGGCCCCCGGCGTCTCAAGGCCTCAAAGCCCAGAATCTCCTCGGGGCTCCGTCGAGTGACCCCCAAAATCGTGGCCCAAATCGGTGGAGCTGTCAGATTCAGTACGCGAATTTCTCACAAGCAAAACCCGGTGATAAAATGGGCTGAAGAAGTCAACACGCCGCACCTAAGTCCGGTTGGGACTGTACCTTAACCTTCTCTTGCCCGAATCGGCTTTGGTTGTGACTCAACTGGTCCTTGTGATCACTAAAACGTACTGCGCGTGTCGTTTTCTTGGGCCACACCTTGGGGCCCCAGCCGCATCGGTCCGGGCTCGCTTTGGCTCCGGCTCTTTCACATCTTCTCCTGCAGCGGCGGAGGGGGAAGTGGAACGAGCGAGCCCAAAGGCCGTCTCGCCCTCTTCTCGCTCTTCGCTTTTTTTGTTGCAGTGGGGAGGGGGAAAATAGTTGCTTCTGTCTCTAACTTGTGAAGGGAAGCCAACGGTAGATCCACCGCTTTCCGGGGGCTGGATTGAAACTGACTCAGCACAAAAAAAAACACAAAAAAAGCAAAGGTTGCAGGGGGAGGCGGGTCCATACAGGTCCATGCAGGCAAAACCATGTGCCTAGGTCGACGGAATACTTAACCTAGCGGAACAATGATGTGTGCGTATGTCTGTGTGTGTTCAAATACAAAGCAATCCGGATCCCTCATATCAAACCATACAACACCCCTCAAGCAAATGCAACCAGCTGTTTGGCTAAGTCCCGGCTTCTCATTAGCTTCTCGGACCAAACTTGGAAAGGATTCGTTTCTCTCTTCTTCATGAGCCGCGTTGTTGAGCGTGTTCCAACTGTTTCATAAGGATTGTCTCCAGGGCACCCCTCGTTGGATTTGTCCATGTTGAGAACCAGTTGGACTCACAGAATGTCTGTTGCCATTCCCGTTGTTAGTTGTAACCATGGCCGCCATGGCCCCTATGCGTCCAAAGCCTATTTAAAAAATAGGCGTTGTGACTCGTGACAACCCTGGCTTTTTGACAAAGACTATTTGTTGATGACGAGCGGCCGCCTCCGTTTTGGACTGGAACAAGGGCTAAGGCTAGGAGATACTTGATGCTAAGGCCGCTCCATAGGATCCCAAAGCCGGATATGTTTATACATATGCAGCAATATGTTTTACTATTTGCAAGGCTAATGTTGGCTTCTTTGTCGCTTGGTTTCTTAACATGGCCATGCAGCGCGTGAAGGTGAACCCTCTTCTGACCATTTCTGTCCTTCTTCTGGCCCACCCCCTTAGCAAAGCAAAAAAACAAGATACAGCCAACATCTCCCCCATGACAGCAACCATTCCAGGATGAGGATGTTGATCTTCTGGTTCCTCTGGTTCCCCGGCAAAATTTGCCCGTCCTATTTCACAATGGTAAAATAGTGGTTCTACGCCAAAAAATGGTGTTTCTACTGCTTTTCTACGGTTTGTCTACAGTTTGTCTACGCTCACGTTGTTTTTGGACCTGTGTGAAAATTCGAAGGGAAAAAAGCAAGCACACAATTGCTTGTGTTTTCGTGCCACCTGAGCAAATTGCAGAGAACAATTCTACAATTTGCTAGAATGAAGGCTCTGTTTACGCAAAAACTTTCAGCAGGTGCGTTGCGCAGACACAAAAGGGGCCCGAGGACCCTCTCAAGAAATAGTAATTTACCTGGCTGGCAGAGATATGTGGCTCCAAAGGCTGGCGCAGTGTTCAAAAAGAAGAAGAAGAAGTAACAACCCAAAATGAACCCCAAAGGCCGACGTCAAAAAATAGGGGTTGTCAATGCAAAAAATAGGGGTTGAACAACCCCTATAAAAAAAAAGGTCAAGGAAGCATAGGGTAGCTACAACTCGCGCATTTAATAGCAGAATACTTGCATAAGGATCTTCGTTTTGAGTGGGGGCTTTCTTCCTGAGAAGGTCGGCCAAGAAAAGCCTAAACTATTTGTTTCCAAATCCAACAAGTCAAGTCCAAGTACTTGACCCACTCGTGTGCGATGGCGGCTTTCGCAATTTCCTGGGCCCGGCCTGCCACGTCTGCTTCCGCCTCGGCCTCGGCAAAACGCAGCTCATGTTGGAATGCAACTTCTGCCCCAACAACTTTGAGTCTTTCAGTCTCAAACTTGTGAGTTTCATCCTGTCATTGGGCTTCAGGTAAACTGAACCATCAATGGGCGAACCCTCTATCCGTCCCAAATAAGAATGTCTGCAACAGGCACCAGATGTTAAAAGCTGCCCATAGTATTCCAAGAGGGTCAAAGTGCTTCCTGAGGATGCAACTTTGAAAGTGAGAAAACACCGAACAAAGTATACATTGTCAGTAGGTACTTAGACCCTCTGGGATGGAAGCTTCAGGACCTTCATCATGGAGCCGGAGATCGGTGAGGTGTGTGCCTCTGCTGGGTCATGCTGGGTCCATCAACTGTCGTGACATGTTCCTCAAGACTATCTCAAAATACCTCTCTGAGTCTCGGAGTGGGGTTGAAAAATGGTTTCCCACCGAATAAGTACTTTGGCGAGGCCCCCAAAATGGCCGCTTGCTGGGAGCCAGCTCTAACAGATTCTAACGGCAACCTTATGGCTTTGATAAGGGCGAATGTGTTGATTGGGTCCAAGGTGATGATCTCGAAATATTATCAAGTGGTTCACATTAAGCAACTCCACGCACAAATCAGAAACGTATCGCCAACAAATTCAAATCGTCCATTCAAAAAGCGTCCATCAGGGCAAATGGCCGCTTGTTGAAACAACAAATGGTTGAACAGAATAAAACAAAGACTCAATCCTGTCTTCTCCCATGAACAAGTTAGCGCATGGTAAATGGAAAAGGATTCAATGCCAGTTTTCTACACTTGTGGCTTTCGCAACCATGTAGAACATTTTCAACTAGAGTGACACCCTCCAACTACTCTCCAAGGTGGTTCAAAGGGGTTCCCACCTACCCCCAAGGCGATTTCGAGAACTGCGCAAGATGAAACCACTGCAAGGCACCCAGCAGCAACTCAAAGGCTTAAACGGTTGGCTTTGCACCACCAGGAATGGACAAGTACTCCAGCCACTGAGATGGTCTGGGGACCAGTTAGATCTTAGTATCTCTAGTTGCAAGGACGGCTGACTGGCTTTACTAGCCCCTTGGCTAACCCCCCGGCCCACCTAAGCAGAAAATTGATCACTTTTCTTGGTACCGAGGTCGCTGCATCACCTTCATCGTCCGACAGCAACGCCAAAGGGTCCATCGCGTCGGATCCGTCGGAACAAGCGGCGGCTTGAGTATGTTTGGCTGGTCAAACAGGGCTCCTTATATATCACCCCTTTGAAGGAATGATGCCAAATACATTCATTGGCCGCTTCTAAAGCGGAAATGAAGCCATGCAAAAGCAAACCAGACAAACCTCCAACACACAGTAGAAAGTCTGGTGACAGTTGGCGGAGGATTGGCTTGGTCCTGAGGCATGGCCAGTTTGGCCAAAACGCTGATCACTGATCACTTGTGTCCGAATTTGCCTCAACACATCCATCCTTCTCCATGGCAGCATTTGCAAACCACAGTCGGCTTGCCCTCTTGCTCGTTCTGCTTCACAACTCGAAGCAACTATGAGTCTACAAGAGACTTGCCAACAGCCTGGGTAGTACTTGGGCTGGTAAAAAAGCATCTCCCACAGGTGATCAAAACACACGTTTTGTCGACCCTTTGCTCGTTGAGACCCACCTCACCCGGTCTTGCGAGTTTCTTTCAGCTTAAGCCAGCGATGGGTTGTCAGCGATGGCTTGGGGTTGTCCCAGGGTCCATTTCCAGAAGGAACCTGGACTGGGCCAGAAGCAATGCCTCATTCAACACTCGGATGTCCATCCATCACATCATCCGAGGTCACAATCGAATGCCGAATGTACCCCCAAAACTGTGGGCGGGTGCCCTTTGGTGCGTGTTCCGCAGATACTAACTTTGTGGCTTGCGCGGTTTTTGCTAATTGGATGCTAGACCATCACTCATCACTCCCTTGGGGCTGGACTCATGCACGAATCTGGTCAACCCCTCTCTTGATTGGTTCGTTGACTCAAGCCCACTACCCCATGCCTGGGTGACCGCCTTTTATATGGATGGGAAATGGCGACCGGGCCAAAACCGAACCTAAAACTAAAAGTTTAATTCGCGTGTTCGCCCCTGTTGGATTCTCCAAACCCCTGGACAAATACCGTATACCCACTCGCCTGTGTGTGTCAAAGCTTTTGGCAAAGTAGGGCACTTATAAATGATTCACACAACTGAAACCAGTAAGACCAACTATCTTCAGCCAAACTGGCCGCAAAGGACACCTCTGGCCTGAAGCGCCGAAACGCGAAGTTCAAGTTGTGTTCCGCCTTTTTTGTTTCGCCGGGTGTTTCCACTTACCAGTACAACAAGCACCAAGCAACCAAAGAACAAAAAACATCGAGCATCAATTCCTGGTTACCTGCTATGGTGAAGCGAAAAAAATAACTTTGCGCTTGCTAAGTATGATGCATGCAGTTTCCCCACTTGTTTGGGGGTTGAAAGCAATCTTGGGGGGTTCCATAAAAAATCACCCCAGAACAAAATATCTTCAGATTATATTTCATGCTGTATCTCCTCAATCATAAACAATACTTTTGAGGCTTTTGTAGTCTGCCCCGAACAAACAAGTGAACAAAGCACAACAAACTAGTAAACCATCAACACGTTTTAACAACTCCAGTCTTGCAGTGAGCGCATGAACAGGTTTAGGCCATCAAAGTAATACGTGTGTACTACAAATACCAAATACCTTGTGAACACCCGCCCACCAAAAAGGTGGAACATCTTGCAATGAACCAACAAATTAGATGGGTTTCCCGATGAACAAACGATAAGAAAATCGTATGGCTGTAAACCTCCCGAAAACAACATAGGGGAAAAAAACAAAAAAACAAGCGGGGGGCCGAGGGGGAAACGGGGGGGGGGCTCTCGCCGCGTCTCTTTTCTCCCATCGGACAGTCCGAGCGCTTGGCCTCGGCCCTCCGCACCGCTTCCGCCACCCAGCGTGCGAACTTGAAGCCGTCCACCGCCAGGTTCTCCTCGCGTGGCGTGGCGACGTAAGAAGCGTCAAACCCAAAAAGCGGGTCCCAGTCAAACCCCGGAAAGTGGATAAACCTCTGCAACTTGAGTCCCAATCAAAACCTGGACAAGTAAAACTTGTGGTCTTCACAATATGTGAAGACTCACAAGGGCGGCCACACCTACTTGTGGTGAGGATTGTCCCTTACTAGCCTTCAATTACCCGGGTTTCGTTGAGGCTCCATTTGCCTAAGAGGTAATTCTGTCTATTGTTCCCTCTTGGCTTTTGCGGCAATTGGTGACTGGCACATGCGTCCCATTTATATACCTACTCAAATCCTGGGCGGATTGGCCGACAACCATTTGGCACCTTGGCTAAAGTCAACCAAACCGGAGACCCACAGGAAACAAATATGTTCAAAGCAAAACAGCCAAAACACACACAACACTGACCAAAGGGCTGTCAAAAGGACCCCGCCCCCAAAATAGCGCAAAAGAATCCACTTAACAAATCGTTTGGTACCGTTGAAGGTCCTGGATTATGGTAATGCTTGTGTGCCAGAAAAACAAGTTCGAGGGCACTTCCTGACATAAATGGAAACACCTCACTTTTCTGGACGCCTCAAAATAGTGGCTTCTCAAAAGTGCCTGGTCTATACAAGGAAACTGCAAGAAAATCAGCCAAGTGTTTCAGAGCCAGGGCGCATGGCGCCAGTAGGCCTCCCGCGCCGTGGCCCGCGCCGCAGAGAAGCGCTTGCTGTCCTTGCTTTCTGCATTCGTTCCGAGCGAGAAGTTCAGCTCGTAAATTAGATGAGGACCAGCGCGTATTGATTTACCAGGGGTCCGCAGGTTTCTTATAAACTCCCGGTTCCCATAAGCGGAACAATCGAAGCGAATAGCGCGAGGCAACAATGTTCATTTGAAACAAAGGACTACACAGCAGCTGAGTCGCGGAATTTGACTGCCATGTACCCCGCATGGCTCCAACCTCAACAACCAAAAGCAGAAGCTGATGATTGTCAACCAATAGAACAGCATAAACAACATAATAACAAGCACGTGTATAAACAAACACAACCAAACCAGTAATCGTCAACTCGTCAGATCAACAAAACAACACAAAACAATATCACAAAAACAACCACCACAATGCAAACAAAGCACACATCAAAAACCCATATCGTTGGGGGACACGACAAATTGACCATGCCTCACATACCAACTCAAAAAACAGTCCAAGCGCAAAACAAAACACAATATACCAGTTCCATGGTATATACAGCAATCCTGGACCTAACCCAAAACCAAGACAAGCCAATCAAAGCAAACAATCCAGCCGCCAACAAACACATATATATATATATATCAACTCCATGATGTATCAAAACCAAGGCAAACCGATTAAAACCAACCCCCAAAACGCCGGCCAGGCCGAGCCGCCGGCACCTGGAGCAGCGCCGCCTCGCTGCGCAGGCACACGTGGTCCACCAGCGCCAACCTGGACGCGAGGCGCTCGTAGCCTAAGGGTACCTTTCAATTCTTTCCAGAGATCCTCCTTGTTCTGCCAGAGTTGGAAAACCATCCCAATTCTTTCCAGGGATCCCTCACTGCCCAAAACCGGGATTCTCTTTCCAGCTACGTTTCTTTCCAGGGATCCGAAGAATCTTTCTAGAAAACCTCCGGAAACCGGCTGGAAAACGGATCTGGTTATTGAAAAGAAGGATGGTTGAAAAGAATGGGGAATCAGCTCCTGAAACCTTTCCCCCCATTCTAGGCTTTTAGTTGGTTTAACAGAACAAAAGGCTGAGCTCAAAGGCGATGTTCAAACTACAACCCCTAAGAAATGCCAAAAGGAGGGTTGTGGTTTGTGGGAATTAGGGTGTGGGTGTGTCCCTTGTGGTTTTCTGTGATCGAGGGTCTCCTTATGGCTTAAAAGTGGCGGCAGGAATGAACAGACTTGGAACCCGGGGCTAAGTGACAACTAAGTGACCAAACAATTTTATAGACAATACACAAAACCACAACGAACGATGGCAGGCGTGTGGGAATGATGGGCTGCTTGCTCCCATTTCCGTGATACCAGGAAAGCTTCTCTGTAAATTGAGAAATTATTTGAAAGGGCTTCCATTACAGCAGTGGAAGCGCAATTCCCACACTGGCCAACAGGGTCTCACATTGAATGCGCAGTGTTCCTCTATCTAAGGTGATTCTCTCTTGTCAAAGGCTTCAAAGGAGAAATTCTCAATGGTGCCCTTCCTCCCACCAGCTGGGAGGATAGCTGGAAGAACAGGTTCCTCTACCAGTGCCATGATAGTGTGACGGGGGTTAGCAAAAACAATATGAAGGTGTCGTTTTCTACTGGTAGTTGTTGGTGTTGTTTCAAAACCAAGACGGAAGGGAAGCCACGGAGCACCCAGATTGGTGCTTGGATGCCCTCCACGGTAGGGGTTGAAATCCCCAAACCACCAATCACCAATTTGAGGTTAGCCTTCAGCAAGGATCTGGAACCCCGATTGTGGCCTGCCTGGGGATCTTCCAATGTGTGCTACCTGTACCTATTGGTGGAGTCTGCTAGTACTTCTCACTATGAACTATGAACTGATTCCTGGGTCTTTACAAAGAAACGGAACAACAGAACAGCGGACTGAACCAACACTAGTTGGAGTCAAACAAATTGAACCAAAACGGATTGTGTTTTAAATTGAAATTCCAAAAGCACCTCATACCGTTTGAGGAACTTAAGGAACCACCCATTTTTGGGGAACACCAATTCACTCGCTTTCAGCAAAAACGCCCCCCAAATCCAAGCCGACAGAATTGGGATGTTAAGTTAAGAATCTATCAGCAGGGAAGGCTAAAAGCTCCCAAAGGCGGGTCTCTTCGTGATACGTTTCGGTAGCATGCCTTGCCACAAGGAAGCCGTTGACCAAGATTCGGGCCCTTGGGGCTTTGGTCATCGTTTGGGAACGGCTCGGATGCTTTAGGTCTGTGACGGGGATCCCCTTCAAATGAGGAAAGCACAGATTCGTGGGTGTGGAACGGACCCCGAATTTGAGACACACCCATTTGCCAACCACTTTAAGCTTGAGAGGAAATGTGCCTGGCCTTGGAATAGTTGGCCATTTAGCCAAGGATTGATTCCAGTTCATACCAGCCGTACCAGTCAATCATATGACCAGTAAACAATATTACCACGCTTTCGGTTTTGGGTGGTCCCCTAAAGGTTGATGGGCTCGCCCCCATCGGATTCTGGTAGTACTGTGCTGTACTACTGTCGTGCATTCGGGCCCATGCAGTTTGACTTTGGACCTCTCGATGAATCTGCCTGGTGCCGCGGTGCTACTCAGCAGGCTTGCCGGTGTCAAGAAAGGCAAACAACGTAGACGCCAAACTCTTGAGCTCCTTGGCGGTTGGGGTGAGTTTGTCCCGAAAACCAATTCAACTGGTGTCCATCAAAATTGCCTGTAAATGGCCAAACAATAAGAAATGCTCGACCAAACAACATTCGCCAGCAAACCCCCCAACGACCGCCTTTTCCAACGTCAACAACTCCCTTGCCAAAAAAAAGCTGTTGGGAGGGGTGCGCTGGTGATGCAGGTCGTTTTCAGCCGTTTCCAGCCTGCCGAGACCGCCGAACATGCCCAGGCCATCCACATTCCACTGCTCGCTGCAGCGGTAGAGGCAGGGCTGCACTCCACGTGGAATCCTCCCGCGGCGGGAAAGAAACGCGCCGCTTCGACGCTCCACCCCCGTGCAACGCAAGCCAGGAACCCCCAGTGGGCTTCCGTGGGCCGGCCGCAGCGAGTTTTCCATGGAAAAATCTGGCCGCCTGTTTGGTTCCATTGGAAGCTGACTTTGAAGGGGCAGCTCCACAGAAAACGACAAAGGGAAGCGACCCCACGGCCCACAGCACCGAACCCTCGCATGCGAATTCATGCCGCCGGGCGGCCACTCCAGGACTTGGGCACCGGGGCGCATCAAAAGCAGCCTGGCCGGGCAAGTTGGGCCCATGTTCGTATTGGGGGCATACCGATTTTAAGGCGGCCTCAAAATAAACCAAAGGACAATTGCACTTTTGGATGTCCGCCTATCTTAGAATACTATAAGAGCGAGCCAAGTGAACAGGGTGAAGAACACCAGAATGGAGCCCATGTTCACATTTATGTAACCATGCGGTAGATGTAAATTTCGACTTTGCTTCTGGTTTCCTCTGGTTGAGTACTGCATCGGCAACTGGAAGCACCACAGCGAATGGACCAAATCCCCCTCACACCACTTGGGATTGGTGGTTCATCTGAGTTGCTTCAGAGGGTTATCTACGCCAACCGGCGTGTTGCGTGGACTTTGTCCATCCACAGTATGGTTCAACCAAAGAAGGTGAGCCCATTACTCACGACCCGCCGCTTCTATTCAGTGAGTTCCTCCGTGTACCGAGCCCCGATTGGAGCATAGAAGCTTTGACCGAACCTTACTTGCTTTACCAAAGACCACGATCTCAAAGGTAACCTTGGTAAAGAATCAACAGAGCTTCCTGCAGAACCTATTGGAGGCTGGGACGCCTTTAACCATGGACCTTCTGGCGCTGGCTCCATGGCGGGATTTTCTTTGAAGCAAAAACACTACAAAAACGTAGCAAGCTGCGATCAACATAGACCGAAGTTGGGAAACCAGGCGCCCTTCAAGTACCCAAGCTTTCATTGTGCCTCACCTGCAGGGCTGCTTGTGGTGAAATGGGCATCTTGCAACAGCGCGGAGCAACCCTGTTTGGGTTTCCCCCCTTTTTGCTTCAACATTGGTTTCTCTTCTCCAGCACCCCCACCGCCCAAAAAAGAAGAGGAAAACAACACTGCCTTTTGGACAGTACCCAGGGGATTTTTGGGCCACGCTTGAAAAGGCAGTTGCAAGTTGGGGCCCGGGTGCAGGTTTACCAACTTTTTGCTTAGGCCCTTCGTCTTGGCAAACCATCGGAATCGGACACTTCCATTTGCTTAAGTCCCCTGGAAAAAAACATGTTTCCAGTTGTGATAGATTCCCTTTCAAACTAGGTACCCAAAATGGGTTGCCCTAATTAATGGACTGAACTAAAACCAGCGGTCCACCTCCTGGTGGCTTAATTTTGACCCCCCAATGGAATCCAAAAGGAACCAACCCATGTTAGGGCCCCCCCATTCAGCAACCCATGTTAGGGCGCAACCCATGTTAGGACAATATGTTTTTCCAGCAAATGGGTGTGGGTCAAAACTAAACCACCACGCAAGTTTTAGTCCATGTTTCCATTTATTAGGGCAACCCATTTTGGGTACCTGTTTTTGACCCGCAGCCAAATGGAAAAGAAAAGCGAATCCGGATCCATCCGTCCGGGGCGCCAGCCCAGCGCCGCCCCCACGGCGCCCACCAAGACCTCCGCGCTGCGGAAGTAGGCCGCCTGCGACCACGAGACACGCGAGCACGCGGCATGGCAGTGCCGACAAGTAAGGCCTTCCCACTCCAAAAAACCAAAGACTTGTTGACACCTCTCGTTCTTTACCAGTTGATATCAGTTTATTTATTTATTTTTAAAAAAAAGTTGTCATGGTGAATACGTACTTTCTTAGTCAGTGGTTGACCTCATACCCTAAAAGCAGTGGGTATCTGGAGTAGGGGGAAGGCCTTGACGATTCAAGGAGTGGTGGGGTTCTTGTCTTTTCGGCCATGATCAAATATCGACCGAAGGGGAAAACAGGTCAGTTGCGGAAATTGTTTGACCATGGATGATAGAAACTTAAATCAACAAAAAAATCCTACCAACCCCCCTTAAGGGATAGAGGTCCATAGGCCTTATGAAGGGGACAGAGGCAACAGGCCTTCACGGTTGGAGTCAGGGGCCGGGCCCCGGAAAACCGTGGCCTTCCAAAAGCGGTGTCTGTTTGTGAGTAGAGTGCACTGTCTACCCTAAATTCAAAAATATGTTCGGGGAAGACCTGGGTTGCAGCCGTGGTGACCTGTCACTTAGTCAAATCGATGGCAATGGTCATGATACTTCGGACCCAAACATTGCCGTCTCGTAAATGGCCAAAAAAGAGACACCTCTAATTGAGGACCCCTGTAGAGTAGACCGAGTAGCGAGATCCCCAGACGCCAAACAACTACAGGGAACAACTAAACTCAGGAATCCGCAGCCGTGACAACTCCAAAGTCTTGAGCCCCCCTGTCCACGTCGAGCCCGATCGCATAAAAAAGGCACCTGCTGCAAGAGCGGCCGTTGCTCCAGGTCATCCAACGCCCGCCACGCCTGAGATGGCCAAGACGCTGCCTTCTCTGTGCCACCGACTGCTTGATTGCTTTGAAACGGAACTTAGGTACACAGAAAGTTGCCCCAAAGTTCTATGCTCCACAACCACGGGCCAATGAGTGGCCAAACAGGTCCATTGAAAGACTTCGCTCCAGTTACTCTGGCCTCGAGTTTCCATAATAGAGAGGTAAAGGTCACATTCGGTCGACTTGCTTTGGCCAATTTTATACCAACAATGACACAAGTATCAAAAGGTGGGTTCGGAGGAAGAGCCCACCCAAAACAAAGGCAAGATAAACACCCAACTGAGATTCAATAGAAGCAAAGGTACAGGCTTGATTCAAATGACAGTAGAAGCAAAAAGTGTCCATGCTGATCTGCTTCATGACAAGTGCCCATCTTGTGTGCATGCGGCACATGCGGTTGATGTTTGTTTCATGTGGGGGGTTTCCAAAAAACCGGGGACCCAAAAATTGACCCAAACAACAAGTGGTGATTTCTGAGTGTCTTCCCTTCAAACAACATCCAATAAGGAGATCCAAGTGCAGTCGAGAATAGTGGATGAACGTTCTGTCGCAACAAAAGCGAAGTACCCCCCTCTTTAAATGAGACCCGTGTCTGCTACTACAATGATGCACAGTTTCATTGGTATTAATTGTTCAACTATTCTCAACCCAGCCTCGCTTAAATGGAACTCCCCCTATGAATGAAGTTAATTTGTTGTATTGATGTTGTTTTAGCTGTCATTGTGTTCCTTTGATCGCTACTCAGTCGCTTTCTCATATATCAGGTTACGACAATTTCACCTTGGCTCGACTGGCCGACCTCGGCCGCCGCTTTGGGGCGCATCCGAGCCGCCGCCTGGCCGCTTTGTGCCAGCGGCGCCAGCGCCGCTTCCGTCAGATTGGCCCAGCCAAGGAAGGAGCGGCCGTGGGCGAAGGCGCGCTGAATGACCAGCACTCGGACGGCGCCTGCGCTTCAAACGCGAAGAGAAGGGCTTGCGTGGGTGTGGTGTGGTGTGGTGGTGTGGTGGTGTGTTGGTGTGGTGGTGTGTTGGTGTGTTGGTGTGTTGGTGTGTTGGTGTGTTGGTGTGTCGGTGTGTCGGTGTGTTGGTGTGGTGTTGGTGTGTTTGGGTGTTTGTGTGTTTGTGTGTTTGTGTGTGTGTTTGTGTGTTTGTGTGTTTGTGTGTTTGTGTATTTGTGTGTTTGTGTGTTTGTGTGTTTGTGTGTTTGTGTGTTTGTGTGTTTGTGTGTTTGTGTGTTTGTGTGTTTGTGTGTTTGTGCGTTTGTGCGTTTGTGTGTGGGTTTGTGTGTTTGTGTGTTTGTGTGTTTGTGTGTTTGTGTGTTTGTGTGTTTGTGTGTTTGTGTGTTTGTGTGTTTGTGTGTTTGTGTGTTTGTGTGTTTGTGTGTTTGTGTGTTTGTGTGTTTGTGTGTTTGTGTGTTGTGTGTGTTTGTGTGTTTGTGTGTTTGTGTGTTTGTGTGTTTGTGTGTTTGTGTGTTTGTGTGTTTGTGTGTTTGTGTGTTTGTGTGTTTGTGTGTTTGTGTGTTTGTGTGTTTGTGTGTTTGTGTGTTTGTGTGTTTGTGTGTTTGTGTGTTTGTGTGTGTGTGTGTTGTGTGTTTGTGTTGTGTGTTTGTGTGTTTGTGTGTTTGTGTGTTTGTGTGTTTGTGTGTTTGTGTGTTTGTGTGTTTGTGTGTTTGTGTGTTTGTGTGTTTGTGTGTTTGTGTGTTTGTGTGTTTGTGTGTTTGTGTGTTTGTGTGTTTGTGTGTGTGTTTGTGTGTTTGTGTGTTTGTGTGTTTGTGTGTTTGTGTGTTTGTGTGTTTGTGTGTTTGTGTGTTTGTGTGTTTGTGTGTTTGTGTGTTTGTGTGTTTGTGTGTTTGTGTGTTTGTGTGTTTGTGTGTTTGTGTGTTTGTGTGTTTGTGTGTTTGTGTGTTTGTGTGTTTGTGTGTTTGTGTGTTTGTGTGTTTGTGTTTGTGTTGTGTGTGTTGTGTTTGTGTGTGTGTTTGTGTGTTTGTGTGTTTGTGTGTTTGTGTGTTTGTGTGTTTGTGTGTTTGTGTGTTGTGTGTTGTGTTGTGTGTGTTTGTGTGTGTTGTGTGTTTGTGTGTTTGTGTGTTTGTGTGTTTGTGTGTTTGTGTGTTTGTGTGTTTGTGTGTTTGTGTGTTTGTGTGTTTGTGTGTTTGTGTGTTTGTGTGTTTGTGTGTTTGTGTGTTTGTGTGTTTGTGTGTTTGTGTGTTTGTGTGTTTGTGTGTTTGTGTGTTTGTGTTTTTGTGTGTTTGTGTGTTTGTGTGTTTGTGTGTTTGTGTGTGTGTTTGTGTGTTTGTGTGTTTGTGTGTTTGTGTGTTTGTGTGTTTGTGTGTTTGTGTGTGTGCGTCTGTGTGTGTGTGTGTGTGCGTGTGCGTGTGCGCGTGGGCGTGCGCGTGTGCGTGTGCGTGCGCGTGCGTGCGTGCGTGCGCGTGCGCGTGCGCGTGGGCGTGGGCGTGGGCGGGTGCGGGTGCGGGCGCGCGTGCGAGTGAGCGTGGGCGTGGGCGTGGGCGTGTGCGTGTGCGTGCTTGTGCGTGTGCATGTGCATGTGCGGGTGCGCGTGCGCGTGCGCGTGGGCGCGGGCGGGTGCCGGTGCCGGTGCGGGTGCGGGTGCGCGTGTGAGTGCGTGTGGGCGTGTGCGTGGGCATGTGCATGTGCGGGTGCGCGTGCGCGTGGGCGTGCCCGTGCGCGTGCGCGTGGGCGTGCGCGTGCGCGTGCGTGTGTGCGGGTGCGGGTGCGGGTGCGGGTGGGTGTGTGGGTTGCTTTTTACATAATCCAGTGGTGCAAACCTAGGGAGAGAGATGGGGAAGATATGGTGCCTAAAAATAGGGAACCCAAAATGGAGGAACCCCCCAAAATTGGCCCTTTGGCTTCCAGGGTACTACGGATGTGTGTTTTGTAAGGGGTCAGCCAGGGGGTCAATTCACCCATCTGATGTTTGGGAGCTTGGGTAAGTTTGCTCAAAGTAGTCCAAATGGCCAGGTTTTATCTGGAAACAGCTCCGACCGAGACAATCCCTTGGGTACACTTCCAGGGGATCTAACAGCAAAACCTTTTGGAAACCTAGGGGGCCTCGCCAAGACCCTGAGAGTGTGTTGGGCCATCAAGGAAATCTCGGACTAGATGAAGCCTTGCTTGATTCGAAGGGTAAATGTGGGTGTGTCTTTTCTTGAGGGTACACCGTTTCGGCTTGGGTTTCAAGGGGAACCAAGAGACAAGCACCCATTTTGGGGGTCCCCAAATTAGCAAACAACCCCAAGTATACCAAAAAAAAACCACGAGTCCCAGGGACGCCGTGGGGAGCCTTGGGGTTCCCTTGAAACATCCTTTGAGGAAAGCGAATTTCCTGGAAACATAAGCCGTGAGGTGGATCGTGTTCATTCCCCAACTGCTTATCCAAATCTGCTGTCAAAGGGTGTAAGGAAAAATATGACAGTGGCTCAAAAATTAAAGAGCTAACGCAGGTTTTGCTCCATGTTTCCACTAACCAGGGCAAGCCATTTCGGCACCGGCTTTTTGAGCCATACCCGTATCTACGAAGAAAACGCCGTGCAACAGTTCCATCACCTGTGCAGCACCAACTCTGGGGCCGCTTGCAAGTCCTGGCCTGAACTCGCCGAGCCCATAGCTCGCTGCCAGAACTTGGCAGCCATGGCGTCCTTGGAGCGGTGAGTGAGTCGCGGACAGCCGCGGTGATACGCCGCTTGGAAAAGCGCTCAACGAGGACAGGCAGGGTTATTAAGTAAAGCCCTTAGTTGGGGGCTGGATAAGCCATCCCAGATTCGCCCACTTGACAAGCCAGGTCGATAGCGATTGACAGCCCTGCATGGACCAGCAATTCCCTGGTTGATCCTTCTTTTTCTTCTTGGGGGAGGGGATGCATTTTTGAGGGCATCCTTGTTTTGGGGAAGCACCTAGAACATATTGGCAGTTTTCTAAAAACCCCGCGATAGGCCCTGATAGGCCATCAGCGCATACAAGGAGCTCACAGAGACCAACAACCGAACGACCACACCAACAAAGCAACAAGCACAAACACGTGTTCGGGATAAAACCAAGTAAAGGCCCATTCAAGTAGGTCAGAACTCCATTTCCAAGTATACTGGGTTGGTGGAAAGGACCCCAGCCGGAAAAAAAACAAAAAACAAAACGTTTCCAACCGCCACACCTGGGCCCAAGGCTCCATCTCCTTGCCGTGCAGGTCACCCAAGGCCTCCTTAAACCTAAGATAACAGCTTGCAGGTTGAGAAGCCGAAAGGCAAGCCTTTTGTCCGGCAAAGCATATGGGGCATTTCGTTCTTTGGGGAACCCGTTAGTGTTGGTGTCTAAAGGAAACACAACGGGGAACTCGAGAGTTCAAAGCCACGCCAAGTCTGGCCAGAAAGGGTAACCGTGTTTGATTGGAAAGGAAAACCCCTCCCAAAACAAGGAACCAAGGGTGGAGCCCACTGGGATCCCACTGGCATTGGCAGTGGGAAGGCACCCAACAAAAAAAGAAAGCATGCGCAAACCGGGAAGCAAGGCGAAGTAACCAGCTCAGAATCCCTTTTTGGCGTTTAAGAGCTCGATTGTTTGGTTACCCTCCCACCTAACATGGACGTGCACAAAACCCCTTTGCAAGAGGAAAGTCGTCTCGAGGGCTCTGTGCATCAAACCGCGTTTGTCGGTTTGTTTGGTTGCCCTCCCTTCCACCAACATAGCACCTGTGGGAGGGTACCTGGAAGATAATCTTCCTCTTGTTGGCACCCCTTGTCAGGTGCCATGTTAGTCGCTTTGTTTTGTTTGCTTAATGGTAACCCCGGAATAATAAACCCCTGGTTGATTAATAGGGGGGTGTCCCCTTTTGGTGGGGATTCAGACCACTTTAGGAGGGAACACCCCCCTAAATCATGGGACGGGTTTCTTAATCCTGGGTCAACATTACCCGATGGCTTACCTGAGTCATAATTAAAACCCGATATTGAAATGGTCTACCCAGACCCATGCTTCAAGAATTCAGAAGGCGGATATCCACAGCTCTTTATGGCTGCCACTATCCCTTAGTAACCTCCATCTACCCGTGTTTTGATTGTGACTCAAATGGAATCCAAAAGGAACCAACCCATGATTAGGCGCCCCCTATTCTGACAAACACCGAGTTAACCCCACCATGGCCAGTTCAGGCGCTCAAAATTACCCGAAGCTACCTGCAGCTGGCACTCACGAGCCCACGACTTGGCCACGCAGCATCGCCACATCCTCCGCCTTCACCGCCGTGCGGTGCCGCAGCTCCCGGTCTGCGCGCATCTCCGCGTGGCCTCAGCAGGGGCGCGGCGACGTGCGAGTCGCTTGGCACCCGGAGGTATTCCTGAAATTTGCATGAGCCATCGTCAACATAGATTTGTCTTCGTCAAGGAGGTTTTTATGTAGTTGTTGTTTTTTGGCGGGGACCCAGAGGTGTCCCTGAAATTTACACCCGGGATCCGTTTCTTCTCAGAAGAAAATGTGAGACTCAGCGTGGCACGAAGCACGCCAGGGTCAAAGTAGATGGTCATTGTTGCGCGGCAACCCACCAAACAAAAAGGGATTTGGACGTTGGGGCTCAAGTGGGGCACTTCCCAGGGGAAAGGTTTGAAAAGGAACACCAAAAGGAGCAAACCGAGAGGCCTCTTAATTTCGAGAAGTGGTTGTTCGATGTTAAACCCACTATAGCATGGATATGAGTGAGACACCGTGTTGGTTCATGAAAATAGCAAAAAACTAAAAGTAAAAAAACAAGTTTAAAAGTACTAAAGTAAATCACTTGACATAGATAGAACATGCCCATTCTTTCATCCACCATGTACTTGCCAACAAAGTCTTCTCTCACTCCCTTCGTTCATTGCATTCACCTCTTGGCTCTCTTTTCCTAGTCATTGGGCGAGGAAGACTTTGTGGGGAACAACTCGTCAGAAGGATTGGTTGACCGCCAAGATTCGTTGGGCATGGCTCAGTTCATATCTCATCCTTTGGCTCACCGAACGTTGACCCGGCATTATTTCCTCTGTTGGGTTCTTCTGCTTCTAGCTACCCCATATTAAGTAACCAACCAGTTTACTAATACGGGTGCATGATTCCCTCGTTTGGGATACGCTTCTAATGACCGCAATTGAATCAACCAACCAATTTATTCATAGGGGTGCTTCTCCCTGGGTGAAACATGACTTTCGGAGGGGCCCCCACCCCCTAGTAATAAACTGGTGTTGATTAATATGGCCATGGGTCAAAATCCCGTACCCCCAGTGACATCCCAATCCCCACTAAAATAAACTAAAATGGGTGGTGCACCTACCCCTAAAATGGTACCATTGGTTTTGACCCAACATGATTGGCCCAAGCCGCCCCAGAGCAGCACCTCAAAGCAGCGCCGCTTCACCGAGTGCAGCAGCACCGGCGGGGCAGAGGTGAGCAGCCGCAGCATCGGCGCGTGCCTGAGGCGTGGGATCCCAAGGCGTCTCCTCCATGGTGTCGTCCCCTGGAAAAATGAAAAATATGTCCAGTGCTAGATTCCCTTTAAAACCGACAGGGGACAGTTAAAACGTATTCTTCACCTAAGTGGAAGTTCTCTTTGGGGTTTTACGGTTTACGGTCTGGGCACATGTCTAGGGGTACCCTGCAATTCCATTCTTTCCAGGCATCCTTCTTTCTAAAAAACCACCCAAAGGGACATTGCTGATTTTTGTGAAAAGAACGATGTTTGAAAATAATGAGGAATTAACCCCTAGAAGATCATGTTTAGTTCACCAATTGCTGTGGCTCAAAATTCAACAGCTGGGGTTACGCAGGGTTTAGTCTTTGGCTCTATTTACCAAGGTGCCATTTTGGTACATTTATTCTGAGCCATAGCCCAATCTCTTCTTTCGCATTGATTCCAATCCGCGTCTTTCCCGGCTACGTATTGCTGTGCCGAAAGCACAAACCAATCGAACATGAGGGATTCCTATGAAGAAACCTTTGTGATGAGTGAAGTTGCAACTACCCTAGTGACGTCGTTGGTAAAAGCTTGCATAGGGTTGACATTCAGTAGTGGTATACCTAAACTTCCCTCGGGGGTAGCGTTTTGAAGAACGGGAACCCTCAGGGGAAGCCCACAACTCGTTTCACTTGAGTGGATTGACCAGCAACCACTTCTATGCACCGAAAATCAGCTGTCGATCGTTCCTTGGAAACTCAGTTCATCACTCCAATGCGGACCCCAAAACTCAAAAAGGGCCCGCCAATGAAGAACCCATACTCCACTTCTTCGTGTTGCTTGAAAACCCGACCTTTTGAGGGCCCCGAAACAATCACGGGCCTTCAAACAGGACTCATGAATTCTGAGTCCTCATACCTCCCGGCCATCCACGGACCCACCTACTGGCTGCGGAGCCGGCCTCACCACCCACTGCTCGAACCTCTGCATCTGTTCCGCCTGCTGTAGCTCCTTCTCCACCTCTCCGAGTCCGACCCTTGAACCCCACCCTCGCCTCACGCCTCATGCTAGGTCCCAGGTGCATTTTGCGGAAAAGAGTACATGGCACTGACCAAACTGACGCTCTGCAACCCAGCCAACCCCCAAGGACAGGTGTGCAACCGCCTCATTCTGGGCTGGCTCCAGCTCGTCTTCCCGGAAGAGGTAGGCGTCAAAGAGCAACATCAGTAGCCTCGCTTGCTTTACCAAGAAACACAAAGAAACAAAAAAATAGGCACGCTAGCATTTGGGGGTCTTTGGAGGAGGGTTGGTCTAGTCCCCGAGGGAAAGAAAAGGAACATCAGCGGATTAACACCACCAACCCAGTCATTCCAGGCAATCAATTCAGATTTTAACAAGATGTTCCCCCCTGCTCACTTCTGGGTGGAGGCACCAGGTGAACAACAAAAGATCAGAAGCACTAAACTAGGGGGGACCCTCAAATGATGGGAGAAGAGGGGGATTCTGCAAACCATCCATAAAGAGGGGTCTCTGATGACTCTGATTTGAGAAAGTCAGTCAGATTTGGGCAATGCGTTCTGTTTGTACATTACGCCCTCTCCTGAAAGCAGCATCTGTGACTTGTGAAGTAGGTGGACAAGGGGTATCCTCATGTGAGTCACAATCAGCACCATGTAACAAAACATGGGCCAACGGGCGGAAATCCACACCTATTCATGATTGGGACATTCTTTTATGTCCTTCTTCCCATGCATTTGTGGCTCATAGCTCATGTGATACCGCTCTTTGCCAGCTGCAACTGAGCAGCACGTTTCGCGGCTGCGTCCGTCTTCGCGCCAGGCGTGCTACCGCAGGCACCAGCCAGTGCAGGTTGTGCCACACGTTGTCCCCGCTCTCCGGCAAATTCAGCACCTTTGTCTCGAAATCGGCGATTTTCAACTGGAGACCTTGGGTGTATGTTATTTACATGGGATTTATGTCCAACCACTTCTGAGGCAGAAATTAGTACGATTCCTTTCTCGGAGGTTGTGTTGGAGGTTTCTAACCTGGTCTCAAAATAGGTACCCTCTTCTCCAAATACCCGTGTCATTTTGTCAGATGTTTATATCATACCCCAAAAGGGGGTGTCTTAAAATAAGCATGTCTGAAAATGCTAGGGATCCCGCATCCATATCCGCAGTCGGTATTTCCAACAAATGAAACCCGGCATAAGTATGCATGGACGCGTAGGGGGGCTGGGGGGGGGGCTGTCCATGGATTTGCCTGGGACAAGCCCTTAATAAGGGAAAGCCCCTCTCCTCAGTTCCCCTCCCCAAAAGGTCCATGAAGGATTAGTAAATTTGGCATGTCTCTGAATGAAACATATCCCTCGAGGTTGGCCGAGTGGTTAAGTACCCCCCCTTCACCCCAATTTATCCCCCAATTTAGGTCACTCGGATCCGTGAGTTATACTGATTCAGTCCAAAAAAGCACCATCCTATGAAAGGAACCTTCATGGGCGAGGAATCATTGTGAGGTCGCGATTTGACATGCCCAGCTAAATGGTCCGGGCCAGCACCCTCCGACTACTGCCCAGGGGGCAGTAGAGAGAAATTTCCCAAAAACGACCGTAGTTAGAAAAACTACTGTCAATTATGTTATTTGCGGGATGCCCATAGTCTAACTACTGCTAGCTACTGCTTACAGCGGGGAGATGCCATAGCAGGGGTGGTAGCAATTAAGGGGTGGCAGCAAGTGTAGCAAGCGCCTCACAACGTATCACCCCGTGTCGCCTGCGTGTCACCCCGTGTAGCCCCCGTGTCGTCCCCGTGTCACCCCGTGTCGCCCCCGTATCGCCCCCGTGTCAGTATGCTAGAACAACAGTAGATCGCTGCGAACAACAGTAGTTTTAGCGTGTCACCCCGTGTTACCTGCGTGTCACCCTGTGTCGCCCCCGTGTCGCCCCCGTGTCGCCCCGTGTCACCTGCATGTCACCTGCGTGTCACCCCGTGTCGCCTGCGTGTCACTTTTACTCTTTGGGACAACGTGAAACGACCGTAGATAGGGGATCTACTGCCTTTTATTTTATTTTCGGAAGTACTGCCAAATACCCGGTAGTTCCGAAAATAAAACTTAGACGGTAGTCGGAGGGTGGGGACAATCGCCAAATGTTCATTGTAAGATCGCGTACCAAGGGTCCCAACAGCGGCATGGGGCTCCAGGGTTCCGGGCGAACCCCCCGGCTCCGAGCCGGAGAGGCAAACCTACCACCTGGCCTAGTTGGGCAAAGCACGTTGTAAGCCCCTAAAGCTAAATCGCTCTGCAAGCGGGCCCCAAACCGTCTAATTGGTGCCATCCGGTGCTCCAGTAAAAAAAAGAAGGAACAGGCTCTCTTGGGGACCTTCACTTTGGTGGCTCCTCTACCCCGAAAAGGGTCATCAGCCCCTGGAAGCTGACGGGAACCTCGAACATCTACATCGAATGTGCCATGGCTAAAAGGGTGCTTGGGGTACAACCTCAACATGATGACAGTTCAAACAAACCAGCACTAAAATGATGCAACACCAAAATGGCCCAAAACTGAAATGGTCCAACCGTCACCAAACACATATGCGGCGGCGGCAACCTACAGCCATTTGCTTCCACAACCATATGGCAGTTGTCTTCCGGAAAATTCCATCTTCGCCAAAAAAAATGTTCGCAACCTCCCTTGCGGGGCTGTCATGGGGCAACACATAAGCATAAGACAAAATGGCGTTCCCCTTCATACGTTGCAAATTAGTAGCCCGGGTACTGTTAGGGACCAATAAACATGCGGATACGCCGGCTACCTTTATCATACGGCCCCTCGTTTGCAAAAGCAAGCGCTGAAATGCGACGGGGGCACAAATCCCACATGCGCGCGGTCGCTGGTGTCAAGCTCACCTCGGCTGCTCCTTTCTTGCGCTGTTCAAATGATGGCCTATACGAAGGAACAATTTCTGTGTGGACGCCGCTAAAACAGACCAACTTCTTCTTCTGAATAGCTCTTCAATTGGGTCATTTTGGGGCAACCAGAGACAAGGAATTCCACGAGTTCAAACAGACATCTGCCAGCTTGCATCACATCTTCAAAATTCACTACAATTCCAAAAGTATTTCTTTAAGGGATTCCCGAGTAAATGTAAAAAGAACCTTTATCATGGTGAGCTCGCTTCACCCCCGAATCGGTGAGCTCGCTATAGGCAGGTCACATGACAACCATAGCACCCGTTTAGCTCAACGCCCAAAGAGCCCAGCACAACCTGGAGAGAACCATTCCATGTCAATGGATAGTGACTTACCAGGAATTGGTTTCTTAGAAAATTGACAGAAGAGTTTAAGTCCCTCTTGGCATTGACCAAACTGATTGAGCTTTCGCCCCACCCAAGAGTTTGAATCTGGTCCATATTTAGTGAGGAAACATCCCACAAATCACATCGTTGTCAAGAAACCAGCCCCCAACGCCGCCAGATCCCGTTTGAAACAAATGGACCGACGCAAAACTGCCGTCTCCATGCGAAGCGGCGTACCAGCCGCAGCGGGTGCCGGTTCCTTCCGGTCTCCGAACAGCTCTGGAGATGCTCCGGCGCCGAAAGCGGCGCACTTTGACCTGGGCTGAGGCACGACCCGGCAAGCCACGACCCAGTTGAAATGGCTGGCTTCCTTTTGGGCTTCCTTTGACACAACCGCAAAAAGGCCCCCCTCAAAGAAAAAAACAAAGAAACAACACACACCTCTGGCAGTAGTGACCCAGTTTGACCCAGGCTTTGAGGTTCACCATTTAGAAAGCGGGACGGCCGCTGAAACATCCAAATGGCAACCTATGGCTTGCTGGTCCTGCTGCTTGCGGAGGGGCATCTTGCAAGTTGTAGAAGGCTGACCCCCGGCTCACAAGGATGGGTGGTGTTTGTATTTCGTGCTCCTTCAAAGAATGTCAAATGAGTCCCCAAAAAATTGGCTGGACACCCGAAATGTGACGTTGAAACCCCACCAAACGAAACGTGTGAGGAATCCTGCCATACACTGCCCGAATGAATTTGTCCACCGGGCGTCGGACCGTAACCACGCCCTCCACGACGCAGGCATCGGAGAAATCAAAGGTGCACTCGACCTGACTGCGTCCACATATGAAGCCTTCGGTAATCCCAAAAAAAGGAACCCTTTGGAGGCTTGGAATAACGAGCCAAATTGCCAAACAACTAGGCGTTCATAGCAGGAGTTCTTGATCATGGGTTAATACAAATATAGCCTTTGCACTTTGTGAGCAAGACACAGCCACACCGTGTGGCGGTCCTTGCTGTTGATCACATAAGACATATTACAAGCAAAGCAGCCACACACCATGGCATGACTGAAAACGATATCCTCTTCTACGACTTGCTCCATGCATAGATGCGTCTGAAATGTATGCTAGCTCTTCCCGAAATCCTTTTCCAACAACCATGAAAGTGTGCGGCCCTTTTTGAAACGGAGCCGGTGCACCAAGCCATGTTTCTTGGTGAGCGAGTAGACTTTGGGGCTTCCCCCCAAGTGCTGTTTCCGCCTTCCCTCAAACACCATTCCCTGGTTGTTTGCAGGCCCCAGTTGAAATGGCCAGAACGCAAATGAAGCTCTAACACGGATTTGCCAAGATCTGGATCCGTTAACGCTGAAAGCACCTCCCTCGTTTCACATAGAAACTGCGGGAAACAAGGCAGCGCCCAACACCCCTTGATGTGTGGATTCTACATATACTCAGGTGTAGGCCTGATAAAATCCTCAATTCACCAGGTGGCAGTTTGCTTGTTGTGGGCATCCCCCTTTGGAAGGCCAAACAACAGGGAGAGGCTCCTCTAGTCCAGGTGATGTTTCAAGGGCCAAATCTGGAGCCCTTGTATGTTGCGAGTGCGGTGTACTGATCCAGGGGTCACCGGGCTCCCAGTTGCACATCCATTTCTCAGGATTGGGAGTCCACCGTGCACCCAAAGGAATCCACCCCACAAGGAGGCCATTCGTCCTTCTGGGTTCAATTCCAAATCCAAACCACGGATGCCTGAGAAAACATCCTGAGATTTTGAAACAGAACGCCCACAGGCCATGAAGCGCTTCCGGAACGGGGACTCCCCTGATTTTCAGTAGGTCCACCCCCCTCAAAAAAAAAACAATCTAAACCACCGACTCAGAGTTATGATTTTCAGTGGGTCGTCCACCGCCCCCAAACAAACACATGGCGTGTGGACTCCATCCCCGCGAGCGCCCCACGCCTCGCTGGCCGGGGCTGCCAGCGGCGAGGGGCGCCACAAGAGGCGGCCGTATGCCTCTGGGCCTAAGACGGCGCAGTGCTCCGTCTGTAGCTGCTGCCCGAAGCCTCAGCTGGCAAAATGGGCGGCTGGGTCAAAACCCCGGTTGGCCCCCAGTGAACATCCGATTCAATCCAACCACCAAAATAGGACTAAAATGGGTGGTGAATTCACCTACCCCCATTTTGGGTACCATTGGTTTTGACCCACAGCCAAATGGGCTGCTGTCTCTCTTCTTTTTTTGGGGGTCGAACCCCCCAAAATGGTGGCGTTCCCTTGGTGTTCCCCTTAGAAACGAACAAAGGCTTCAACCCTCAAAAGAAGACCCACCCAAATGAAGGAGTCTCGAAAGGGCGATAAGGTTGGTTAACTTGTCTGGCTGCAAGGCAAGTTGGGATTGAATCTGCTACACTTGAAATAAGACATGGATGCAGCAAAAACATGGCTCGTCTTATCTACTGAGCTCGCCATTGCAGCCAGTCTACCTGAGCCTGCTTACAGTGAATAGCCCAGAGAGTGGCCACCGAAAGCTACTGAACTAGACGATCAGTTTGCGACCTAAAATATGATAAGATATGAGACGGACAAGATTGCAGATGTTCAAAGACATAAGGAAATTGGATTCCCCCCGACTTTTGTGGGATGCTTGGGGTGTTCGTCCATGTCCTGCCTAAACCAAGAGAAGACTATACCAACATGGTTCACGGTCGCTCATATGACTGACATGTATATTATGTTACAACTCCGTTTGGAAGAAACACAGAACCTCTACGGATAGCTTCCCATTGCCATTCAGACATACTTTCCAGAAAACTACACAACACTTAGGCAAATACCTCATGATTCAAAAGTTGACAACAATAGGGAGATCAACCTACCCAATTCGTCCAAGCAAGCATACGTTTAATGTGGCCCATATCTAGCGACACTTGCGATGTAGAATCAGTTCGAAAGAGATCCCAGCAACCTATCACGGCTTGGGCCATCCCATATTCAAACATGTTTACACAACTGTTTAAACAGCCTCCTTGTGGTTTCCCGAAAATAAGGGAACCAAGGGTTGATTGAACACACTTAAAAGAATAACTGGGGAGCCTGTGGGGCTTTCCTTAGATGTAGATTTATGTCCACCAAGCAAAGTAAAGGGCTTCCCTATTTATTGAAAATTGTTGTTCTACGTATACATGGGTGTATATATATATATGTGTGTATGTGTATATATATATATGGACAAGGAAACCACGAGAAACCAAGGACATCAAGGGACCACAAAGAGGACATGGGTGTGTCGTTTTCGAGGGCTCCCTTTTTGGGCTGCATCAAAGGGAAACAACAAGAAAAACCCTATTTTGAGTCTTGGAGGGTCCCCCTATTTTGAGATATACCCATTTGACAATGTTGCGCGGTTGGTAGTTGCGGTACTTCAGCACTTGAGCTGAGACATGGACGACTTTGGGCAAGTGGTTCTAACTCGGTTGCTTTCTGCTCCCCTGCTAAAAGTGAATAACTTCTAGTGGTTTAATTCGGAAAACCCATTAGTTGGCGAAAAGATAAAGTCCTAACATCTAAGCAAAGTGCACCCAAGCTAACACGGCACACCTCGACCCCGCGACCCATCGCCACTCGACTCGAAGGCGCGGTCCATGGCGTGGCAGCCCACATTCCCCGCCCGCCAGTTGAAGGCCAGCCGCGCGAAGTTGTACATGACGTCCGCCTGGTTCCCCCGTTTTTCCCTGGCGTGCATGAAACCACACCTCGAGTCAATCCCTTCCTGGGCTCAGATCCCATGCAAAATGTTTAACTTGCGGTGGGGGGGAAATGCAAACCCCCACTAAAACATACTAAAGCGTAGAAAACAAAAACACCCAAGGGGACGTATGGAGACTTCTGTGCCTGTTGGCTCGTCATTAGGCCGCCTGCAAACACATGAAGCTGAAAGAGCACTCAAAGGCCAGAGGTCAGTCTGGCAAATAAAATGTGATCTAAGGGCTCACAAAAGTGAAGCGACGTGCCCAGGTCCACAGAAACGAACCAAAACACGCCAACCTTTCATTGAAACACTCCCAGCGTTGCCTGTGATTTGCGCCATGCTGGGTCTAATTCTTTGACATTGCACCTTTCTGCCTAACTCGTCACAGTCAGCCGAATAGATGGCCCGAAGCTCGCGCCACGCCACGCTTGGCCCGAAGCTCGCGCCGCGCCACGCCTTCGTAAATGGCCACTTGGTGTCCTCGAGGCAAGTATCGCTCAACGTCAGCAGCTTCACCTGGCCGCATGTTGTTTGAGGAAATTAAGAAATGACCCGTTGTGGGTTCTTCTAGGGAATGGTTGGGAAGTTCATTCTGGGTGTCTTCTTAGAGTTGGTACCCAAAAGGGGCTTTGTCAAAGAAGCCAGATGGAAACAATGAGGCGAGAAAACTGCAAAACAAAGTTAGCCAACTTCTACCCCCCCCCCCACAAATACCCCTTATTGAAGGGTGATATTCTGAAGTAGGGGGTAGCTCATGCCCAAGGATCATGGAAGTGGCCTCCTTGAAGCCTTCAGTACTAACCCACGCGGACACTTGGGACATGACTTCTTTGCCCAACTCCGTACAGATTAAAACATAGGTCCTGTTTCATATATTGGTCGGCTTCAGTATGTCTCAAATGCGAGGAGTTGTGCCATTATCAACCCTGGAGTTGGAGTCCATTGACATTCGGAAGATGTCGCAAGCCCCAAACAAAGATGGCGCTAAAACGGTTTCTGTTTTGGTGCTCTATTGTCAAACATGGGGCCCCGAACAAACTGGTGGTTCCATGTGGTTTCCAAACTGGATATATGTTTTGGCCTCCCACCAAAAAAAAACAAAAACGCATGCACACACCCGGATTAACTTGCAAGAGAGTATAGGACTCTCCAGTTGCTCGCATGACAGACCTTAGCATCTGGCCACACCCAGCACCCGGCATCCGGCTGCGTCGCAAAATAGGGGAGTCCCGAAATAGATGGCTTCATGAATAGGTTCCCCTTACAAGCTACCATCGGCCCAATGTGGTCCTGTTGCCGACGCCCTTGATTGAAATCAGTCTGGCCTGGCATGCCTCCAGGAAACTAGGACGACTTTTCGGGAGAATGTCCACCTTTGGGGGCCTTTTTGCACCTATTTGCATTGAGGTCGCAAGAACAGAAACGCCGGATATTCCCCTTCCCAATGGCCCCTGAGAATACTTCCCCCGGATCGCTGGGCTTCCTCGCCATCATCTCTGCGGTGTTGAGGCTGCCGGCCACCTTGCCACTCAGCAGCCAGCGCTGCAAACACACCAAGTTCTCCATGAGTGCCCCTGGCAGGTGGGAAATGGGAAATGCTGGGAACCGCATGGGCAAGGCACCACAAGGGCCATTAAAAAAATACCCAAAAAAACATGGGGTTTGCGTGGATTATTGGAAGACCAAATTTGGCCGTGATGATAAGAGTCACCTAGTTGTATTAGCTGAATCCTGTATTGCTTCCTACGGTCTAGGCTGGTTTTGCGTGGTGAAGCTGCCATTTCTCACACGGCGGTTTTAGTCCACATTCAGAGCGTTGAAAAAACGAAAAGAAGCTGCCAGCTGAAAAGGAGGGCCCTTTTTAAGAGCTTAACGCAGGCTTGGCATGTACTTTTGGACTCGGAGCCCTTGGGTTGGTTGAAGCCAACAGAACCCAAAGGAAAATCACAAAATTAGGGGACCCCTGATTCTTCCCCCACCACATGGTCCTGCTTTGCGCGAAGGCTCCATGATCCCAACCTAGGGTGTGTGCTTCCTTGAGGGTTGCCCTTCTCAGGTTGGTTCAAGAGGAAACCCACCGGAAAATCGCGATGGTTGGATATATTTGGGGTCCACCTCTCTCCTCCGGCCCTTTTCCCGCACCTGGCAGGCAGGCGGAATGCTTGGCATAGGAGGAGAAGATCCGCTGGAAGTCCTCTGATTTGATGTCGACATGTCTTCAAAGGCGACGTCAACCAAGTGGCTGATTTCCTAAGTTTTGGGCCTCGAAATGAGGGGCGGAGGGGCAGCCGTTTTCAATACGTCATGGCAAATTAGCATGGAACCCCAAACTCATCTTTTGGAGAAACCTGCGTTTGGGGGACTTCTGTGTGGGTTCCATTTTAGTCTGGAGAGGCTCTTCTTCAGGCTGGTTTCCTTTAGGTTCCCGATGGTCACTGAGCACAAATGGTGATACAATAAAAAATGCAACAACCTCAAATAAAACACATTCCCCTCAGAAAGGAACCTTCCTGGGAGAACATGGTCACTAACAAAAGCCCTTGGTCAAGTCGCACTCGTGATAGGCTCAACCCCCCCCCTTCCCCCGCGGCAAGTCCCCTTACATGTCCCCAAACGGGAGGTTCCTCCCAACATGTCCCCTACCACGGGCCTGCCGTGAAAGTGGAGCCCGTTTGTGGATCTCCATGGGCCAGTCGCTCGTTTGACCCCGGATCAGTGAACTAGTGGACGGAGAACCCTTGTCTGAGGAACCCCCCACAACAGAGCATCTGTGTAATAGGGGAGCCACTCCGGATTAGTACGGTGCTCCTTTTGATGAATCCGAAGCTAGCGTTTCTTCGTTGGCAACGGCGATTCTTCTTCATGGTTGTGGTAGCTTGTCACTTTGGGGATCCAATTGGTATCACAGCAAGTAGCCTGAGTCTCATTTGGGCTCTCAAAGGGACCCCCCCCAAAAAGAAAGAAAGAAAGAAACATGTAGCTTCCTTTTGGTTTCCCCTAAAGCAAGCGAAAATGGTTCCCCGCAACAAAAAGACTCACCCATTCCCCACATCCGTGCCCATCCTTCTCGAGCCACTCTTCACAGTACTCGGCTGCCTTCGGCCGGCGGAGTATTTGGCTGTGGGTCAAAAATAGGTATCCAAGATGGGTTGCCCTGGTGAGTGGCAACATGGACCAAAACCTGTGGTCCAATTCCTGGCGGTTGCATTTGTCAACTTCTATGCGTACCCAAAATGGCACCCTGGTAAGTGGAATCAATGACTAAAACCTGTGGTCCACATCCTGGTTTAATTTTGACCCATACCCATTTGACTATTGGCCAACCTGCATAGGCCAAATGGACATACCCAAAAAAAATACTGACAATGCATGGGCTAAACGGGGTACATGCCCCAAACATCTATCCCTATATAAGGCCCGTAGGGGCTATGTCCATTTGGGGTATGTAAGTTGGTCCCTGGAAGTTGGGGGCCCTCAGGCTGGCCATCGCAAATATTGCCAGTCAAATACTTCGCCAGAAGAAACCGAGGCAGAGGCAGCACAATCACATTGAAGGGTCAAATTGAAGAGTCGAAACGTGGGTGGTGCCCTTGGTCTTTGCAGGTCAGCCCATGTGCCACCTGCCTGCCTAACGTGTTGCCAGTGACTCGACAATACAGGATTTGGCTTTGGAGCGAGTTGGACCCCCTCCGTTAGGTCTGACTCGCTGCAGAAGTGCCAAGCCTGTTGATGCCAAAGTTCAATCACAAACCTAGGATTTGGATCTCTTCCAGGCTTCCATTCTGGGTACACATGTTTGACCCACAGCCAAATCCCGCTAGAGAAAGGCCCTGGCACAGATCTCCCCATCACGCTGGCCTCCACGACTCGCCTTATCTCGCTGCCCTTGCGCAAAAGCCGCTGGTGCAAGTCTCCCCGACCTCATGGGCTGGGGGGGAGGGAGGGGAGGGAGGGAGGGGAGGGGGGAGGGGAGGGGGGAGCCCCAAAAAACCCTTATTAAGCCCTCGTTAAGGCCTTGTTTGGGGCTTATTTGGGCTCCTGCCAAACAAAGACTCACCAAATGAATTGACCCTTCCTGTTCAGAATCACATCCTTTAAGGCTTTAAGGGTGGGAAAAGAGCTCCCTAAATGATACATAATCACATGTGCGACAAGGGGATGTTCTAAATCAGCTAAGTAAACAGGATGCTCAGCATGGAAACACACATCCGGTCAGCAAATTGCCTTGTGAGACCATTCTTTCACTTGGCCCAATCTGCAAGTGAATATGTTCGAATTCTGGTCCACATTTGGTCTGGCCCAAAACCAAAAAACAAACTTTTGGAGTAGACCCCCGCCAGTTTACGGAGGAAACAAAAGACGCTGAGATACCAAGGTTGTTTCTGATTGTCTGCGGCAACTCTCTCCCCCCCAGCCCCAATTGCGACCTGACATGGCCGTGTCTTTTTTGCAAGCCCTTCCATTTGGCTCATGTTGGTGCCTTTGCCTATTTGGTCTGTTGATTTTTTGGGGAGCCTCCTGGTGTTTTATGGGGAAACCAAAAGGAAGCCAACCGGTCGTTATTAGTTTTTGCTTGCTCAGAATAAGATTGCTCCCCTCAAGCGCAAGCCAGAGCGAACCCACCTCTACGGATTGTTACATTCCCCCCTTTAGCATCACCTTGCCAAAGGTAACTCATTTTAAGATGGCGCCCGAAAGCTGACCCAAGGAGGGAATCTCCTTCGGACCCTTGACCTGAACACATGTTCATTTTTGCCATAACTGGGTCGAACCTGTTTTGCCGATCACCCGCCTATGTTCAGAGATGTCTCGAAGAGGGCGTGCATCGTCGTGTGGTAGTCATACGCTTCCACACACGCACAGTAGTCCCGCTCCGGCCAAATTACCTGAGCAACTCCAAACGCACCCTATGTCGCGGAAGGTTGCTTACAAGCGATCTAGCGCTTTGCTTATGCGGCCCGCCCCGTCTTAGCGTATGCGGCAGCCAGCGAGGCATGTCAAGCTTTCGCATTGTCAGCGCTTTGAGCAGTTCCCCTCAAGAATTGCTTGCGCAAGCTCCAGTTTCTATGCAACCGCCACTGTTCAAGACAACGTGGACAACCCTGAAAAAATGATGAGGAATTCTCTCAGGCAAATCAACTGGCGATTTTGTGGTTTCCGGGGTCTTCGTTTTGCAGCGCTCTGGCCGACAACTTTGCCTCGAGAGATCTTGTTGCCTCCAGTGCAGATCAAGAAACGGCTTTTGCCGCAGCCGTGCGAGGCTGTGCAAACCTTACGCGCCTGCTTACGCCTGCTTGCGCTCCTGGACTTGCTTGTGTCCTGCATATCCCACAGCTAAGCCCCTGGCATCCAACAACTCTTGCAAGCAGTCACGAAGCAGAGCTTACGCCGGTGCTTACACAGCATGTTTCTCCAAAAAGTGCTGACACAGGCTTACGCTGTGCAGTGTTGCGCTTATCCGGGGCCTTTCCATGACACGACTCTTGCTTAGCATGTAAAGGGGGGTTTTAGAGCTGCTCACCTACCATACTGCGTTGAGAGACGTCCCTTCAAATAGTTGCATTTGAGATGTTCAAGGGAAACCGAAAGAATACCACCCCATTTTGAGGGGTCGGGAACCACACCAAAGGCTGTGGTGGAGCCAAATCCAACCAGGGAATTTTGGCGTGTAAAGGGGCCGTTCATGGCCCATACTTGCCCCCCCCCCCCCCGTTTTTCTGCGAGTCGAGCAACACGCCACAAGGCCCCGAAGAGGTACCATAGCCGCCGTTCCTGTTGCTCGACTGGCCACCCATCGTAGACCTCCGCAGACACGTTGCCGGCTCGGGCGTAGAGGTCCACCAGTCCATACCTCCGAAGCAATGAAGATGTGCTCTACCTTCTGTGGACACAGGCTGCGTGGTCAACATTCAACCCGAAACCTAGAATTCAAACATGTTTAACAATCATGGGGATAGGGCAAACGAACAGAATGCAAAAACAACACAGTATGGAGGGAGACATAATACGCACGTTGAGTCGGAAGACTCCATGATGCATCATGGCAAAGCCAGCACGGCAAATGCCGCAGTGAAGCTGTATTGTGTGTACAAATGAGTATACCACCGACTCTCAGATAGATACACAGAGGTGTCACCAGAAAATGGAACCAAACATTGACCCAGAATTGGCGTGTCGCGTGTTTGAGGGAGATTTAGTAAGTCCCCTCCATGTCCATCCCCCAACGAAGACACGGTCAAAGCTTGCTATGCCCACTATGGGTAAAATAAGCAGAATTCCACTAGATACTGAGCATAAGCCCAAAGCTTGACCAGAGCGCTTTTTGGGCGTTTGACTTCGACATGAAGCTTAAAGTGTGCCATCTTAGCAGGTAAGCAGAAAATACCCCCAAGAGCATCGGGCAAATCCCTGAAACTGCCAGACATTGGGGGGCTCCCTTCTGGCTCACAGACCAGGATAACAAAACCATCCAAACTGTTGGTGCTGCCACTAAAAGGGTCTCTCCCATTCTAGTACAAAATCCAGGAGGAATTTGGGGAGTGAGTTTCCTTGGGGTTCTCTTCAACCGACCAAAAGGGGGTATGTGAGAAAATCCACGTGCCTGTTCAACACTCCTCTCAAATATAATGCCCAATAAATACCAGGTAAAAGCCGCCCGACAAAGTTGGGCTGGGACCCTCCCAAATTAACCTGTCCTAAGGGGGCTTAAGGGGATCCGATCCCATCCCTCCTTTCAGTGCTCTTCGACCCAGTTCATTGGTTGAGATCTTCACTCTGGTCCCACTTCCCCTCGGCTCACATCGGAGCAAGGGTAGACAGCGTGAAGGCAATGCAGAACTAAAACAATCTGTGCAAACCTGGTCCCTGGTTTGCCAAGATTCTCTCCAAAGGGGTCTTAATCATCACGGTTGACCTGAGACTCAAAATGACCAAGCATGATTAGATAGTGTCCTGCGGGTCTTTGGATCAACACTGGCCATGTTTTAGGAACGGAAGGCACAGTGCTTGTTCGGCCGAGCTAGTAAGTTGTCCGTAAGCTACGTAGAGTGCTGGTGGCTCACCCAGGTGGCTATCCACTTTCTTTCTATCTTGGCCGAACACCCTGCGTGAAACCCGATCCACATCCTTCTCACTCGGCCCGGGTGCTTCAGCAACACGTAGTAGATGAAGACGTCGAACCTCAGGGCCCACAAAGAGGTGTCGTTAGCCTTCAACATATCTCCCTTAGGGTGAGCTTTTGCGCCGTTTCGACGTGCTCGTCCATGTGTATTGATGTTGAAAGAGGTAAGGCTCCCTTGTCAGCCTTGTTTTTGAGGAGCTTCTTGGCAACTAAGGATCACGGACAACTTCAATCAGGTGTGGCCTATGTTTTGCTTTCCACAAAACATCAAAACATGTCATTTTTCCATGTCCGACCTTCTGGTCTCAACCAGTTTGGGTCTATGTTGGTGTGGCACCCAAGGAGTTCCATGTGTCGAGTGTTTCCCGCAAACTGAAGCCAGTGGAAGCCGTCTTTTTTGCAAGGCGACCCAAGGATGCTCATGCAGATCAGGAAGCCTTGCCTGATGTTGGAGGGATACGAAAACCAACCGCTTTTGCGGAAACCAAGAGAGAACTGGTGTGAACACCCAAGTAACCCGAGGAACATTTGTTCGGACTGCCGTCTGAGTGGCATGAATGGTGTAGTGGCCCGACACGCGTGCACCATCTCAGAGTTGCAGCTGCTGCGCAATTGCTGAAGCAGGCCTGGGAGTTCTTGGAGTTCAGTTCGTGCGGGATCACCAAACAAGAATGAAGTTTCAGGGTGGAATCCCCACTTCAAGAAGAGAAACCACTTCAAGAACAACTCAGAGGAATATCGGTAAGACTTCAAGGGCTTTCCTGGCCTCCAGAAAGTGGCAAACAGCTCCCGTTCCAAGCAAAACTGGCGTGAGCTCGCTTCGAAACCTGGGATGTTGCCTACAAAAAGGCAAGTCAGGCTGCAAAGCAGTGTGAACAAGATGCAGCCAAGGCATGGCAAAATGGCAAGGAACAATCAAGGATGCGGCAATGCAACCCGAATACTCAGCCTAACGAAGCCGCGCCCGTGCTGCCTCCCTGCCCTTCCTGTCTTTTGGGCTACCTTGATACGCGTGTGTTTTGAGGGTAACCTGGTGAGGTGGCTTTTAAAGAGTCCCCACAGTTTTGGGGTGCCCAAGTTTTCAAAATATGGATGGTTTGAAGAGAAACCAACAAAAATGCACCAATCTTCGGGGTTCCGGCTATCCAGTGCCCAAAATGTAAAGGATCCATTCAAAGAAGACATCTGATTTTACTAAACCAGAAGTTCGTTTATCCTGGTTCCCATTACCCAAACAGCCAACACGTTGGATTTGAGGGAGCAAGACTGTGCGCCCCATGGGGAAACCACAATGAGTGTGCTTGAGCAGCGGTTGATTCATCCTGGCTCAAAATTAATTAGTAGCAGACCCCTGCAAAAAGCCAACTTCTTGTTCGAAGGAAACCCCAAAGGCAAACATGTCAAGAAGGTCAGTTGAGTCTCGCAATGTGACTTGGGCTCAAGAAACAAGGCCGACAAATCTCAGCCGGACCCATGCAACATGTCCTCCGTGGCTCACCTGAGTCACCATCAAAACCTGGTGTTAGAATGGCCTACCCAACACCATGTAAAGAAATAAAAGAAGGCGGCCGCAGCTATTTGTAGTTAAGATTGTCCCTTACTGTCCTTCACCTACCCGGGAAAATAGATGGCCCTGGTAGTTGATTCCAGGTAAACCAGGGCCCTCCAATTTTACACCAAGTCAACCAAAAGGGCTTTGAGCACGTGGCCCACCTTTCCCATCCCACCTTTCCTAGGTCCTCCAGTAGAGAGGTTAGACTAAGGGTACCCTTTCTTCTGTAGTCTATTTTAGTAGGGGAACCCTCCCAACCAAAAAAGAAACGGAAAAAGCTGGCACCTAGTCGGGGGACCTAATGTGGGTGGACGAAATCATGCACCACTTTGAAACCACAGCAAACCATCAAAAACATCACTTCAGGGGTTGTTTGAGGTGCGAAATGGATTTCGTCCATGGTAGTTTCCCATCTGTTACGCCGCCTCGCTTCGAGGCTTCGAGGCTTCAAGGCTTCAAGGCTTCGATTCGAGGCTTCCCCGCCTTCCAGCTTGGCGCCGGTGGCCTGCAGCACCGCCTGCGGGCAGAGGTGCAGCACCTCCCCGTAGCGCCCGTAGACCTCCAGCAGCCGCGGCGCCTGGCGGTGGCTACGGATTCGGGAGCTTACGGCCGGTTCCAAGGGGCGTCGTCTAAAGGGAAAAACACCGGGGAAGCCACGCAATCCGTATGAAGATCAAAGATTGTGTTGAACAAAAATTACTGGGATGTCCGTTGCCAAGTCAGTGCGTGGTTAGCATCGAACCAGAGTGCAAGTGGGGGCGTGCTCTTTTTGGCGTTGGTTTAACAGGAAATCAAACGACAAATCAGCGGCAGGTATTAAACTATGGACCCTCTACATTCACACTCAACTTTGACCACGCTCCGTTTTTGATGGATGGGAGGCTATTTGACAGCAGGCTTGGAGAATCATTCGAACCAGGGGGTCGAGCCCCCATCATTGCTGTGTGCTTGCACTCAACCACGTGGGCCAAGCGTGAGCCACCTTACCCATTAGGCCACCTTACTCATTAGGCCACTGGGTCAGCTGTTAGAAGGAAAAAAGAATACCCACCACTAATCAGAAACCTGACTCCACTTCAGTGGGGGCTTGATGGCGGCCAGGCCGACCATCTGAAAGATGGCCCACCCGGTTAACAACGCACACACGTGAATTTCAGCGGCAACTCCAATGCCCTGGCGACTTAGAAGTGGATCGTAACCCAGCTTACCAACCGATCAACTTGGCCGAACACAAAAGTAAGACGTGTGCAACAGTGAAACACAGCTCGTTTGGCAAAATGGCACTGGTGTTGTGCTCAAGCTGAATGCCCCCTGTCCACCAACCAATGGAAACACAATACTGGAACAAACAAACACTTGAACAACATAATTATGAGTTAACCACGGTTCAAGCAGACTATGAACAACACACATACAATTTGGCGAGCCGAAGAAAGCAACCTTTGCCAGCTGTGTACCGGGTAAGTTTGAGATGCATCAGGGATCAAATTATTCTCTCAACGTGTCCAGACCCTATTCGACACTGAGGGAATCTTCTCCCGATACTGTAGAGGCGAGCCTAGCCCAGGGGACCAATCAAAGAACACAAAACAATCAACCAGGACCAAACACCAAACCAGCAAAACCCATGTACTTCACCACACAGAAGGGAAAAACACACAAACAGCGCACTCGGGCCGTTCAGATTCTTTCGCGCAACTCGCCTCTAGCTCCTTTCTCGCGAAAGGGTCCTCATCCCTCAAGGCGTCCAGTGCTTGCTGCTTCGCCGCCACCACGAAATCTGACACGGCGCAGCCTGCGGAACTTCTTTTGCGCGCGCGCGAAAAAAAGCGGCCACAAGGTATCAGACCGTGTTGCCCACTGGCAAAAGAACACCAACTGGTTGCAAAGGTATCGGGGCTGATCTTAAAAAGGCATGCAGTCCTCGCCATACGAGGATATGATGTACTTACTTAGCCTGTCATATTCGCCTGTTGATATCAACGGAACCCAAAACAGGGGATCGCTGACAACCTCTAATACAAGCATGGTTTGTGGGCCAGAAATTTCAAGGACCTCCAACAGAAAAGATGGTCTCACAGACACCTTTCTCATTTTCCGTTGGTCCCAGTTTTCAGGACGGCGTCTAACTGTCTTTGGCTCTCACCCCATTTCGGCCATGCTCGGACATGTCCCTAGGGGACTTTGGACAAATCTTAAAAACTAGGAACAAAACGACACTCAAAAAAAGGTCAATCGCGGCAAACAAAAAGTCGTTCACGGCAGTTTCACACTAGTTTCACACTAGTTTCACACTAGTTTCATGGTGCCCGGCTTCCTGCAAGATGTCCCAGGACAACAGCAGTAAAGCGGTTCTTCTATTGTAGAAACTTAGTTTTTCTTGCAATTCGGATCATGGGACCGCAGGTCAGCGGCTGCTTTAAAGGAGGATGACTCGCCGGGGGTATGTATCACACTGCGTGAGTCTAGCCTCCACCCTCTCAACACTGACAGCCCTGGAGATGTCCTCAGAGGACCTGACTTCCATGTGGGAGGGCACCGGCAGGGTAGAAAAAAAGTGACCTTCGTGGGTAGGTTCACAAGGCCCACAGGCAACCCAGGGGCTCCCTACCCGGGCTCGTCGGGCTTTAGCTGAGGGCAACCGCCTGAATCAGAATTCACCAGACGGAAAAATGTTTTAAAGGGAACCAAATATGAAATTCACAAAGCCCCGGTGGCGATCCGATTTGCCAGGGTACTGTCCTCAACCGTTTGCTAAAAGACATGTGCACCGTCATTCTTTCAGGTTTTCCTCTCCAGCGTGCTAGGGCGGGCTTGCTTAAACTAAACTCAAAACGGTACGCCTTTTGGGGCCTTCGCACTGAAACAATACCGGAAAAGAACAGGTCCAAGCACCGTCTTTGGGGAGCTAAGTCACCGCCTTGCACGTAGCTCCTTGATCCCACCGAACCAAACCCCGCCTAAGCCTTGCTGAGCATGCTCTTGCAGGGCCTCTTGCAGCGTCCCCGCCAGGTGCGGCAGGTTGTCGTTGAACAGCACCGCCGTGCCTTTGGCTAAACTCAGCCCCGGCAACAAGAAAAACAAAGGCTGCTCCACAGTGCAGGAAAACCTACGGAAACCCTTGACCAAATATCTACCGTTGTTCCCACATGCCCGCCCGCCTGGGTTGGCCTCATGGAGCGCCCGCAAAAAATGACATCTTGCCAAGAAGCGGGAATGGTCATGTTCCAAAGAGTGAAAGGGCAAAACAAGAAACAGCCAGGATTGGGAAACTTTTGTCATGCTTTCCAAAGGCTAATTGGGCAAAGAAGCTTGGACGGGCTTGAGAGCGCTTGGAGCAGATTGTTGCAGGTAAGTCATCAGAGCCCAACTGCCCAAACGCACCTGCCCCACAGCCTACTTATTTGCACTTTTTGGCACGGGGAAAGCAACAGGACTTGAGACAAAAACCACACCAAAGCAGGGCTTTTAAACTAGAAGAACTTCCTGCTTGGCCTCATGGAAAGATTGGACAAAAGCACTCTCAAATAGAAGACCCCTCCCGATCAAAGTGAATTTGAGACACTTCCATGTTCTCTTGGGGGCACAAACGCTTCAAGCTGGGCTGAAACGACCAATTGCAAAGAGTGGCAACTCTTTGCTGGTATGGAAGAAACAAGCAGAAAAGCAACAAAGAGAAAACCAACGAAATGCAAAACCAATAGCAAACAAAGCAAAACCAACAAAGCAAACACTTCAGACAGACGAGCTCAGTCAGACAAAGACCAAGGCGCCGATACCCAAGTCCGTCGCCATGCCGCATCTTGCACCATCGCCACGCTTTTCCGAGTCGGGCGAGTAGAAATGGGGTCGCGCCAACTTGGTGAAACATGTCTAAACGCCTGTTAGTGAATTAGAAACAGTTATATAGTGAATTATCAATTTATCCACCTGATAACATTGCTATTACCATTGCTATTTATCTAAATCAAGTTTGTTGATCACCTGGTAACATTGCTTCTAAGCGCCTGTTGCTCAATCAGGCCCCTTTCTGCTCCCCCAAAGTCTGCCAACACCGGTTGAAACAGAGACACCGTGCTTTCAAACAAACCCGAAAAAAAGGTATCCTCAGCAATAATATTCCGGGGCACTGAGTCACTCAGACTTTTAAATTTGGAGGAACTCCATAAAGGGGAGAGCAGCCCCATCAAAAAAATATGCCGAGTTGCTCACAGGGGCTGTTTGCCGCGTGTGCCCTCCCTAAACTGAGTCGAAAGAATGCGGCTCATCTGCCCCCACAATTGTTGGGCAGCGGTTGCCGAGCGTTGTAAGCCAGAATGTGCCGGGATACTGGTCAAACAGCCAACTTAGCAACCATCTGGGTAAAGTTATCACGAGTCACCGAAACCAACATGGCGTTCTCAAAGAGTGCCCTATGAAAGAAGCCTTCGTCTGTGAAACAAGCTGGGCCTTGTTTTGCTCATTACCACGATAGGACGCCTGTATTCTGCGGGCAAGGGTTTCAAGCCAAGCAAATCAAGGTTCGACTTTTAGACATGTGCCCACAAGCGAAGTGTGAGGATCCCTGTTAGACACTGCCTCTCGTGAGCAAAAACCCTGGCGACCAGTGACATGCGGATCTTTGTTCAGAAAGGGTTCAAATCCTTTGCCGGGTAGACACATCTAAAAATATGGAACAGGAACTTAAAGGAACCGTCCCTTTTCGGCCTTTTTATGCCTCTCAGAACACACCAAGCCACCAAATGTTGCAAGCGAGGCCGCAGCAGCACCACTGGTTTTCTCGCTTTCGCATCGGCTCAGTGGGAGTTCCGGGGGGAGGCAGGCGGAGACTCCTGGGATCCAAGAGTCCAGGAAGGCGGACCAACCGGGGGCCAAATCCGCATGACAAACCAATCTGACTTCCACAAGTTGCTCTGCAACATGTCCTGGGGAAACGCGTAACTTGCTGTTGCTCACAAAAGCCTTGTACGACCATTTTGCTAGGCTTCAGTCTGAGTTCGGTTCTACCCTAGACTGGGGCTAATAATATCTTGAATTGATGCCATGATCCTTCTGGCAGATTTCCAGGCTGCTGGCGTTCCGGCCAAACCATGGTGTTTTGGCGAATCGCCGCTGCACTTCTTTGGACCTTGGGCTCAATTCCTTGATACCAGGTGACCATTGCGGGGCTCCTCTTCAGTTCTTTCTCGGGTGTTGCCAATCTTTGGGTCCCCATTTTGAGAACCATTCCCATTGGCCACGTGAAAGCAGACCAGGTGTTGGCAGCACGCTTGAACATTCATAATACAATACGATTAGGTATGTACACTTTAATCCAAGCATCAGGGAGGGCAATATCCCACTGCTCCGACTCCACGGATAGAAAGCTAGGCTCTGGCATTCCTTGGAAAGCAAAAGCCACAGGGCCCAGAAATGATTCCTATCCTTGCGGTCCGGTCATTAACTCTACTCAGCTTGGCCATCGGAACAATCAAACCCTTCCCAAGAACAAACATCGAAGAAAGGGTGCCAAAGTGAATCAAGCAACTGTCCCAGTTCCAGGATCCAGGTCCAGGTCGCTCAGTGAAAACCAAAAAAAAAAAGGAGCCACCACACAGCCCAGCAAAGAAGCAACCCTGGGAGACGTCCATGCGAGCGGCAAAACCTAAGACTATGGGCGAATTCGAGCGGGAAGTTCTCGTTTTTGGGGTTTCACTATATCGTTCTACAAGGTTTCAGACATGGCCATGCAAGGTTACACAATTTTGGGTTTCGGTATATCGTTCTTGAGAAAGAAACAAAGCAAAACACGCAACGCAAAATCACCGAAGACATAGCTGTGGATGAGAGAGATTAGCCTTTCTCTCACGTTGGAAAGCCACAGTTGGGGACTGGTTGAATGGGTTCGAACAAATGAGCTATCCTCGAACAAGAGGTTTAAACACATCCTCGACTATCTGGCTTCCGTATGGCTCCATTTTGCGTGGAGGCAACGAGTCAAACCTTGAATTTCCCACAAAAAGACAGATCCAATGGGTCTACCAAGCCAACACGAACCCAACTCCTCCATGACCTCGATTCCCAATTTCTGCTCCACCCGGCGGATGGTGTGGCGCAACCTGCGCAATGGGTTGCTCGTCGACCGAATCCATTGGCACAAGTTGGTAGACGTTTTCGGCTTGGCTTCGATTGATTAGATGACCCAAAAAGATGAATCAAACAAGATGTCGGGCCCGTTTGCAAGGTCTCACTTCCTGACTGGATTGGCCCCAAACTGAACTTGTTACCACTGACAAGGTTCCAAAAAAACAAGAGTGAGCGGAAGAACAACACTTCACTGTTGCCACTAGGCCTTCCTCCCGATCCAAAATGAGTCTTGTGTGTTTCTCAAATCTGGGAGCCCAACTGGCTTGGTCTTTGACCTCCAAAAGTTATACTTGTTGCCGGTGGATTGCGCTGTTACACCTCCGGGGACATGACCTGTCTAAGGAATGTAACCGCTGGAAAGCGAGAGGACAAGGTAAGAAGAGAAGCATGAAGAGATAAGGAAGAGAAGATATAGACTGATAACACTGATAATGATGGATTCTCTGTCAGTCGCTCCTTCCCCAATTCTCACCTGTCAATGGTGATTAAATTTGGGAACGCCATGAAGCAAACATAATCTTCGTTACAGCGCTGTGTCCCAGAGACAGTCAACAGTCAGGAAAGGACAAGATGGAAATGCTTCCTCTCGCATCCGCTCATCCCCAAGAATCTAGTCCTTTCTATAAAAGCCTTTGTCCATTTCTATATCTCATATTTCTATTCCTAATTCTGGATGAGATTGAAGATAGAAGAAGAAGTAGACCTTAAGGTAATGACTTCCCGATGTTGAGAGGTGAGTCACAGAGAAGAAATAGACCAGAAAGAGAGCTAACTTCCAAGGACGACTTCTTCTTTGTCAAGGCTTTTACAGATCATAGATTTGGAATGTGATTGAGGTTGGAGATGGAAAGAACTAGATAAGGAAACGGTGAGGAAGAGGTGGGTCGCTTTTCCCCTTTGAGCGCATCAACCCGACGGAAACATTCCAAAATGGCAACCAGGTGATGTCTCCATCAGCGGAAAAAAAGGAAGCACTCAGTCGGACCCCTTCTTCAGGAGCAAACCATGTTTGCTAATTCTTCCATGGGGAAATCGCTCAAACCACTAAACGGGATCGTCCATCCGGCAAAACCAAAAGGTCGCGAAAGGACGACAAAGGCACACCACAGAATGCACAATTAGGCAGAACGAAACCACAGCACAAGGGATTCCCTGCGAAGGATCCCCGGGTGAACAGGGCCCAAAATCCGCCTGTGGACAGGCTCCAGCAGAAAGCTCATCTGATGGTAGGCCTGCGGGAGGAGCTTGGGTCATGCTGCAAGGACATTGGGTGACCCCCGTCTCGTCCTCCCCAAACGAACTGTTGGCTAGCAGCACTGTGGGTGGCCCGAAATAAGCTCTAACAAGTGGGTTTTGAGATGCTACATACATGATTGTCCCTTGCTGCAAGTGCTGCTGAAAGAGAAACCAAACTCAAATCCACAAGGGCAAAGGGGTAGAAAGCTTGGTTTAAGTCTGGCAACGCCTATGGAGATTGAGTTTCCAACGCACCAAAACACCAAACGGATGGTTTCCAGTGGTTTCCCTGTTCAATCAACCCAAAAAAAGGTACGATCAAAAAGGCACGTCCATAGCGCAGCTCTATCTAGAATCCAAATCAAACCAAAAGAAGTCTGGCCAACTCAGCGGAATTTCCGATCCTTCGCCCTCTTGCCAGTCAGGTTGGGCCTGCCCGGACTTACGGCGCCCTAATCCTGATGAGGCCCCATAAATCCCCCTAACCATCTGGTTTCCCACGAGAAAGCAGTTTTGTCTAAAAAATGAGGTCGTCAAGAACATGCGGTTGCCTTCTTCACCAAATCCGAGATGATGAGCGTCAGGATCGTGCCCACAACTACCAGCAAATAGATGTAGGCGGCTATGTAGTGCATCACCTGAGACATGGTGACTATTTGAGTCACAATCAAAACCAAACATACGACTAGGACTACCCGAACACATGTCCCTTACAAATGTTCCCTTACACGGAATTCGATTGCAGCTCATGTGTGCTCTTAGCTGTGGAGTTTGCTCCCTAACCCACATGTCCTGTCGTGTCGGTAATTTGGCGCACGCACCCTATGTAACCATATTGGGAGGTGACTTGACCGTTTCTGGCTCCCAAGTTCCGAATGAGTGCATTTGCTTCGCTTTCAAAGGGACCGAATCGGTTTTCTTGGGCCCAAACAAAAATCAAAGTTGCGGTCAAGCAGCAAGTTTGGAAAAACCAGCAGGGCTGCCAAAAAACTCTCATATCTCACATGCCTGATAGATCTCCCGAGGATGATCTTCTAGCTTCCCAGATGTAAAAATGAACCTCCAATATGGTTGGTTTCCCTTCAGCTTTCCTACACAACCCCAAAAGGGTACCCAAACAAGATGGACATACCCTTTTTGATCTCAAAACACAAAATACAGCTGTGAAATACTAGAGCTCCGGGACCACCCTTCCCTTGTTTCGGCGATACTGTGTGGGGTTTGCAACCCTGGGACATGGGCTTGCTCTCTCCCGAAATGAAGACAGCCACTGGCACCATTTCAGGAGTCTCCTTGCGGGAACTCCGATGTTGAGTGAAAAGCGTCAGCCAAAACCCGCAGGTCCAAGGGCCAGGCTGGCTGAATGAGTCCCATCTTCCACATCACCCAAAACGTGATCGCGAAGATCACCATGAAGCCCTCTCTTCAGCGAACGGAAGTCCCACGTCCGCTCTGGGGGTGACCTTTTCCTCTTCTACCCTCTGTTTCTTTTTAGAAAGGCTTGTTCTTAGCAGGGAATGAGTTGGACTGACCCCTATACGCATCCCGTGTGGTTTCCTCTAGGAATTCGCCAGGCCCAAACTCCTCTTGCTTCCCAACAGCCAGGAAATATCGACTGTTCATGGGTGCCCGTTGGGCCGTTGGGACGTTGTGTTCCGGACTGCAAGGACATCTGCAGGGGGTGCCATAAAGTTTGTCCCACTGTCCAATTTACCTTGGAACTTGGAACAATGTGTTTGGGACAACCGACTTGGCCTTCAAGAGCCCCGTGTTTGGGAGATTTCCCAGTTGCAACCAACGGGCCGGGTAGGACATGACGGTCAACATGACTTGTTTGCCAGATTGAGTGGTTGTCTCGTGGTTGGGAAAATGTTGGTACCTCATGTTTGAACCCTTGGAGTACCTTTCAGGCCTTGACTCAAAAGCCAAGACGGGCAGAAGAAACGCGTCAATCCCCCAATCCGCAAATGAGAGATCCCCTTTTTTCCGGGGGTCAAGGGAACTCGGCTTCCACGGCTTGTTTAAGGAACGGCAAGCACATTTTTCGGACAGGTCTCCTTGGACCTGGAAACCATACAATGTCCCACCAATTTCAAGCGTGCGGTTGACATCTTCAGGGCTAGTTTGCAGCCAAAACGAGTCAACATATGCGTCTTTGGACTGACCGAGGGCGTTCCTGGCTGTGCCCGAAAGCGTTCTCCTCCTCCTGGCTGTTCAGGAACCTGACCCTCCTGCTTGGGCCCATAATAGTGGTCCTTGCTGTTTCCACACCTGGAGCTCCACGTGGTGCTTCTGGCATTTCTTCACTTGTTCAAGTTCACCCTTGAGTCAAGCTGGCCAAGGCACCGCCAGAATGCCACCTTTTGTGGAGCCATGCGGCCACCTACGCCCTGTTGGCTGTGCCCGAGGCGTTCTCCTCCTGCTGGCTGTGCGCGAAAGCGTTCGGCTGCTGTCCTCCGTCTGCAAGAACTGCACCGTCTTCTTCCAAAAATGGAAAAGTGGATTTGTGTCAAAATCCGAAAGGGGATCCCAAACATGCGTCGTTTGCTTCGGCCTTCGGTCCAAAAAAACATCAAAACAACTTCAGTCTTTGCAAACCAAAGCACGGGTCCGTTGGACAACACATCCTCTCTGGTGGCCATGGGGAAAGCACCACGAGTTGTTCCAGTGCCAAATGGGATAAGCTGCGCCTGGATACCCAGGAAATCAAAACCGCAATGAACAGATCCTTGTGCTGGCATGCCTACTTGGGCGCTCAAGTCACTGCGCAAATAGGGTGTCATCATGAATACATTTTGTCACATGTAAACAGCAAAGCAAGCGACGCAGCTTTGTAGGGCGCCAGCCTGCGCCCGAATCACCCTTGCCTGGAACATTTGCGGGCAATTTGAGAACCATTGCAAAAAGCTGAATAGACTGCATAATGTTGTAGCAGGCTCTGAGTCCAAGTCTGGGGCATTCAACCCATTAGCTTGCAAATTGACTGAAGACAACTCAACTTGGGTGTCAAGTGGGCCTGTGTCCAAAATAGCGGAACACCGCATATTGTTGTCTTTGCTTTTGACTGCCCTTTAAACCGCGCCCAAAACCCATTGACTTTGGGTTCTACCAGC
>CAUJNA010003812.1:0-387468 GCA_963377175.1 Effrenium voratum
GGATCCGAAGCTCACCACGATTGATCCAGATATGGAAAGGGCTGGTCAGCTGATTGAGGATGACAGTGCCGCGAAGTTCGATGAACTGGTTGGCAGGGTGTCCCACATCAGTAAGGACAAGCTCGACAAATCCCACATTGCCTGGCCGGACCATGAAAAGTTGCGCCGGTACCGTGCGGTCAGGACTGCTGCGATAGTGGCGGAAATGAAGCGCCGGGGAGTGGAGGTTACGGAGATGAACGCCATACACTTGGCGGCCATCTTTTGCGCTGCGGTTCCGACGGACCCTGCTTTCTTGCTTCCTTACCACGCTGCCTTCGCGTTTGAGGAGAGCATCGAGGTTGGCGGGAATGCACTACCCGTGGATAGCAGTACTGAGCCTGCCGCTCAACCATGCGGCGGGATGTGGGTGGGAGACCCGAAATCCTGGCCGGAATGGAAGACGGTTCATCAGCAGACGGCCTTGGTAAAGACGGTCGCTGATCAGGCCGAGGTGGTATTCGGGGATCACCCTCTGTATAGCGGAGATGATTTCGGCGATGCGGAGCACCATTTCCATGCACTCCGTGCCTGGATGAGCGAGAGGCCAAACGCGCTGTTCACTCCCCCGGAAGTGGTCGTCGATGCGATGATGCTAACCGAGGGAAGGAACAGAGAGGAGATCGTTAGGTGCTCCTCAGGACGGCGGCTTTCGTCGGTCCCGTCGGTCATGAAGTTTGCAACGGCCGATAGGCCGGGAATGCGGGGATACCTGCATGCGATGGGACAGATGTCGGGTCTGATCACTTCCATAGGTGATGCGATCGAATGGGATCATCGTCAGGTGTTGAGGATCTCGCCTAAGAACCCGGCAAGCGCCACTGATGTTGAAATTGGTCCTGACGATAGGTGGGCATTCTTCGACTTGGCAATCAACTTCAGAGACCAGACGGATACCGAAAAGGTCCTCATCCATGGAACTTCGCAATCCTCGTTGTGGAGCATTCTGGGTGGTATGCAGGTTACTGCGTCCACCGCGAGCGATGAGGCTGTGGGTGTATGGACATCGTTGAAGACGAATGAGGCCCTGGGGTACTGCACTCTATCGCACTACGGCCAGAACACGTGGGCGAGGGTTGGGATTTGCATCACGCAGCCGGATGAGACCGAGAATCTGTTCGGCGACAACCCCTACCTGAAGGGAGTCAAGAGAGGGGCTCAGCGAGTGTTCCCGAACGCGAGGTTGGGGATCCGTGGAATCTGCATCAAGCTCGAGAAGCCTGCGGCGGACTCACAGTTTGTGGAGCTGTGCAACTCAGGGGGCGATAGCACCCTGCAGTACTACAACCCATTCGTTGAATGGAACCCGCATGCTCCCTCGGTCGTGTGGGCTATGCACAAGTTCTTCCCCGAGAACTACATGGGACCGATAGGTCTATCTGTTGAAGAGGAGAACATGCGTGCTGCTCCAGGGACTCCCCAGGCTGCCGAGGCAGATGGTGGTGTGCTTTACGCCAGGATCGTGCCGAAGTCGAACATGAATGAGGCCATCCGGGGCGATACATTCGAGATCACCTTGACGAAGGGGTACTTCACCGAGGTCAAGGAGGAAGCAAAGGCCGTTGGGCGGGGAGCGCTCATCCCGAGGGAGCTCGAGTGTTTTGGCTGCCGTGTTAGCGGATGTGATGCTGTCTATCTACCCATCCATCGTGCTGAATGAGATGAGTCGCTGCCAAGACAAGATGGTAATCTTGCTTCGGTGCTTGGCGGCCAGTGGGACGGGCGCTGCGGTAAGGATCGCTGCGGCCATGTCGGCCGGGTACGGCCCCCCGGTATACAAGAAGGAGTCCGCGGCCCCGGATGCGTGTTCTACCTGCTGGATCAGACGTTCAACACTGCATCCACGAAGAACAAGAAAGGGATGGACCCAGCAAAGTTGGCGGAGAATATCCTCACGTGCAGGACAAAGAATGATCGGTTGAGGGGTTCCCCGGATAACCGACCGTTCAAGAACTATGTGGTGCATTACGTGACCAGTGCTCGTGATAACGAGGAGACATCCCTTCGGATGATGGTCGACAAGGCGTACGAGCTGATGGACAAGCGGACGGAAGAGTGCGTCCAGAAGTACGGTAGTGCGGACGCCGCGAGGTCTGACCTGTATGTCTTTGGCCTCCGTGGCTCCTACCTATATAGGTGGGAGAAGAACGCATGGAGGGCGAGAAGCGATGCGGCAACCGTGTGGAGTAAGGACGTCGGGTCGCTGATCGCGCTCAACAACAAGGTGAAGGTGATGGTTTGCGGCCCGGGGCGATCGTTAGATCGAGAGGGCGACCAAGGGGTTCACATGCAGAAGGAGATCCAGTTTAAGATGAGCGATCTCCGCGTGAATTTGATCCCAGTGGTTTCAGCAGACGCTGTGTCATGGGGGAGTGAAGTTGACAACTACGGTAGGAATCGGCCAGTCCAAAGCGCATGGATTGTGGTGCCGGCCTATCTTGCGGCTGTCCCGGACTTCTTCTCCCTGACTAGGACTACGTGGCCTGGTTCCGTCACGTTGTTCATCAGGGACAACATCCTCAAGCTTTTGAAGGAGGGTACTTCTTCGAAGATGGGTGATGGCGGCTCGATGTCTGAGTCTGAGGATGTCGATATGACAGGTGCCGCTCAGGGAGGACCGCCGATAGGCGTAACCCCCGGTGGGCAATCTGACGCAGGTCAGCGTGCGGAAGGTCAGACCGCTGCCCCGAAAGCACCTCCTAAGGCGTTAGTCACGAAGGAGATGCTGGCATCGGTGAGACCAAAGTCTCCGCCGAACCCACCTCGGAGTCCGAGGGTTTCTTCACCTCAGGTCACTGCGACCGAAGTTGGGAATCGATGGTCATCGAATCTTCGGACGCCTAGAGCAACGATTGAGGAGGAGAACACGGGTGGCTCCACCGAGGTCGATGATCTCCTACCCGATAGGGAAGGGATCAATCTCCCTACGGATACCTTCAATGATGGTGAGGGTCCGACCGAGGCCGAACTACTAGAGTTCACCGGGGACGTTGAGATGGAGCTGGAGAAGGAGGCCGAGGTTCCCGCTGTAGGTGAGGGAGAGACTCCCGGTAGGGAGGCTGAGATACCTCAGGCCACTGCAGCCACGACTGAACCATCGGTGGAATCGTCTGCAGCAAGGCGAGCGGCGTCGCCCGTTAGGGAGGAACGCAGGGCTCGGGATCCTGTTGGTACCCAGAAGAAGGAAGAGGCGTCGGATCCGGTTGGCCCAGATGTGCCAATCTCCTATGCTCCCAAGTACACGGACGATGACGGGGACTAGCGGGATACTGCAGCGACCCCGAAGGCGGCTTCGACCCAGGAGTCTCGAGGGGGCATACACAATTATGCGAACACGCACCCGGAGCATCCGGGGGAAGCGCCCGAGCTGAAGCCAGCGGAGGTTCGGCATCACCGTGAGCATAGTTCCTATCTGTCTTCAAGGGGCTCACGGACCTGCGGAGAGCAGGTCAAATAGGAGGTTCATCGTTCAGCATACCCTGGCCAGGGAGGCTGGTGAGCCCTTCATCTATGCCGTGATCCGGAACAAGGCAATCACTCGAGAGCGGGTTACCGCAGAGGAGTGGAGGAAGGCGAACGAGACTAGCCACATTGTGTTCCCTAATCGCGATAGCGAGTGGAATGCCGTGTTGGATCGGGCTGTGCACAATGACTGCATGTACGGAGCATTGGATGCTTCCCGAGCAGCTGGGAGGATCGATCAGGAGTACATCAATCCTCGAGATCGGAAGTCTACGCCATGGGCTGATCAACAATGGAACATGAAGAAGGTGGCGACTGAGGCTGCCCACATCCCGTTAGGGATGAGGCAGGACATTCAGGCGAAGTACCATCATGGACGAGCAACCCCGGGAGACTGGGCAGATATGCCCGATCGGGATGATTACATGGTTCGTGGTGTCGTTAGTGACCCGAACCGCAGGGCGTATGGCCGGGAGTGAGGGCAACCTTGCTGAACGCGCAAACGGGTCAATGCATCCCTTTGGATGATCCGACTTGGGTACCGGAGATTGCATCATCACACCTGTTGGTAGGGACAATCACTACGATCGCATCGCACGTGGACTGCGCCCTTGGGCGCGCGTGGCGTATGCCCATGTTCCACCCTCAGCTGATGGCGGCGACGGCGATGCTGGAGAAGTTGCAGAAGTACTTCAACGCGCTGAACGAAGCGGTGCTAGGCAAGCGGTTGGGAACTGCGCCTTTCGGCGTGATAGCCGGTCACCTCGCTCCGGAGTTGCGGACTATCCCGACGAGGGAGCAGATGCCCGACACGCTGGCGCAATCAGCGGCTGAGATTATGCTGTCTCATGTGTCGGCATTGTCCCATTCAGGGTCTACTTCCGATAGGAAGGAGATCCTCGGTAGGGATGGGCTCCCGTTCGGGAAATCATGGTTCGAAGATGACCCTGAAGAGGCCACTTGGCCTGGACACCATATGGCTGGGGGTGTCGCTGTCCCGCTGAAGCCGAAGACGAAGATCGTGTGGGGAAAGCGACCGCATGTGGATGACGAGGGTGATGTGGACCCTGGGGCGAGCTCTTCGGGGCAACCGAGGACCGAGCCGGCCCCCGATAGGGGCGCCGGGTCGGGAAAGGACGATGATGTGACGCTTCCTGACATTGGGAAACTTTCCGTGACGGAGAAGAAGAAAGACGACATGGATGTGGATCAGGAAGGCTCCAAGAAGGGTTCCGCCGGGACGGAGAAGCCCACGCCTCGGGATACTGAGGCTGGGAAGACAGACCCGAGCGAGATCACCAACTTCAAAGGGGCCACCTTCGAGGAGTACCGAAAGACTGCTCCAGACTATGTGTACAGCGGGGAGGGAGATGATCGAAGGATCCTTCCCAAGAACACTCCGATTGACATGGAGAAATCGTTGCCAGCTGAGGCAGCGCTCCTGATTCCTAGAGCAGTGGCCACGCAAAAGGAGGCTGAGGAAGCCGAGAAGGCCGCGATGGAGGCCATCCGCGGGGACTTTAGGCTCCCTGACGTGGGTCAGGAAGACAGGGAGAAGGTCGACCCTCACACCGTGACGGATGAAGACTTGGCTGCGTCGATAGATGCGTTGACTAGGAGGTTGAGCGACATGCCTGAATGGTCGGGAAATCTGATTGATCCTGCAAAGTCTGCTGAGCTGGTCGCGGCGAGATGGGGCGGAAAGGCGAGTTATGACAAGCCTGAGGCTCCTCTGACTGAGGCTGGGATGAAGAGTGCGTCATTGGAGGATCGAGCTTATGCCCTGTCGCAGCTGAATGAGATGGTGAACTTTCACAAGAAGCACCTATGCTCTGGGCGAGGAGCGCCAATGGTAAGTGCAGCTGCCCCCAGTGGACCCTTTGCTCCTGACCAGGTGGATGAAAGCAGAAAGTTCCGAACGAGTGAGGCGGCAAGCAAGATGACCTACAATCTTGTGGTCCTGGACGGAAAGAGGGATTATCTTGCCGATAGGCGGGAAATCAACCCAGAACTAAGGGATACTGGGGTTATCCCTGATGAGGCTGCCACATGCCAGATTGTGATTCCCTCGAAGACAAGGTTGGGCGAATACGTCCCGAACTACGAGGAGACCGCGGGCACCGTTGCAGGGCGGGAGGCGGCAAAGGAGTTGATGAGACTGCTCTCATGCGACTTTGAAGGTCTGGTCATCAATTCGAAGAAAGTCTCGGAGTTATTCGAGGAACGTGTGCTGAGGGAAACTGGACGTGAGGCTGGAAACTGGGTGAGTAGTGACCAGGCCATCTGGTTCCTGAGAGAGATCACGGGCATGGAGAACGCTGAGATGTCGTGGAAGTTCTTCATTCCGACGATCAAAGCTTTCCCGATAGGGCAAGTTGAGGCGATGCTCATGGTCATGTACGATGGGAATGGTGTCATCCTTAGGGAGAGCACTAGGTTAGTGGCCGTTAGGTACACGCGGATCGGACGTGACATGAGTTACAGTGCCGTCAGGCAAAGGTACACCCAAGAAGATGCACCTGGAGGATCTCTGATGTACGAGATGCACTGGAATGAACTCCCTATGGTGGGATACGTCGTCATGAAGTTCTCGGACTTTAGGAAGGCGGTTCAGCTCCAAAAGGTGAGGCGAAACGGAAAGGCCATGATCGAGATATTGATCACGAGGCCCGATGTGTACGATACCATTGGGGATGGAAGGCAGGATGAGGGCCTGGTCCCACTTGTGGAAACCATGGCGCCGAACGCCGAGGTATCGCCATCATGGTACGTCAGGGACAGGCTGCGGAACTACTCGGGAAGGTACGTGGTGGTAATCGTGGACCTTCGGGTGCGCTGGTCGTTGGTTGGACCCGTGTTTCTGACAAGGAGAAAGACCCTTGCCGTTCGGAACGAGATCCACATGGGCGCTTGGAAGGCGGCATACATGTACGATGACTACACGATAGTGTATCATCGGGCATGGGACTATGGTGACCTTACCCCCGATAGGGGAGAGCACAAGCGATCGCGTGAAGAGGTCAGGTTGAATGTGACCACCACGTTCTGTTTGAGGTGCGCGGAGATGACGCCAAATGGGATGCACTTGTGCCCTGGGTGTGCGCTCCCGGTCTTCTACCCGAACTTCATCCCAAACGCGGACGAAAGTGACTTCGAGAGATGCCACATCGTCCCGGAGTGGGTGAGGAGCATGAGGCAGTTCAAGCCCAAGAGGATCCCATCCGAAGTGGTCGGAGTTATCAAGAGGAACTTGATTTCCTATTCAATGGCGTCTGACCTGAGGATGACGGTGCAGAGCGGCATCAGACTGCCCCCTTATCTTGGTGAGGACAAGGGAGGAGTCGATACGGCGTGGGATGAGCTGGCGAAGGTGCTCTTCCAATTCTCCTATGTGTCGGGGATTTCGGCCTCGGATGCGTTCGTGGAGAAGTGGGTGGCGAAGCACCTGATTATGACCAATCAAGTCGATAGATTTGATTCGGTCACTGAGTACTTCCGAGCTAACCCGAGGCATGCTGCTCAGTGGGGTAGGCGTATGACGACTTCCGTTAGGAAGTTCGCTCGCCATGACACGTACTTGTCCTTCTATATCCCGATGGCGTACGTGATTGGCTCCGCGGCGGGGCATCTGACTCCATTGTATCCGACCCGTCGGAAGGACGTGGACATCCTGGCCAGTCATGCGTTGATATCGGAACTCAGGAAGTACATGGTATCAGAGACAGGGTACGATGAGAAGAAGAGATTGAAGGAGCAATCAGTGCCGGGCAGTCGGAGCCTCCCGCCCCCTTCCGCGACCCATTCGTCTACGTTAGCCACGAAAGGGTGAGGACGGTTCTTGATGGTCGTCAACCGGAGCCATTGGACGTGAACATCGAAGGGCTTCAATCGGTGCATCATGCTGCGCAGGGTCCTGGCCCTAAGCAGGAGCCGATCGTCAAGGGCGGAAAAGGAAAAGGGAAGAAGGGGGAAAAGGGCGGTAAGGGCGGTAGTCCTTCCGGCCCACCACCGAAGTCAGGTGAAGTGCCAGGAAAAGGGTCTGGTAAGGGCGATAGTCCATCTGTCTCACAGGCAAAAGCGAAGGCTGATGCTGGGCCGGCTCCGATGGAGGTTGATGCAACTGTGGCTCAACCGAAGAAGACTTGGGTCGCGATAGCGGCTGAAGGAGCCCGGCCGAGTGCAAAGGCTAAAATGACCCCGGTTCCAAAGGCCGAGCCAAAAGGGAAGGCCGCTTCAGTATCTGAGGCGAAGAATGCTCCGGCTCCGAAGGCTGAAGCTAAGGAGGCGAAGCAGGCCGAACCGAAGGTTGAGGTCAAGAAGGAGGCGGAGACGGCGCTCCTGGCGGTAGTCGGGGGTCGGCCGAAGGGCAGAAGAGAGAAAGGAAGTCCCGTTGGGATCCTGATGAGGCCGTGAAGGAGTCAACGAAGCGGGAGGCGTCGACGAGGCCTGATGACGTTGACAGCAGACCGGGTGCGGCAGCGAGAGAGGCTAGTGGGGATGACTCTGCGCTTGGTAGGTCTTCGGCAAAGGACGCGGTAGCGCCTCTGACGGCCTCCAAGGCAATGGCGAAGAAACCTGAAGGAGGTGAGATCAGGTTGCAGCCGGCTGAGCGAACTGCGGCGAGCCCGGTGGAGGGTCACTTCCTGGTGCTGCCTGAGAGTTCGGTGGTGGACGCCCTCCTGTCGGTTTCCACCAACAGAGTGCTGAACAAGCAGGTCAGGGATTTCATCAGAAATGGTGAAGAAGCTTCGGCACTGGAAGCTCTCAATCAGATCGTCACGAACTCTCGTTCTGGGAGGAGACGCAGAGACTCGGACGTCTCCCGCACTCCGTCTCGGAGGTCCGTTAGGACTGTGGACACCAGGGATTCCAGAGAGTCGAGAAGACGCAGATACCGTCCGCGGCGCGAGGATGATCGTGACCGGAGGAGGGACGATGCCCGTGATCGTCGTGATGATGATTCACTCGATCGAGAGCGAGAACGAAGGCGAGATGATCGCAGGAGATCCGAGAGGGATCGTGATAGGGACCGTGCGCGGGGCGGACGTGACCGGAGGAGACGTGACGATAGCCGATAGGCTGAGTCACGAGGATTGCGGCCGATAGGCTTGCGTCCATTCTCCAATGGTCAGCGCGGTGCGGAGGTGGTGATGTTCCTCCCGAACCGCTGAGGCGCGGAGATCAAGTCCCTCCCGTACCGCTGCTCGGCTGCTGGTCGTGTTCATCATGAAGTAGTGTGAGTGAGAGGGAAAGCAAACTAATGGGGGGATACTCCCGGGTTTGCGGAATTCAAGCATTTTTCAGGTACGCATGGTCAGGAGTACCTCTCGCCGATAGGCGAGGGTACTTACCCTGAGCATCGGCTATTGATTGTAATCGATAACTTTTCATTGCTATTGAAGAGCGGTTTTTTTCAATATATTCTAATTGATTATTCAGCATGCCGAATCAATAGCAAATTCAATAGTGAAATCAATTATAAAAACACTCATTTAGTCAAGGTGTAATCAATAATAAAATCAATAGAAAGGCCGGTCTGATTTTTATGCTTTTTTGCTTTGAACATGCTTGCCACGTTGCTACACAGCCATGCCCTTGACAAGGGCAAGGTGTGAAACTGCCCTTTTTGCAAGGGATAGGTGCAACAGGGAGCTAAACTCAAATCCCTTTCAACAAGGGCTTTCCCTTTTATCAAGGGTGGCCTGCTTCTTCCTCTACCTCCAAGTAGCGAAAACCTGGCCTCGTCAGCTGCAAGTGTAAAAGAATGCGATACTTAATTGCAACTGTTGCACATAGTTTGACTGACTTGACACCAAAACTGACTGAGTGGGTCAAGATGCTCACCTGGCCAACAAAATCCTCTGCCCTAAAGTTGTGGTGGATTCTGAAGTTGAGGAATTGGGCATTCTTGATTAAGTGCATCATGCTGTGGAATTTGTGGGTGACATTGAAGAGCTTCAAGCCTTTTGACAAGGCCCATGTGTTCAAATCTTGGTAAGAACTGAAAAACCTTTTAGCAAGGTCTTTTGCAAGGCCATTCTCTGCTTCGGTAAAGCATTCAATCATTTGTTGATGGATAAGCTCTCCCTCAGGGAGGGCTTCAATCAGCACTTCCAGAAGGCAAGGCAGAATGTGTTTGGTTTCTGCAGCCTTAGCTTCCAGGCAGGGAAACTGCTTGTGAGGTTTTTTGGGGTCAGTGAACATACTGAGCCTCAAGTTGGTCATTCTTGATTGGACATGTTGCTGGGTGTACTTCTCCTTTATTTTGGAGAACAACACGTTGAGTCTTTGGGTTGGGGCAACTCTTTGCCTCCTTGTGCCATCATAGTAGCACAAATAGTGGAGCAGGCTTCCTGCAAGGTGAGACCCCACCCCCCTCGAGTACAATATATGCAGGCTGTCTCCTCTCACCAGGGCAGTGGACACCCCTTCGATTGAAAACAATGGGTGGTTGCTCCTTTTGACAAGGAGTGCTTGGGTAGGACTGACTTCCACAAAATCTTGCTCTGCTTCTTTTAGGATCTTGACTGATTTGCCATCAGGGCATTTCTTTCTTTGGAAAACAGGCCTTTGGGCATCACACTCATGGCAAGGGTTTTTGTTCTGCCAATGTGGAAGTTTCAGCACATTAGCATAGAACTCAGCATCCCCCTGTATGCTCCATATTATTCCTCTGTGGTGCCCTTTTGACAAGGGAAGCCCAGCTAGCTCTGACATCCCTTTTGGCAAGGGGTTTCCCCATGGGTCTTTACTTGGGTGGGCCCCTGTTGACAAGGCTGCAAAAGACCAGCTGATCCATTCATGTAAAGGCTCCCAAGTTCCTGGCAAGGTGCAAGATTTGGGGATTGCCACAAGAAGTAAGTGGGAGGACAGGCTGCCATGTTTTGATAACATGGGCCCCCATGACCATGTCATCAAGGAATCTCTTGTTTGGTATTCAACTCCATCCCCATGGATGAATATTGGCACTGTGGCGTTTGGGTTCACTACCCTTTTGTCAAGGGCTAATGGCCAAGTCAACCTTTCATCCTTTGTTTTTTCTACCCCCTTCCAAAACCCTTCACAATTAGAAAGGGCAAAGAACTCCTGGAACTGTTCTCCATAATGCTGCCCCAGGCATGCAAAGAGAAGGTGTGGCAACATGACAGGCACCTCCTCTTTGCATTCCTTTTGGGTCTTGCTGTCAAACAAGGGCACTTGGATGGGGGTTGGCTCACAGATCTTCATAGAAGAGCAATGTAATGTAACCATGTCCCGATGTGTGCTGCCTTTGTTCTGCCCCCAGTTTCCACATTTGGCTAGCTGGGCCAACTCCAATGACTTGCAGCCATCTAGCACTCTTGTACTTGGCATGCTGAAAGTTTGCCCTGGGACCATAATTCCAGCAACCTTGTGCAAAGGGCAGAATGTTGATTTTCATCCTTTTGGCAAGGATTACCCTGGTGTTTTTCTTTCTCCAATTGCCAACCTCTCAGCCTTTTGGCAGGTCTTTCGGTTTCTTTTTCCATGGCTCTTTTGTCAAGGGTGTTAGGGGCATTGCACTTCTTTACTCACAGCTTGTTGTTTGAACCCAAATGCAACAATCACAATTTGGTAAACCCTGAAAGGATCTGAAAGGTGTGTGCAAACTGGTGGGAACTTGTTGGTGTATCCCCAACCTTTGGTAAGCCCTTGACCTCGTAACCATCCCAACCCCTAGCCAATCCCTCCCCAACTGACCCTGACCAATCATGCAAACCCACGCAAGCCCAGCTGCCTTTTTGCACCTATGTTCGAGTCTCCAGGGCCAAGGGCCAAGCTTTTGTGGCACCCTTGTCCTTGCGCAGCAAAACCCCTTGCTAAAAGGGAGCTCATCCTTTTGTCAAGGACAGCTATAGCTTGTATCAAGGAATGGTGGTGGCAAACACTTCATCCCTTTTGGCAAGGGTTTTGGGTAATGTCTTGCAGGGCTTGAACCCATCCTTTGGGCAAGGATTGTTGTTCAAGGGATTACGATTTGCTTGCCTTTGAAGCAGCCTTGTTGGCCAACTGGTTCAGTTCCTTCACCTCTTCCTTCACTTCTTTGATTTTTTGGGCTGAGTCCTGGAGCAAGCTTTTCACTTTGGCCAAGGCCATTGCTTGTTGCTTTTTTAGCAAAACCTTTTTGAGGAGGGACACCTGTTGGGCTATCTCCTTGTGCAGTTTGTCAGCCTCCCCCCTAGCTGACTTTGTAAGCCTTTTGGCTTGGTTGCACTTGAGCGTAGCTTGCTCCAAGTCGCTCAAAACACTGTTGCCAGCATCCCTTGCTTTCTTTACCTTGTTCAAGCAGGTTTGCCACTCTTGCTCTTCTGTTGCCTCTGGATCTTCAGGGTCACCATCTTCAATTGCAAGGTTTTGTTTGTGACCTTTGCCTTTTCCCAAGGCTTTGCCTTTCCCAAATCCTTTTGGCAAGGATTTCCCTTTTCCACCCCACCCTTGAATATCCAACATATGGGCATTGAAGTCCCTGGATTTCAGGTCATGCCACTGCTGGGCTGTGTCTTCTGTTTGTTCATACTCTTGCCCTTCTGTCCATGCCCGTGCCTTTTTGACTCTTGTAGTCTTTGTTGTGTCCTGTTGGTCCTGGTACTGGTAGCAGGTAGGTGTCCAGGGGTCATATCTCCACAAAACCCTCCCAGAGCTAATGTGGAGCTCTAGCTCCTCGGCTGTGAACTTTTTAAGCATCTCAAGCTCAGATTCCCATTTCTCCCTTTTATCAAGGGTTGCTGACTGTTCCAGGGTTTCGGACACATGCATGAACCTGGGGATGTTCTTCTGCAACATCCACATCGCCACCCTGATTCCCTTATCCTTCTTGGACAGCTGATCAAACTCCTCTTTATCAGCAGCATTGTGTTTCAGGTGAGTGTTGTGCTGGCTCCACATGTTGGAACCCTCTAGCTTGCCGACAGCCTCCTTGAGCATGTGTGCTCCTTCTTCAGGGGTGCTAGCAGTCTCACCAATATTTTTCATCTTTTCTGCCAAAGTCATTTTCCCTAGCTTAGCCAAGGATGTAGACTTCAACAACATTCCCTTTTTTTTCGTTTGCTTCCTGGCTGCCTTCCCTTTTGGCAAGGGCTTCTTGTCCTTTGAACTTCCAGTAGCGTTCCCTTTTTTCAAGGGTTTACAACCAACCTTCATGGATTTGGCCATGGTGTGATGAGTGCTCGAACCAAACCGAGCTGCAGAATAGTCAGTACCAATCCTTGAAAAAAGGATTTTTGGGCCCATGTCACCAACTTATCAATTCTGATCATTTCTGATCAATTCTGATCAATTCTGATCATTCTGATCAATTCTGATGAATTCTGATGAATTCTGATGAAAACATGGTTTGATCAGAATTGATCAGAACTGATCAGAACTGATCAGAATTGATCAGAATTGATCAGACTTGACCAGACTTGCTATATTGGTTGATTTGTTTAGTAAAACCTATTTCAAGCCCCTTACAAACAAGTCAGCACACACATGCCTTGGAAGGGCAGCTCTTGAAGGGGTTGGGTGAAGACCACAAAGCTTTTGTAAAAATCAAGGTAAGCAACGCTGACATGACATGAACTATGGATTCCTTATTTACCAGCCCCTTGGCAAAAGGGAGTGGGTTTAACACTTGCAAATGTTTGAAGGGCGCCCCAATTGAAAACACAAACTTTCCCCCTTTTGGCAAGGGCCCCAACTCATATAACATTGAATAATTTAGCACAGACACATAAGGCAATGTCCATCCCCAGCCCTTCCTTCCCATACTCTCTTCCCCCAAGCCCTTCCCCCCCAAAACCTCTCCCCAGGCCCTGTCCCCAAGCCCTTCCCCCACCCCACCCACACAGCTTTTTTTCCAGTCGCATTTGGCTCAAGCTTTCGTCCTGTGAGACATCCCTTTTGGCAAGGGATATGGGATCGCCTAGCTTGCCCTCCTGGCTTCGCTCAAAACACCCCTTTCAACAAGGGGTATAAGCTTCTTCCAATGTGTTGCACCCTTTTGGCAAGGGGTGATGGCTGGTTTGCTGCCCCTTTTGGCAAGGGGGTTGGCAAAGGCTTTCACTCTTGGGAAATCACCCTGATCAGGAACTCTTCGGCAGCTGCGTCAAAGCTGGGGAAGGTTTTGGTGTTCCCTTCTGCCCAGCGATGCTTTTCCCTGGGGGTGCAAATGGGATAGACCCCCAGTCCTTTTGCCAAGGACTCTTGACAGATCTCTGGGTTGTCATCGAAGATGAACCCCACCTGGTTTTGTTCACACCAGGCTGCCTTACCTGCAGGTCCTGTTTTGTAGCTGGTGAAGCAGCAGCCATCGCAAGGCAACCTTAGCTGTTGCACCTTATTCCATACTTCAGTCCTCCTGGCCCTGCCACAGAAGGAGAGGATGAAGCATTGGATCCCATGCTGCTTCAGCATCTATGTGCCGCTGGGGGACTCCTTGTCCCGGCAGCTCCAGGGTCTGGTACCAATCCACACAGACCCTGGTCGTTTTGCTTTGCTTCAGGACCCACACAGGCCCTTTTTGCAAGGGGGTTTTGTCTATTGGCTCAAGCCCTGGTGGCAATCGCTGGCTTGCCACCCCGCCCTGGCTTGCCTCCCCACCCCCCTTTGGCAAGGGGATTTCCTCAGTGGGTTTCATTTTTTTAGCTGGTTGGGGCGCTGGAGTGCTGCTGCTTGTAGAGCTGGAACCCCCGAAGTCCACACTGCTTATGTCAACCGTTTTTTCAGGAGGGGGACTTTCCTCAGTTGCACTTTCCTCAGTTGCAGTTTCCTCCTTTTGACAAGGAGTAGGCTTTTCCTCCTCCTCCTTTAGGCTAGGGGTGCCTTCATCCTTTTCCCAAGGAGTATCCCACTGCTGGTCCCAATCCCACTTTTGCCAAGTGTAACTGTTCCAACTGTTCCAGCGCCAGTCTCCCCATTCCTTAGCTGCTTGGTCGGGACTAGGGCCAAATTCAAGCCCTGATGAGGCTGCCCGGGTTTCCCCCTCCTTCACTTCCTCCTCCTTCTCTTCATTTTCCTCCTCTTTCTTCACCTCTGGGGCGTTCAGGGCATCGGCTTCTCTCTTAAGGGCTTTGGCTGTCATCCTTGCCCTCCTAGATTGGGAAACTGTCCCAACCCCTGCGGGCCTGTTCTTGTTGTTCAGCCGATCCCAGTTGTAGGTCCCATCCCACTTGCCCCAGTCAGCCATGTGTGCACTCCCCTTTTGCCAAGGGTTAAAACACTTCCGTTTTGACAAGGGGTTGTGTTATCTAGCTATGTCTTGAGCCAGGTAAACAGCTGCAAACACTCATGCACATGAAAAGCAAACAGCATGCCCATGTCAAAGCAACCACATACAAGCATTAGTTATGACCAGTTACAACAACACAGTGAGCATGTTCCAAGTCCCTGGGCTCAACAACTTTGATTTTATGACTGACCTTCTTAAGTGTCAAACGCCTCCCCCCCGACCCCCTGCCTTTTTCAAGTCCTGCTCATGTTTGCAAACTGGTTGGTGAAACATGCACCAAAAGGGCAAAAATGGTGCCATGCATGTGTAAGAATCATAAAAAACAAAGCCCTTGTCAAAAGGGCATAGGTTAACGGCAGGAACCCTTGTCAAAAGGGCATAGGTTAACAGCAGGAACCCTTGTCAAAAGGGCATAGGTTAACAGCAGGAACATGCTCTTGCAAAGGCCTTTTGACAAGGAGTTTTTAGTCTAGAAGTTGCACCCTTTTGGCAAGGGGCCAGAAACTGTTCCATGTGCAAACCTTTGGCTCAACCTTTTGACAAGGTGCCCTTGAGTAGCCTAGAACCCTTTTGGCAAGGGACTAGAAGCTGGTCAATCCTGTTTGCAAAGAGTTTCCCTGAGCTGGATGGCTTCCTCTTTTGTTAGGTTCTTTGCATTCAACTTGCACAAAATGGTGTCGATGTGTTCTGCATATTTGATAGACCTGGCCCTTGAAATTTCCACCACCAGCTTCATTTTGCCCCCAGCCACATGGGTGCCAGTTATGTAGGCTCTTTCAGGCTTTTTTGCATGTGTTTTGTTTAGCTTCACCCACTTCAACCTGGCCCCACTGCTGGTGGGGTCATTATCCTGGGCAACATCTTGTTGGGAACTGGGTCTTTTTTTGGCACTTTTGGCAAGGGCTGCAGGCTTCTTATGCACAAACCCCAGTTGTTCTTTCAGGCCAGAAGCAGGTGACTGGGCATGCTTTGCAGGGCCTTTCCCTAGCCTTCTTCTTAAGAAGGAAGGTTGTGTGAGAGGCTGTGGTTGTTCTGCTGCATTTTCTTCCAACAGGCCATCGGCATTTGATCCCAATTCCCCTTTGGACAAGGGGCTGCCCCTCCCTTTTGACAAGGGGCTATCATTCTCCTTCCTCCCTTTTGACAAGGGGCTATCATTCTCCTTCTTTGCAGGTGTTTGCCAGCATTTGGGGTATCCCTCACTATCCAGTGAAACATCACTCACTTCCTTCTTAAGCCTTTTAGCGGTGGAATCCCTTTGGTCAAGGGCTGGTTCTGAGGTGGTGAGCACAGCAGGGTTTTTTTTGTCAATCAGGTCCAACACTTGTTGCAACCTAATGAAGTCTGCACTTGGGAGCTTGGAAGAGCATACTCTAAGCTCCTGGTCAGACTTCTTGAGCCTTCGCATGTGGTACAGTATGACATTCAACCTCTCCACTTTCAGGCCCACCCAAACCCCTCCATTGAATTTGGTTTGGTTCAGGGAGGGTTCTTCTTGGTAGGCTCTAGCCATGGCTGCCCTCATTGCTCCTTGGTGAATCTCACAACTTTTTTCTACTGCCACAAGGGCATTGACCAGCCCCAACACATGGATCAGCCCCTGTGGGTGGCAGGCTTGGTTCCTGCTGATGCTTTCATACGCACCAAAGTCAGAAAGTAGTGGGCCATGGTTCGCGAAGATTTTGAGCAAAATGCCTTCGTCCACCTTTGGTTTTGAAAAATGTCTGGCCCCACCTTTGCCAGAATAAATCATGGCCAACCCTTTTCCCAAGGGCTTTCACCCTCTTCCCAAGCACTTTTTCACCCTTTTGCCCAAGGGCTTTCGCAGAACTTTAGGGGCGCAACTGCCTTGGAAAGGAGCCGCTTTTGGCAAGGGCTAGCCCCTTTTGGCAAGGGCTGACTGATCTCACCTGTTTTGGAGCCAAAAGCTAACACGCATTGCACATGCCATCACCATGCATTTCCAGCTACGCACCAGAACATCAAATCAATAGAAGAATCAATACCACAATCAATAGTAATTCCATGTATCTATGCAAAAAAAATCAATAGAAACCTTCAGTCTTGTGCCTCCTGCTTGTTATTGAAAAAATCAATTAAAAAGTCGCTAATCAATATCAATAAAAAACCCTATGACTTTATCGATTACAATCAATAGCCGATGCTCAGGGTATGGACATACGTTATCCTTTGTTTCATGGCTTCTGATAAGATTTAAACTTCTTGCATTGTTGATGCAAACAGTTGTGGCCTAGTGCCGTCATGTGGACTCTTTCACAAGGTATGTTGGACAGCGTTACCCCGATTAATTCGGGGTGGTGGCGGGAATTTAATGCCCGGGATGTCGCGCAACTGCCTTTGTGGGTTTGCTCCACCGCTGACGGCGGTAGTGTCCAGCTGTTTGCGGACACATGCGAGCAGTTAAATCCTATCAGTAAATGGCACGCTCCGCCCGTCATATGACGGACTCCTCGTGAGGGTGGTATGCATTTCAGGTGACTACCGGCATGTTGCGATAGCAACTATCCGGTGCCACTTTGGCTCAAGTTTGCGGGTCCGTCGCGCCTCGGATGAGCGTCGCCGGGTCCCCGCGTCGATCACCTTCGTGTCGGTGGAGAAAGAGACATCGGCCCGGGGCAGATTGGTGGGGTCCGCCCGTGCGGTTCATCGTCGATCAAGGTTGCGGGTACTTGTTTACTTGTTTTGGTATTTCCCTTTTGGTTGTTGTTCTCTGGTGTGTGGGAAACCCTGATCTTTGGGACCGGGGATTGGTTTGCTTTTGGGGAACCTTTCTTTTGTGGCTTGTTTACCCCAACTTACCCATCGCCTGGGCACAGGCTCGTGCCCGAATCACATGTATACACAGGATGCATTGTTTTGATGTGTAGATGTGTTTGCGTGCCCTTCCATGCTTGCTCACATGCTGTTCCTGCAGATTCATGCCGTGCCCGAAACCTAGTATAGGGGCTAAATACTTACTAACCGTTTGCCCCTACAATCATGACTGAATGTGATCTTGAAGGCTCCTTTGTTTACGGGAATCTGTTTGTCGTTGGGATTATCTTTTGGTTCCATGTGGTGCTTTGGGACAGCTGCGGCGCCGAGACCTTTTGTTTATGCTTTTCAGTGGCCTGCCTGTGTCTGCATGAGGTGTAGTTTTGAATCTGGATGCACCAACGGGAGAAAAAAAAGAAGAAACACAGCGAACAGACACCTTGTGGAAGACGTAGCTTCATTTGGAATGATGCTTGGAAATTGGGCAGCCTTTTGCGGCCGAAAGGAGACTGTTGCCTCTCCCAATCTGGCGGTTTTCTCACTTACCGAGTTCCAGGCAATCCAATCGATCGGAAGTGAGAATTGTCCTTTTGGTTTCCTTGAGCCACCCCAAAAAGGGCTGAAGCAGGCACACTAGGTCCCCCAGTAGTGCCCTTTCTCACCTTTTTTGGGAGAAACAACCCTACTTCAATAGACAAAGCCGAAGGAAACATCGGGTCCAACTTATTCTAATCCCTACTACTGGAACACCTAGTTGTTCAGTCTTCAGCGCGTTGATCCCGTTGATCACCGAAACGCTGAGTTGTCACCCCATCGTCACTCCCGGGACCGCGGGGCGAGCGCTCCGACCGCTCCGACCGCTCAGCAGAGGCGTGGATGTGCTGAAGGAGCAGCTGGACCGCCAGGCGGAGTCGGTCATGGGACTGGCTCCACATGTTGTTCACTTTGTGCCTTTCATTTGCTTCTTTCTTCCAAACAACTACCTGGGGTTTTACTTTAGTCCCAGAAGAAAGGTTGGTGGGTTCCCAGTGGCTTCCCTGAAAGCTTTTCACCCAAAAGCGTCCTGCCCGAATTGGCAAATGGCCATGGGTCAAAATCCCGGCTACCCCCAGTGAACATCCGATTTAATTCCCACTAAAATAGGTTCTAAAATGGGTGGTGAATTCACCTACCCCAAAATGGGATCCCATTGGTGTTGACCCACAGCCAAATATGTTGAGGTCATGATATAGGTCTCCTTTCTCTGAGGTCACAGTCGCAAAAACTGCCGGGTGTTTCCCTTTCTCGCGTACCGGGGGGGGACGTGCCGGCGCTGAAGCGCATGTTGGCAGAGCGGAAGATCTTGGAGAAGCAGTTCGCGGAGAGGAAATTGGATGGCGCCTCACATGGCCCAGAAGAACCGCCGGAAGAACTGCGGAGAGCCGGCGCCAGAAGAAAGCACGAGCCGTAGTTTCATTCTGGCGTGCTGGCAAAGCAAGACCAGGGCTCCAGGGGTTTTCAACAGCCATGTTGAATACCTGTTGGTCCTACCTGCAGTAAATTTACCTCTTGAAGAGGCGGCGTTTTACACGCACACATGAGGAACCTCAATGATGGCCAGTTCGAGGTGAACGCCTGATCAGGTACTTAACAGGAGAAAGCCAACCAATCAATTGAACGATGCAATCTGAATGTGGCACATGTGCTGTTCTGACACATGTCTTTTCCAAAGTCCCCAGAAGCAATGCAAGGCTAGAAATCATCTGGTTTGCATTTCTTCCAGCATGGGATAGGCCGCAAGACAAGAAGCTAAGGAATCTGTGGGTATGATGGCCATTCCTGGGCAAAAACTTATTGGTGTGGTGTCCTCTACTGCAGTCATGCTGGGGTCTTTATTTTGACCGTTTCTGGGGTTGTCAAAGTCGGAAATTGGGGTGGTTTCCTTTCAACACACCAAAAAGGGGGACCACACGTGCGCTTTGAATGGTTCAGAAAATCGACCTGGCCTAGTTTCCGCCAGCCTTTTTGGGCCAAGCGCGCACCCGAAAACCGCAAACCATCTCACCCCCACAAGCTTGCAAAATCAAATTGGCGTGGAGCGCTGGCTTGCGGTTGCGAATCTCGCAGGAGAAGGAGGATGCTGAGCGCCCGGAAAAGGAGAATTGGATCGCTCTTTTGCTGCGGAGGGAGTCGTTTTGGAGAAGGTCTATGTGTTTGACATCTGCGCCGGGGAGGGATTGTTCTTTTGCTTCTTGCTGGTTGGTTTTTGGTTCAAAGCCTCATACCCTCTTTCTATCAAATGGAAGTGGACAGGGAGCCACACCCGAAAGGAAAAGAAAAGTCATGCAACACCCTCCGGTCAGCTTCAATTGTTGGAGGGAGGGTGCTCCAGACACTCGCCCCTTGCCCTTTGACCTCTTTGAGCCAGCCAAAAGGTACTGGCTGTTTCGCTGTGCAGATCCTTTGCCAAGGTTTGCTGTTGGTGCTATCTACGGCCTGCCAAAGTTTCTCGCTTGGCTTTGTTGAGTCTTCAGCGAGTTGATCCCGTTGATGACATACCGAAACGCTGAGTGGTGTTGTCTGACCTGCGAGCGCCGGACAGCCAGATATGACGCTGCCTGGTGCGACTTGCAAAACACGCACACACACACACAAACACAAGCGCAAACACACAAACACACAAACACACAAACACACAAACACACACACAAACACACAAACACACAAACACACACGCACACACACACACAAACACAAACACACACACACACAAACACAAACACAAACACACACAAACACAAACACAAACACAAACACAAACACAAACACACCCACACCCACCCACCCACCCACCCACCCACCCACCCACACACACACACACGTCCTTCAACATCTCCTTCAACATCGTCGGGTTGGCTAATCATTAGGGTCCTGCCCAACAGGATGGTTCCTGACAAAAAGTTTCCTGCACCTACTTGGTGGCCAAGGATCTTGGTATATATCCTTCGGGTTTATCCCAAGTGCCACGTGATGCAGGATTTGGTTAGAGCCCTTAGGCTTTTCCCCCTTCACCTAGCATCCAAAACTACTCCACTATTAGTTTGGTATACAACCTGTTTCATATATTCCCACGAATCGTTTTCTTTTTTACTGGCCCCTTTGAGCTTCTCGCCCCAAGCGCCCGCCTTTCAAATCGCCCGGGTCGATCCGTGCTTTGAGCACCAGGAGACCGGCCGGCGCCATGCCACTTGGCCAGAGTGAAGTATTTTCGGGTCTCGGTGGCTCGGTCCTTTTGGTTGGGGCAAGGGAAACAGGGACTAGGTCCCCCAGCTAGGTGCCCTTTCACCGTTTCTTTTTTGGGGGAGGGTTCTCCTACTAAAATAGTCTACAGAACAAAAAGTTGGTACCCTTATTCTCACCTCTCTACTGGAGGACTTAGATTTTAGGATATGTTCGGGGTCACCCTATTCTAAGACACACCTATGTATGTTCATCCAATCAGGTCTCAAGGGGCTAAAGTCTGCGTGCATAGTTGCTATCACGAATTCATGTAGGTGCAGAAAACCGCCCCAAATGTGGTGGTGTTCCTTTTGGTGTCCCTTTAAAAGCACCCCCAAGTAGGGTGTCCTAAAATAAGAGAAGCCCATTTATGTCCAGCATACCCGGAACCGCGGGAAGCGTCAGGAATCATCATTGGAGGACAGGATGTGCTGAACTCACTTCCTGAGTTCTTGGACTTTACACTTTTTGGGAAGACCTTTTTGGTGGCAGAGAAAGCTCAGAGTGAGATTGGCCAATCCACTCAGGAAGTGAGTTAAAGGATGGCCAGAGTTTGTCAGGGCGTTCTTTGAGGTTCTGAGGGCAATTTCTGCCACGTTCAGAGGTATTTTTCGGAAACCGACAGGGCCTGCCTGGGGCCCCACATTTTGTTTCAGCACGGAGTGGAGCTTTCTAGGGGTTGATTCTCCATTCTTTCAGCCATCGTTCTTTTCAAAAACCAGCCACTTCCTCAGGGTTTTTGGTGGTTTTCTAGAAAGAAGGATCCCTGGAAAGAATGCGGAAGTTACCCCTAGAAGCTTTTTGACTTGAAGGTATGCTCAGGGTAATTACAAGGTGGGGGTGAGACTGAAGTGTTTCAGGGACCAACCTGGGCCAGTGTCGACATTCCTTCTGTGTTTCGCCAATTGGATGTTGGCAGAACCAAAGGTTTGGTGTGTTGGTGAGCCGTTTGCCCCATGTCATCTTCTTCGATGACGGCCACTATTGATCATTGCACACCTAGCCAAGCGAAAAGGCCGGCGCTTACGTCGCCCTCTAACCACAACTAACCAAGGGAAACCCAAGAGAAACCACCTAAACGGATATGACATACCTTCGTTCGACTTCTGAGGTGATTTGAGGAATGCCTAAGAACAAATCCTGGCAAAGAAGAAGGGGAGGGGAGTACGTGGGGGAGTGGAGCCGGGAGGGCCGTGTATGGGACTTCCGGTGAAAACATCACCCTCAAACCAAGGGACAACCTTCCAGGAAGCAAGGTACCTCGGCTTGCTGCTTTGTTCCACAGCTTTAAAAGACAAAAACAAATGAGACGGACGGTTCATTTAATACAACTGGCTACATGTGCAAAATGATTTTCCCATCACGACTCCCAAGTTCATGGCTGGTTTTCTTTTGGCTTTCAAATACAGCAGAAGGCTTAAAGCAAAAAGACGGACAGTTTCATGTGGGTGTCTTTTTTTTAAGGCTACCTTGTTTTGTTTGTGGCGCTAAAGCAAAACCAAAATTAACACCACAGAAAATGGTGCGTCTCCTACAATCAGGCAACCCTCAATTCATGGTTGTTGTTGGGAAACACTTTACATTTTTGCGTAGTGTGATTTAGTGGGAAATTCCCACTTGACTGCTTTTTTTTTTTGCTCCCCTTCCAACGTCAACCAATAATTTGTGGTTTTGGTGGTTTGGATTTGAACCCAAGTTCCCAAGTCAAACAGGGGCCCGCACGGTCCACACGAGGCTCAAAACCAACTGGGGAGGGCGGAGGGCCCCGGATGGGTCTGCCAGACGGTTTCCTCCCGTGGGTTCTGTGTTTGTTCTTTCCCGGAGTTAGTTCATTTCTTACTTTTGTGGGGTCCCCTGTTTTCCCACTCACCAGGCAGAAAACATGTTTTTGCTGGGGGCCTGATTTCAGCCAAGTGTCAGAGGGTGCCATTTTGGTGAGTGGCTTAAAAGGAAACCAAAAGGACAACTACGGTTTTTGGGGTCCTGACAAATACCCAATATCATATTTGTAGTTTAAGGTTTTCATGTCGCAGTTGTTGTTCAAAAACAAAAGGACAGCCAGACAAAACTCGGTGGCTCCCAGCCATCCCCTTAGCCTTGGACCCACTAAAAGTTGTTCAATCTTTTAGCAGATCTGAAAACGGAGAGCCCGGAACATGGTGTCCATTTCGAGCCAGCTGTCCATGCTTGCACTTGCTGAAATCAAGATATTATTCTTGTTTTTTGGTTTTGAATTTTCAACGGGAATCGATTTCGCTGGACAGAGGTTCTCATTTTGGCCGGACTCTCAGACGTATTCGCAGCTTTTATTATCCCTTGGTTTTAAAGGGAAACGATTTCGCTGGACACGGGTTCTCCCAGGTCCCCCAGTAGTGCCCTTTACTGTGCCTTTTTTTTCTTTTTTGGGCCTACTAAAATAGACTACGGAAAAGGTTGGGTACCGTTATTCTAACCTCTCTACTGGAGGACCTAGGATACATTCTTTACATTTTACCAGTGACCCAATCTACCCTAAGTGTGAAGATCTGTTAAGTTCTCATCTTTATTTCCCGTTGGTACGGGAAGCGATTTCGCTGGACCCAGGTGAGCCACGTCCTCAAAACCCGGGTAGATGAAGGTTAGTAGGCGGCAGTCCCAGCCGGAAAGAGTTGCGGATATCCGCCTTTCTGAACTTTTACCTGGTTTTGGGTTCACCATTTTAATCCCAGGTTTGTGTTCACCATTTTAATACCTGGCTTTGGGTTCGCCATGTTTGTACCGATCGGTTTTGAGCAAGTGACTCAGGTTCTCCTTTTGGCCATCGCATTCGCTGAAACGTCGCAGGTGAGGGCCGACTTCCCCTGCGCCGTGCCCTCCTGCGCTTTCGTGCTGCGCACGGCCAATGGCCCCCGGCAGAAGCAGGCGAGGGGGCGGGGAGCGGAAGAACGGGGTCCGAAGTCGGGGCATCCACGGATTGCCGCTGTCTAAGACCCATTGCTTTTTTCTTTGTTTGTTTTAGTTGGCATCCGTTCTTGGAGTTGGTTTTGAGGGAAACGCAAAAACCGTTTTGTCTGGTTAGAGCGGCCCCAGGCTCGCAATTTGGTTGGACCGGTTGAATAAACACAGCATGGGAACCAAGGATCCCTCAAGAATAATGAAGAACCATGAGTGGAATATGGGTGGCTTGTTTTTTGTTTTTTTTTGGAGGTGACCCCTTGCTGGTTGGCTTTTTCAGGGAGAACCCTTGAAAATAACCCATAGAACAAACAGTTGTGGCAGAAATGCAGTTGCACCAAAGCAAAACAACAGAAAACCAAAGCACACAGCTGTGATTGTCTTGCAGTTCTAGCTTTCATGATCCGCAAAGGCCCAACACCAAAACGCGCTATAGAATTTACATGGGATCCTGTGGGATAGGTGCCTGCTTGAGGTCGGTTGAACCTCACTGGAGCTTTTTGTGGTTTCCATGGCAGTTCGTAGGCTCAGATGCTCACCTTGGAGACTTTTGGATGAATAACTTTCCATCATTAGATCCTGTTTGAACATGGAACTCACCTTGTTGGAAAGCAAGAATACCGAAGTTCACCCTTTGGTTTTAGCCATGTCGGGCAAACATGTTTGGTCGGGTCGAAAGATGATCACCGTTCTGCCGAGAGGTCTGTTGTTCAAGCGTGAAGGGAAGCGAAGAGGAGCACAGAACGGTGGTATGGACCTGCATGAATCCATTCGATGCAACACACATTGGTTGGCGGTTTCCTGTAAAGCCACAACTGGGTTCCGTCAGCAGCCCCCGATGGCCCCAATCCGCAAAACGGGCCCTGTAATAATGTTTGCGTCCCCTAGTAGCGCCCTTTTACCCTTTTTGGGGGGGAGGGTTCCCCTAGTAAAATAGACTACAGAAAACAGGGTACCCTTATTGAAATCTCTCTACTGGAGGACCTAGATCCTGTTTGAACATGGAAGTCACCTTGTTAGAAAGCAAACATACTGAAGTCCACCTTCTGGTTTGAACCATGTCGGGCAAACATGTTTGTCATGTCGAAAGATGATCACCGTTATGCCAAGAGGTCTGTTGTTCATGTGTGAAGGAAGCGAAGAGGAACACAAAACGCTGGTATGGACCTGCATGAATCCATTCGATGCAACGCACATTGGTTGGCGGTTTCCTGTAAAGCCCCCGATGGCCCCAATCCACAAAAGGGTCCTGTAAGAATGTACTTGGATCGCCGTAGGTCATGTTTTTGTGTGTTTTTTTCGCCAACTTCTTCGCCCCGAAATGACGAAGGTTTGGGCGCTCCGCCTTTTTGAGCTCGGACGTATGTCTGGAATTGCCATTCCGGGCTCGCAAGTGCACATACCTTGATTTCACCATGGGACCCAGCGCTGGTGAACAGAAACACATATTGGCAATCAACCACTTTTTGCGATGGGACAACAAGTGATTGAGTTTCAGTCACTGTGGCCAGTTCATGTTCAAAAGCAGCAACTTGGCCATCCAGGCAATACTTTTCGACGTTTTGCTGTTTTGGTGTCCATCATTCTTCCTTTCAAACATCCAGCCTCACCATTTTCTGAAGCTTTCCGCAGTCCTTGCTAGGGCTGCGAGTGTGTCGCTTGACAAGGTCGAGCAGATGGGAAAGTCATTTTTTCAGGGGGTCAAGACAACAGAAAGAGATGCGACGTGATTTTTTGAATGCTGCCCAAGGCTAATCACTATATTCATCTTCAACAGGTGGGTTTTCACTTGTACCAGGGGTCGATTCCCTATTCTTTGCAACCATTGTTCTTTTCAAAACCAGATCCGTTTTCCCTGGGTTTCTGAAGGTTCTTCTCTAGAAAGAAGGATTCCTGGAAAGAATGGAAATGGAAGGCACCCCTAGACCCATACTAATCAACCCCAGTTTATTCATAGGGGTTCCCCTCCAAAAGTGATTCCCCACGCAACGCTGGGCTTCCTTTTGAAGGTACCCCTAGACTTTTCACATCCTTTTGGCTGGCAACGCTTTGATGCCCGGTGTTTGATTGGCGCGGCTCCCAGCAGCTTCCGTGTTCTTTTCCCCGAAGGGTGCGCCTTGGTTTGGACTTTCTCTTGCCTTGGCGGGTCCCAGCCGTCTCCTTAGGTTTGTAGGGTTTGTAGGGTTTGTAGGGTTGTAGTTTCTTTTGGTTTTTAGGGGTTTTAGTTTGTGTTTTGTTTTTAAATGTCTTTTGTTTGTTTTTAGGGGTTTCAGGTTGTTTTGGTTTTGATGGTTTTTAGGGGCTTTAGGGTTTTCGGGTCTAGGTTTCCATTTCACCCACCAAAAGCTAAGCTCCAAATTCAGCCTTCCGCAGCGGATCGAAGGTGCTGGACGGCCGCGGGATCTTCCTGCAATCCCTGGCCTCGTCACAGGCCACAGCTCCGAAGGATTTGGGTCTGCCCGATTTTTTTGGAGGCGCCCATTTTTTTTGGGGGTTGGGTCAAAAAGTTCTCACCCCCTTGGGGTTCTAGTGTCATCACCTCGGGGAAATCGAACAACTCACTCCCCGAGTTCCTGGACTTTACACTGGGTCTGTCTGTTTTTGGGTCTGTCCTTTTGATTGACTCTGGGGAAGGAGACTCAACCTTGGGCTGCTTGGGGGTTTTTGAATTGCCTTTACCCCATTTTTCTCACTCCCTGAGTTCCTTGACTTTAACAACTTTTTGGTTTGGACCATATCGGTGGCAAATTTTAAAAGTTCGGACTTTTTTTGGCCAATACGCTCAGGAAGTGAGTTATCGAGTTTTCAGGGGAAACCAAAAGGATTCCGAAGCCATTTTGGGAGGTCCGCATCTAAAGAAAGAGGAGCCATCCATTTATTGAAATTTATCAGCGCGGGATTTCTCGGGGGGGTTGGAGGGGGGGGGGTAGTTCGGTTCGGTTCGGTGTGGCATGAGAAGTGTGAGCCTTGCAACCAAGGGGTTGGGCGCAACTTGATCTCACTTCGAGAGTTCATTTTGGTGGTAAACCGCAAGTTCGGGAGCCTCCTTGGCCAGTCCTGTCAGGAAGTGATTTCTCGGGAACATGGTTAGGGATGGTTCGGAGGGGTTTCGGAGAGCTCTTCCCCTTGACGTTGACCCCAAACAAGTCAACCCCAGACAAATAAGAATATTGGGTGGGCGCCCCTCCAAAGGTTGTCTGATTCCCCACATTTTCACCCATGGACACCCTATGCATAAAACACAAAACTGGGGTTGATCGAAAATGATTGGGGAAGACCTAAGGGGAAGAGCTCACGGTGAGCTCTTCCCACTCGAATCTGCCAGATGCTGGCGGCTGAGAACAACCACCTCTCCATGCAGCCCAAGCAGCCGCCCGGGGAGCTTCGGCAGATTGGCGCGGGCCCCCGCCTCGATCCGGGCCTTCGCGGGATTCTTCTTTGGAGTCGAGGCTTGCTTTCAGTTGCTCAGTGGCGCCCCAGGTCCCCTTTAAACAAACCACCAACCAGAAATGGGGTGGTTGGATGTTTGCTTTGGATGTTTGGTTTGGTTGTTGGGTGGTTTTGTTCCTTTGGTTTGTATGATATTGGTGTGTATTTAGTTTCAAGTATTGGTCAAGTGCCCGGTTGGTTTGCTTTTGCTTGTTTGCGTGTTGACTGATTGGTTGTGTTATGCTTTTGTTGGTTTCCGGCTTGCTTGATGGCTTCCTCGCTTCCTCGCTTGTCTGCCTGCCTGCCTGCCTGGTTGGCTGGTTGGTAGGGCAAATGGATTTTTGGCAACCCCCCAAGCTCCAAATCAACCCAAACCAGCAAGAGTCTAAGAGGGAAGCTAATGGACAGGAAGTTGATATGGGGGTTGATGGTTTCGCTTTAAACCAACCTCAAAGGGATACCCTCAAAAACACATACCCCAGTGGCAACCGGTAGGGCCCGATGGAAAATATCGACTAAAAGGAGTGAATCATGAGAACGAGAATGGACAACAACAAGCAAAAACAGAAAATAAACTGTCCCCTTGTCTTCCATTTGCTTCAGTCCCCTGGGGAAAACATCCAGCAGTGATAGACTCCCGTTAAAGCCACAACGGAAAACTAAACTCAACATCTTGAACAAATTGAAACATAAAGCTGGTCCGTTTGCTTTGGTTCGCTTGCCGGTTTCGGTCAAGGGCCAACAGCTGTTTGCAACTAAAGAAGGAAGGATATGGGATTTCGCCTGGACAGATCCAACGGGTCTTGATTGAAGTTAGATCCATTTGTTTTGCTTTTCTTTTCCAAGTTGCCCAGTTGTAGAAAAAGGGGACCCTTTTGGCTGTGGAAGGGTGAAAACATGCCCCACTTAAGAGACCCCTGTAATGATTAGATTCCCCTCTAAATACCAGCAAACGTTATGGTTTCAACCAAGCCTTCATGTCGAGGTGCGGTTCCGGATTTCGAAGCCATCCACAGAAAGGCGGTGAAATCCCCATGACTCTCTCACGCAGATCCCTTTACAGTTCTGTGGCCCTTGGATCCCCATGCCCTGGAAAAAGCTGCGTCAGATGAATCTGGAGGAGACCAACTAATGTCGACCCTGCAAAAATCAACCTGGTGGATGAATAGGAAATGATTACACCCACTAACCTGGGGCGAATGAATCCCGGGGTAGCATCCGTGCTACTTCCCGTCACGTTGCTCTTGTTACCCAACCATGGAATTATTCCGAATTATTCCCTTCTCGGTCTTCTAGTAGTGCCCTTTCACCGTTTCTTTTTTGGGGGAGGGTTGCCCTACTAGAATAGACAAAACTGAAAAAGATCGGGTACCCGTACCTACTGGAGGACCTAGCCTTTCAATGCAGCTGGGACCCGTACCAACCACTCAGGATGGTGGCTTTCCCCGGAACTCCCCCGTTCCTTCGCCGGGCTTCCCTGGGAGCCCGGTGGTTTGGTGGTGGTTTAACCTCTACCCTCTTACAAAACAACAGGGCTTCACGATCCAAATCCAAAGTCACCACTCCAAGCCAAAAAGGTTGCCTGAACCAGGTGTTTCGGGGGCATCTTGAAACGAACCCAGAAAAACGGGGTGTTGTTGTCACGACGCTGAACCGTGAAGAGATCAAGCAAAGGCCACGTGGCGATCTTTTCCAAGACGCGGTTCCACGGGGACCTTGTTGGGCCTGTAGAGTACATAGCTATTATTGTGTCTTTTTGCCACACATCTCGTCACAAATGAATCATCTTATATGTATTGTGATCATTTGGCCACGAATGTTGCATAGAGAACCACCTCAAAAGTGGCCGGTGGACAGAACTCCCAACCTACGTTTCACCCTGTAGGAAGAACGGTTGTGGGTGCGTTGGTTTACCTAAGATACAGGAAAACCCAAAAGGAATTCAAAATTCCAAATTCAAAATTCCAAAATTCCAAGGCGAAATTCCAAAATTCTGCCTGCTGATCACCCTTCAAAATTCCAAAGGAAGATGAAGCCCTGCCTTTGTCAAAACCGGGCTGCGGCCCCTTTGCCTTTCTTATCGTCGCGATCAGGTGGGTTGAGCCTGTCCCCACATCTTGTCCATGGGTGGCTGGTCCTTTTTGGAGGGACCCCCCAAAAGAAAAAAAACGTGGTGTCCTTTTGGTGTCCCTAAAAACAGTGGTGCCCTTTCGGTGTCCCGGAAAAAAAAGAACAAATGTGGTGTCCTTTCTTGGTATGTCTCCATTTTAGGGGGCCCAAGAAAACGGTTGGTGTCCTTTTGGTGTCCCTTTGAAACCAAAAAAGGGGTACCAACTCTAAAAGAGACACATCCAAGTAATCCTTGGCGGCTGCTGCATTCAAGAGAGGCCCAAGTCTGGGGGACACAAACAAAAAAACAACGTATGGGGGTTGATCAATCATCCGTTTGGCCCACAGGTTTGACCATGGGTAACTGTTCCCCGTGTGGTTGATGTTTTTTTTGCTTGTCCAACCTTACATTTGCTTAGGCACCCTGCACAAATGAACAACTATGTCCGGTAGTGAAATCGAATCCCTTTAAAATCAACAAAGGAAAATAACACTTTTGAGGGGCCAAATCATTGATTATAGTTTACTACTACCTCCAACCACTTTGTGCCGAAATAGGGACCCAAATCGTGGTTTCCTTTTGGTTTCCCTAACCAACCAGAAAAGGATGCTCTCCTCCCATCCACGAACATGGAACCCACCAGAGGTGGCCCATTTTAAAGAAAGATGGTCCAAACCCGGACCCCGAAATGTCAGGTTCATCCCTTGTGGTTTCCTTCAGGGAATTCCTGGGCTCATTCCCAGATTCCCTACCTGTCAATACCACCCACCCCCACCCCCACCCCCACCCCCACCTCCACGCCCACCTCCACGCCCACCCCCACCCCCACCCCAGCCCCACCCCCCACTCCCAGGGCCGACCCAGCAGCGTTTCCGTTGCGCGTGAGGCTTCTGCGAGGACCACGAGCTGGTGCTGGAGCGCCTAAGCCAGCCACGCTGGCCCTCCAAGGCGTGAGAGGGGGGGGGACCCCCAAACACCGCGTTTCTTGTTTATTTCTTTCTTTCTTTCTTTCTTTTTGCGGGGGGGGGGGTGGTTTTGCAGGGGCCGTTCCCCCCCCGCCCCCACCTGCCCTTTTTTTTTTGGGGGGGGGGAGGGAAGTGGTTTTGCAGGGGTCAGTTTTACTCTTTTGTTTTCATATGTCCAAAGCGTGGTTCGGTGTTGGGTGTGTCTTTTCGCTTTCCAGACCTGCCTTTAGCTTTTTATGACTGTTCTTGTTGATTCGTTTTGCAGCGGGGTCTATGTCTGGCCAAGCTTTTTAAGGTCGGTGTTGAAGGATTGGTTGTGGTTTCAACTTCCGGAAGGGGCCGAAAGCAAAACGTCACGGCAGTTTGAGAGGGCGGCCGGGGATGCCGTGCCTTGTCAAAGTCATCAAGATCTGTTTGAGCGCGCAAACCACAGAGGTCTCGTTTTGGGTGGCTTCAAGACTTCCGTTTTTTTTGGGTGTCTTAACCTGATTCAACTGTGTCGAAACCCCACGGCTGCATCACGGGGCCTCAAATTCCCCATGTCTTGGTCACCTGTTGCGAAAGCCAACATTGATTGAGTCCCCCTGTTGTGATGTGATGAGGTTGGAGATGTGACCCACTGACGGAGTTGCTGGCTTAGCCTATTTGCATTGTTAGTTCGCGGGTCCAATTGTCCCGTGTCTTCTTGGTTAATTTTGCCTGGCTCGCATGAGGAGCCCAGTTTCGGTGTCTGGTTTTCTTGCTGGCTTTCAGTAGAGACTGATGCCTCCTAGCCACCCCCTCTGGTTTCCCAGGGGATCCCAAGCAGGTCATCCCCAAAAGGTACGAGCAAATCTGCCAGATGCTCTAGGGGGAGCTTTCCACGCTTTCCGGGATCCTTCTTGTCCAGGAAACCGGCAAACAGCCAGGGGGAACCAGCGATCGGTTTTTGAAAAAGACGGCTGAAGCAGCGATCGGCTGGAAAAGGATGAAGCAGCCCTGGGCTGTCCTCGGATCCTCTGCTAAAAGTTTCAATGGCACACTAAACCACTAAACCAACGAAACACCCAGAAACGCTAAGGAATCAGCTTCAATGGAATTCCAATCACTAAACCTAAAAAGCCTAGTCTTCGACTCGCTCAACCAACGATCTCGTCTCGTAGGCGGAGTACGGCGGGCTCGGTGAGACGGAGGCCTACTCTTTGCTTGCAGCGGTTTTAACCCTGCTGTTCGAAGGCTTCAAATCCATGTATCTTATATCCAAAAGTGAGCCACAATCAAAACCCGGGTAGATGAAGGTTAGCAAGGGACGATCCCAGCCAGAAATAGCTGCGGCCGGCTTCTTGATTCTGTACATGGTTCTGGGTCAACATTATTTATACCGGGTTTTGATTTTGACTCAAATGAGGCGCCCAAGTAGGTTCCTACATGAAAGTGCCTGTTGGACGGATCATGAGGGGCCTTTGTTTGCCCCCTCTTTGGAAAAACTCACTGTACTACCATAACTTGGGCATGACGTTGAATGGGGAATACTTCCATTTGTTTCCAACAGTGTTTGCCAAAGTGTCCAGTTCAAATTTATATCATATCCGTGATTCTGAAAACGGCCTTTTTTTGCCCTTTCGAGCAACCCTTGCATGGGTCTGTCTCAAAATGAGATATGGCACGTCCCCAAAGGTTTGCTTCACTTTCCCTCTAGTTTCCCTCGGAAGCCGAAAAAGAAAAAAAACTACTGATGCGGGGGCACAGGAGAGGGTATCCAAAACATACGCAACAAAGTATGTGCATGCTACTTTTGTTTCAGCAATATGAGCAACAAAGCAGCAATGCTATTGTTCTGAAGTTGCATGCTAAGTGTAACTTAGTCCAACTATTGTTGAAGAATGGCCAACTGTAGCCAAGTATAAGTCTTTCCCATGCTACATTTCTTGTTTCTTGAGTCCAGCATCTGAATTTATCGGGGCGGGGGGGGATCACATGCAATATGTTCGGGCAAAAGTCTTGAGAGTGCAAAAAGCTAGCCAAATTATTGGCACATCATTGCGATGTCGCTTTGAGCTCAACGAAAAAGACCCCGGTATTTCTGGGCCAGTTGACGTGAGTTGCCAATGGGTTCTGGTTGGGGACCTTGGGCCCATGATGCCCCATACTTGTGGTTGAGTCATATATATATATATATGTATGCATACATATACATATATATATATGTATATATATATATGTGCGTGTCCCTTTCAGGGAGGTTTTACACAGGCCGGTTGAAGCGTTGAAGCGATTCTTTCGGTGCTTGATCAAGATAAGTTGGAGACACACGCTCGTGTGCTTGATGCACAGGTGCGAAGTCGGTCTCATTTTGAAGTGCTCTTCAGACTTCAGACTTCTTGGAATGCTTGCCTTTGGCTCCAAAGGTTTTCAGCCGTTTTGTTGGTTGTCAGCATACGAGTTAGGCGCTTCTCGACTCTTGATGCAAATCATGCCCTTGGCCCAATGAAAGGCGCGTGATTGGTGCGGCAAGTGTTGCGTCATCTTAAAATCAACTGGTGCCGTTTGAACCCAACCGAGAGAAACCCCAACATGAGGCTGGAACTCAAGTATACGACCTTGGGGCTGGAAAGGCATTTACTGTTAGCATTGGGGTGCAGTTGCCTTGACAACCACTGGACCTCTTGCACCCAAAAGGGGGTCATGTTGGGCTTTCCTGTTGAGTTGGCAAGTTTGAACGTTTTGTTGGCAGATGTCTTCTCCATTCAATCATAAAGGCAGCCAAATAGTTGAAATGCCTTCTGTGGACCTCAGCTTTGATTGCCTTTATTTCAGCCTTTTCTTTCAGGTAGCCTCAGTTCGGATTTGAATTTGGATAATTTGGTGGTTTGGATTTTGATTTGGATTTGAAACACCATTTTTTTTGGTGGTTTGGATTTGGATTTGAACCCCGGGCTCAAAAAAAAACCTACCCCCGGAACACCTCCAAACCAATCCACGGCATCAAGTCATGGTTGTTGGGAAACATTTTACATTTGTGCTACATTTTTGCTTTTTGTGGTTTAGTGGGAAATCCAAATCCACTTAACTGCTAAAACTTAAATGTTTGCATTGCTCCCCTTCCAACGTCAAGAAGTGGAGGGAAGCTGATCCTTGGGTTTGCCGAGCCGTTTTCGGCTCGTGTTTTCGGCCCCGAGCACGGTGCGAGGCGCCTTCCCCGCGCACGGCAGCGCCGGCCACGCCCATAACGACGTTGCAGCGCACGAAGAGCAGCGCGCGGCTGAGGAGGGCCAAGGCGCCCTCGGCAGGCTCCTAGCCATCCGGTCTTAGGCTTGTAGTTGGTTTTTATTTTAGTGGTTTTTAGTTGGTTTAGTGGTTGGGTTCCAATTTTAACCTGCCAACAGTTATTCGCTTTTAGCAGGTTTAGTGGTTGGGTTTCCGAATTTCACCATAGGGGATGTGAGGACATGTAGTATTTAACCCACCAAAGGTGAAACTGCTTGTAGTCTAGGTCCCCCAGCTAGGTGCCCTTTCTCATCGTTTCTTTTTTGGTGGGGAGGGTTCCCCTACTCAAATAGACTCGAAAAAAAAATCGAGCACCCTTATTCTAACCTCTCTACTGGGGGACCTAGTAGGGGCTTTTAGTAAGTTTAGTGGTTGGGTTTCCGAATTTCACCCACCAAAGGTGAAACTTTTAGCAGGGGATCTGAAAATGGATTGCCCAGGTTTGGACCTCCAGGAGTTTTCGTTTAACGCCAAAACTCCTGACGGCAAAATCCATTGTCCCCTGTTCAGATTGACCCCAATTGGTGGTTGGGTTGCCTCCAAGCCACCAATCCAAACCACCAATCAAAATTTTGCTGACGGGCAGGAGGTAAAACGCTACCAAGGCTCGGGATGGTTATGCTCCCCGGAGGATCGGTTCACGCCCTGCCCGCGCCAAATGAGCTGTGGGTGCCGTTCCCCACTGCCGTTTTGGTCAGTTTGGCCCCGGCTCGCTCGCTCCTGCGAGACATGGATATGGTTCCCCTCCGACAAGTGCTGCGGTGTTTCTTTGTTTTTAATTTATCCAAAAAATCAAAAATCCCTGGCGTCCTCGAAAATCACTCCCGAGGGTACCGGTTACCAAACCTTTGTTTGGACCGTGGGATTCCAACCACAGCAATGGATTAATGTGGCCGCTGTCAACATGAGCTCCCCTTTAAACTCAAGCAAACACATCAGCCCTTCTCATGGTTGTTGTTGGGAAACATGATACATGGATTAGTGGGAAATCCCCACTTCCCTGCCAAAATTTAGATTTTTGCTCCCCTTCCACGTCAACCAAGTTCTTTCCCATGGAAATCCACTGGGCATCTGAGAGAATTGATCGTGACCCAGCGTTCCCGGCGCAGGCATCACCTCCTCCCCCAGACGAGGCCATCAGATTGGGAGACACCGTGCCGCTCAGCTGAGAGGTGAAAGCAGGATGGAGAAGCGGCCCAAAGCTCTAGGGGTTGATTCCATTTCCATTATTTTCAGTTCTTTTCAAGAACCAGCCATTTCCCCAGGGTTTTTGGTGGTTTTCTAGAAGGATCCCTGAAAAGAATGGGGAAGTTACTTAAGCGGACAAACACGGTGGATTGGGCTTCTGGGTGAGGGGTCTGGGGGTGTGGGGGTGTTGAGGGTTTGGGGGTGTGGGGTTCGGTTTGAGGGTTTTTCGGGGTTTCGGGGGTTTGGGAGTTGGGGGGTTGAGGGTTTTGCGATTTTGGGGTGGCCGTTTGACAATATTTTCAAATCGTCTCTTAGATGTTGCATTCGACAGCTATTCCGGCATCGCCTCCCACGTCAAGCCTGAGATTGAGCGCCGTGTTGGACCCTCTGAGGGCAGATTTCCCATAATCAAGCCGCCCGTAAACCAGGGGTTCATGCCAGGAGTTCATATATGGACATATTCATCCAGCCTTTCAAAGATGGACAGAGCTTTTTCTGGATTTGGAGTTATCATGGTGCGCTATGTGGACGGTCTTCTGATGTGCACTTTGATCCACTTGTTGGTTCTAGAACCCCTGCCTTTTCGAACAAAAGGGAAGGGAATATTTGTTGGTTCTAGTGTCCCTGCCATTTTTTTCAAAACGGGGACTGAGTCTGGAATGGCCAGAAACATGTGGTAAGGGACGATTTCCCGATTCTAGAGTCCTTTTTTTTTGTTGAACAAATGGGGACTCTAGAATCTGGGGTTCAGGGGCGGAGAGGCAGTGTTAAAGGAAGTTTGTTGGTTCTGGAGTCCCTGCTTTTTTGAAAAGGAGGCTCTCGAATGATGGAATCTGGAGCTTCAAGGGAACCTAAAAGCCACCCTCACGCCACACTTGCCGTTTTTCGAGCCAGCCTCACGCGCGCCATCGCGCATTCAATCTGCACCACGTGGCCGCGCCCAGTCTGCATGGCCGTCCCCCCAGACGAGCCTTGAGCTGTCGGCGCGAGCTCAGCCTTGCTACATTCCGCTCAGCCTTTGGCGCAGCCCCCCGTCAGCAGATTGCTGCAAGACGCGTCGCCTGCCACCAAAGCGCGAAGGCGTCAGCGTGAGCCCATAGCGCCCCCACCCCCCCCTTTCCAGGCTCCACCGTTTTGTTTTTTTTTTGGGGGGGAGGGGTTGGTGGCCAGTTCGTGAACCAGGCGTCTGCAATCGATCTTGTGCAATTTCAATATACCCAACAAAGTGTCTTGTTTGCTTACAAAAACGCACAGTCATATCAAAAGCCAGTATTTTCCAAGACACGCGTGTATCGTTTTAGTTTTTAGAAGACATTAGTAGTTATTCGCTGTGTTTTCAAGTATGCCCGTCGTACCTCCATTTTCGGAGTAGTTCAATGCTGTTCGAAGCAATCGTGGTAAGCCCGCGCATCCGTTTTCGCGCGTAGTCGCTGCACGCGCCTGTGGCAAGGATAGTTATTGACCAATACGTGTGGCTCGCTTTGCCGGGTTTGCGCGGGTGAAGCGAGGTTGAGTCGATTCTTCAAGCGTGTCTTACTTCCGTTTTGCTCGTAAATCGGCCCCTTGCGTTTTGGGAGACAAGCGCAGACTTGTTGAACTGCTTCCGGGTGCCCTTTTCAGGGTGCCTCTGTTTCGGGGACCGTTTTACAGCGAAGCTGCAAGAATCTAGTCGGGAATGACCTTCCGGGTTTTGGGAGTGAAAGGGATGGCTTTTCTCGGGGTCATTCCAACTCATGCTGAGAACCAGCTACCCTTTTTGGGGGGAAGGTTCCCCTACTAAAGTAGACTACAGAAAAATATAAAAGGGTACCAACTGATTCTAGCCTCTCTACTGGAGGACCTAGTTGCTAGTTCTATTCCGATGGTTGTTCGGAATTGGACCTTCCGGGTGTCGGAAAGGGATTCCAAGCCATGCGAAGAACCAACACTTTCGTGCATGTTGCCAAGGGCTGTTCGGACTGAACAACTTTTTGCCAACTCATGGGTTTTCCGTACTAAACCACTAAAAGTGATTCACTTTTAGCAGGGCTTCGCAGATTTCGCCACCGAGAGCAGGTTAACTTTCCTGGCAAACCACGCTTCGCAGATTTCGCCACCGAGAGCAGGTTAACTTTCCTGGCAAACCACGCGTTGCCATAGGTGTCCTTTTTGGTTGTTTTGGCACACGAATAGATGGCGATTCCTGGTTTACCAGGTGGTTTACTCATCTACCAGCCCCAAAAGGGCCTCGACCATCTCGCGCCTCCGCGCCTCCGCGCCTCCGGCCCGAGGTACCTCCGCGGCGACCGCGGCCTCTTCGAGGTGGAGGGTCAGGCCATGCGCCTCGCGGCCGGCACCTCGCAGCGGGGGCCCCAAGCCGCTCGAGAGCTCCGGCGGCCTCCGTTCGGGGGCGGTGGTTCCCGAAGCTGGTTCTGGAGGTTGTTCTCCACTGTTCTTGGCGTGTTTTTGCTTTTTTGGTTTTTGGTTCTGTTCACTTTTAGTAGGGGGCTGCAAAAAATTAAGTTTACCAAGGGTTGTGAAGTGTTTGTACGCTTGTTGACCAGCAGCAGCATTTTTGTGTGTGGGTGTGTTTTTGGTGATTCCCTTGTGTTCAGCTGTGTTATTTGCTTTTAGAACCACTTGTTCGCCCTTTTTGACAGTCCGATGTGCGCATGTTTGCTGGTTCTGTAGGCCCTCTGCTCCCCGCTTTGGATGGTGTTGTTTTTTACTACTGTTAACCCCGGATTAATAAACCCCTGGTTAATTAATAGGGGCCCCTCTTAGTGGGGATTTATCACTTTTGGAGGGAACACACCCCTAATGGGACGGGTTTACTAATCCTGGGTCAACATTAGCGAATGCCTTGCCTCTGGACAAAAGCCGTCCCCCCGTCTAAAATGTTTATTTTGCGGGCCCCCCCGGTTTTGAGCAGCCGGACTGCGTTGGTTGGGCTGAAATTGGAAAGGGGTGACTTTGATGAAACAAGTGTTCAGAATGCAACTTTTGAGTAAGAACTTCGCGCCCATGTTTGAACCCAAAAAGCTGAATGTAAACAAGCATTGTTTCCCAGCTGGAGGCCCTGACAATGGGAAACAAAACCGCTGTTTGCTTAAAGAATACAAACAGCGGTTTGCTCATGGAGCCGCAACTCATAATCCGGTTTGGGTTTGTGATTGGGGTTGGGGTTGCCTTGTGAATTAGTTCAGTCAGATGGCACACACTTCGCAGGCGGAGCTGCACTTGCCAGCGCAAGAGAAGGACGCACGGAGGTCCGAAGAAGGCGACCCTGGAAGCGACTGCTCGCGCTGCAAAGAATCGTGGAACCGGAGTGCGGAGCGTCAATCGCGGGCAGTGGCCAGAGCTGATGCCGCCCACGGAGACCTGGTTGGCAAATTCTGAGGCCCAACATACTTGGAGTTGTTATTTGGGCGGGCTGTGCAAAATGCCAAAGTTGGTGGCGATCATATTCTAGACCCGGAAAACGCAACACCCTGAAAGAAGCTGGTTGCAGACAGTTCCCAGCAAGCCAGGCAGAGTAGTAGGTAGGAATGACTTGGTTAGTTAATGAACAAAACAGATAGGCATAGGCTGTCAGAGGGCGCCCTGGGCAGAGAAACAAGCAAACGAGATGATGTTTTGTAGTGTTCGGGGATTCAGTCAGCACAGAAAGGACAAACCAAACGCCACTGAACGAATACAAAAAAGGCAGCCAGACAGTTTGAGGGAGGGATTGAGTTTACGCCCGAAGCTTAGAAGAGAGCAGCCATATAAAGAAGGACATGTCAGGATGTGGAGTAGCTGTTTGGGGTATAGCAAGGCAACCCTTTGGTTTGAGAGAAACAAGTGCAAGTTGTGTGTAAGACCTTATGGAGGGATTTTAATTGTGACCCTAATAAGTAAGAACATTGCTCGCCCTACTTTTCATTGGAAGGGTCGCCCCAAATATGCACGGAGACTTTAGTATTAGTTTAGTAATGGGTAAGTAAACTAGTTGTTGGTAATGTTTGGCGTCAGCTGGGGTATTGTATTCATGGAACGCGCATTAATGGGAAGAAGGGATTAGTGGAGTTGGTTTTATGCTTTTTGCACTAATTCGATTTGCTACTTCAAGACTCGGCCTGTTTACATTTATATGTTTCATCTTGGCCGTGTTAGGTTGCCACAAGCCAACGTCCTCGGCCTAGATTGGTCAACATCTTAAATGCGCTGTGACCATCTAGCACCAAACTCATTGGGCGACCCCAAGGCCCCGAAAACCGCTCGACCGCTGCGCGGGCTAAAAAAAGGCGTTAAACGGTTTTGCCCAAGGCTGGCGGAGCTCACAGTTCTGCCCTTCATGGGCGCGGCACAGGCGACGATGCTCGATTCGCCTTCGAGTCGAGTCGACGGTGTTTTTTTTTCACCTCGCTTCGGGGTGTGCGAGAGGCTCAGGTCGGGGGGAAGGTGAGTGTGACTTGTTCATCTATAGAGTTTTAAGGTTGGCTTGATTTTTGGGCATGCCCCAAAAGGTTAACCTTCTTGTTATGTCAAACAAACTTGAGCTAGAATTACATGTCTGCATTCACAGCTGTTCAGCATGACTTGGAACAACCCCGAGAAAAACCTATGCAACGGGTGGTTTCCTGAATTGAGGACCGCCTTGCGTTTCATTCACAACACACGGAAGGTCATGCCCTGGGGATGTGGTGGTTTTCCAGACAAGGAACGGATCCCTGCAGTTGCCCAGTTGCTGTGTCAGGGCGGTCTTTTGGAGGCGCCCCTTCTGGAGTTTGTTTAGAGTTGGTTTAGGGTTGGTGTCTGTTGGTACGAAGGATAGGCCGGCGCGGAGACCGCGTACCCCATCAACTGTTGTACACCTGGGCTTGGTTCGGCCACAGCGATTTCTACTATGCCATGTCCTCCCAGGTTTAGGATGTGTGTATATATAGTGCATATGGTTTGTTATGCATATATGCACACACACACACGCACGTGTATGTGTGCATGGATCACCTGGGTGATCATATTCGCTTCCGTCCAACTCGCCAGTAGATAGTCCACAGTCTTGAGGGGAGCGCTTACCAAGTTTACTACACATGTGAATTACGAGAACTCTAGAAAACTAGCCAACTTCACACATGACACTCTGGAAAGTCCGCACTTGCCACACTCACCCCGTTTCCCCTATCCCCTAACATATTGATTTGGTGATTGTATTATTTGCCCCTTTTGGTGTTGTCAATGGGAATAAGACTGGCACTATGATGTGTTTGCCGGCATTTGAGGCAGATGGAGATTCGTTGTTTCTCAAAAGGATCCCTCCAAATGGGCAGGAAGCAACTCCTTTTCCGATTCGTGTGCATGACTGGTTTTGGTTTGTTTGCTTAAAGCGCGCTTTGAATGCAGCCCCATGTCCATTTTAATGACGTGCCTGTCTTGGTTCCACTGGATCCAAAATCAGGACCTGTTGAACCAGAAATCGTCCGCTCTGATTCGTTTCAAAGTCAGGGGTTTTGGCCCCGCAGACCTTGATGACTCAGGTTTACATGGTCGTTGTTGAGAAACCGTCTTTCCATTTTTGCTGAGTGTGGTTTAGCGGTTGAAATCCAACCACTTAACTGCTAAAAGCAAAAGTCTGCTCCCCTTCCAACGTCAAATAAGTTTCGGTTTGGGTCCAACCAGCTCACTGGTCAGTTGCCTGGGCTTGGTCTCAGATCCGCCACAAGAAGCTCTGGTTTTCACAGTGTCGATCTCAGCTAGGTGACATGTTTGGGAACAAGGCCCCCCCCCCCACCCCCCCGGTGTTTGATTTTGCAAAGGAGATCTTGGTAGAAGACGCCTCGGTATCTTTGATTTGGAACACTGTTCCAGTGCCGAGGATATTATCCAACAAGACCTTGCGGGTTCGGGATTAAAACCAGAAACCTGCACAGGGCTCCTCAAAAGATACATTTTGCCCATTTGAAACATGGCTTTTTCTACCAAAATAAAGGGAGACTACCATTTACAAGGCAATGTTCAGGTGTATAATGTAAAGATCCCTGCTGCACCACCATTCAGAGGGCTCCTTGATTTGACCCGGCGCCAGGGCTGCTAGCTGCTAACGCCTTGAGCCGCACACCTTAAGAATGCCCCACGGGGGAATCGACTGGACCCTCTCCATGTAGACGAATTCTGCTCATGGGCGGTCCATATACTTTCTATCAGACGGCCCTCGTTCCATTTCGATAGATTAACAGGGTGTGTCTTTGTTGTGGGGACCCCCTCCCCCAACCGAAAGTGGTGGTTTTCCTTTTGGTGTCGCTTTAACACCACCCAAAAAAAGGATGCCCTCAATGAGAGCAAGCATCACATGTTGTGCCGTGGGATGACATCAAGTGTTGACGTTCCAATCAAGTTCAATTCTCGCAGAAACTAGTGACCCCTCCAGATGCCTTGCCCAGTGAAACGTAGAAAAAGGCAATGTGTGTCTTACGGGAAAGTCCTTGTTGCAAAATGTACGCTCATGTCACGATTCATTCCGGAGTGAAGATCTGGGACCAGTTCATTTTGATAAGATGCCCCCCCTCCCTGACATTCAAATTGCGGGAGGCGGAATTTCGACCCGTGGAGTTTCCTTCTGTGGGCGAGAGGAACTGGGGCCCGACCCTCCCTCCCTCAGCCTGCTTGCTGTTGAGGCACCAAGCGACGGTTTGCCTTAAGTGCGTCTGTTCATTCTGTTCTGGAAGCCTGGTCGCTAGAAGTCTTCTTTGGGTCGAAACGGGACTTGCTGCCCTTTGGCCGCACAAAGTCGCCACTTCACACACACACACAGGCGCTCGTGAAAGAATCAGGGAACATGCAACAAGTGCTTCGAGCCACAACAAAGTGCCGCTCGCCCCAGGGACAGGTTGTGTCAAAAAGCTCCATCACTCCTTTGGGTTCCATTGTCGTCACCCTCGGGGTAATCTAGCAACTTACCTCCTGAGTTAAGGACTTTAAAAGCTTGTTGGAAAGACCATTTTAGTGGTAATCAGGAAGCTTGGATGGATTTTTTTGGGCAAATCCACTCAGGATAGTGCGACAAAAAGGCCTGTACCCACCCTTCGCTGACCCCGAGATCGAAGCTTTCAAAAGCCGATCGGTCCCTTGCCGTCAGCTCGCCGACCCCTCCACGGACAATGAGACACGGAAGTTGGCGACTCGCCCTGCATGGCGGAAAAGCAACAAGTTCGGCGTGTTTGTTTGTTTGTTTGTTTGTTTGTTTGTTTGTTTGTTTGTTTGTTTGTTTGTTTGTTTGTTTGTGTGTTTGTTTGTTTGTTTGTTTGTTTGTTTGCTTGTCTCTGTTCTGTCTGTTCTCTCTGTGCCTGCCTGGCTGGCTGCCTGGCTGCCTGGCTGGCTGGCTGTGTGCTCTCCCTATCTCAAGCCTAATCGAGTCGCCTCGTTTCACATGCCAGCAGCGGGCCCACGTCTATTCCCGTTTGAAAACAGACCCCACCAAAGGCAGCCCCTAAACGTTCAGGTGTGAGACACATTTGTTCAAGGATCTTCATTGCGATTGGAGGGTTCAAGCGACGCTTTCCCGTGTCAAGGTTGGACCCTCAAATTTGTGGTACCCTGAAGAAAAAGACACACCCACATGTTCCCATACCTGCTTCCTAAGTCCCTGAACTTCATCCCTTTGCGAAAGCATTGCTTAATAGGAAAACCAACGTTTGGACTTTGTTGGTGCATCCATTCGAGGGCAGCTTGAGGGTCCAGGTAAGGCCCAACCTATCAGAATCAGCTGGTGGGCTACAGCCATATTTACTTGAGCCTCTTGCATGATTGGTCTGATATAGAGGTAAACCACCTTTGTATTATTTACTTGTTTTATGGGATCAGCAGTGTATTATTTGCATTGCTTGTATTACTACTTACTTGCATTGCTTGTAGTTGTAAAGATTTACAAATCACGATCGATTCAATTGAACTAGATTCTAGAGCTGATTCAAGAGCATTTGAAGTCAACAACATTATTTACATGTATTATCGGATTGTTGTATTTGCAAAGTTTTCCCCTTGCTTTCTTTGCATGAGTTGTCCCCACCCAGCCCACCCCAACCCCTACACCCACCCCACCCCACCCCAACCCCCCCACCCACCCCACCCCCTTCCCCCCTCTCAGGCCAACGCCTGCACCTTCCGCGGCCGCGCGGTGAAGGATGGGGACGCCATCTGCCTGCAGGCGCGACAAAAGCCGAGAGAGCGCCGCATGGGGTTGATCCTTTTAAAGGTCCCATTCATGGTTGGGGTGTCCAGCCATTTTTTTGGGCTCACTTTTTTTTTTTTTTTTTTTTTTTTTTTTTTTTCGGAGGGGGGGAATTGGAACACCCCTGTTCATGGTTGTTGTTGGGAAACAGTCTTTACATGTTTGCTTATTGTGGTTTAGTGGTTGAAATCCAACCACTTAACTGCTAAAATTTGAAAATATTTGCTCCCCTTCCAACGTCAACCAAGATTCCCTTCCATTTGCTTTTCCCCTTTGGTTTCCCTTTAACACCTACTAAGAAGAGGTACCCTCAAAAGAAGATCCCATTTGTGTTTTTTTTTTGTTGTTGTTTTGTTTTTCTCCTGTTGGTCTAAAGGAAATCGACATCACTACAGGTTGTGTGTTCTTCTTTTTTTTGTTCCTGGGGACAGAGGCAAATGGAGCTTGGGGAAACCACCCAATTGAAGCGCGGTCTATCCAACGAAACGGAGGTTAGCAGAGGGGGTGATCTACATGGGGTGACCACCAACTAGAAAGCCACGAAAAAAGAACAAAAATGATATGTTCCGCGAAGCGGGAAACCAATTACGCATGGTCAAAACTGGGGGCCCTAAATTTTAAATGGAACATAGATCAACCACCATGCGAGGTCCTTTCAAGCGGGGGGGTGGTTGTTGTTAGAATGGATCAGAATCTATGCGGGTAACAGCTGAGGTAGCAAGAGAGGGACCAGGAAATAGAACAGCACACTTCCCGCACGCCGCGTTTCCAGCACTGTTCCCCAAATAGTTGATTTTTTTTTCGTTGGAGCCAGTTGAGGTGGAAGGTTTTCTTTCAGAGCTCGCAGCATTCGCATTTGGATATGGTTAAAAGAGAAGCCCAAAAGTAAACCATCATTTGTGGGTTGCCTTTTGTTTTGACACGAGTATCTCGCAAAATGAGGGAAACGGGATGACTTCACAGCTATCCAAAACAGTTGCACCCTAGCAAGACCAGCAACTCGATTTCCGGAGAGATCAGTGGCTGAAATGTCAAGAACTGGGAGGACGCAGGTAGGCTACTTGTTCATTTAGCAGAGCTCCATTTTGGGTACCAGTTTCGAGCCACAGGCAAAAGTGAACCTTGTGAAATTCTTGCCACACCCTGTTGGCATGGGGGAGTTGAAAGGGGTCAGGCCTGACATAACCAAGCAACTTGACCTTGCAGATATCAACTGGTTTTTGTTCCGTGAATGGAACACCCAAACAATGAACCAGTCTGAGCCTTCTTTCTAACAATCCCTTTGACAACTGGAGCTCCCTACATGTCCCTTTCCCAAATGCTGGTTTTACCTTTTTGGTGCTTTGAGTGAGGCGACGTGCAACTTCCTTGTTCCGGACTATTCTTTGGTGCATTTTGCTTGGCTGTTGGGACTTTAACTTTTTGCCAACTAATGGGTTTTCCGTACTAAACCCACTAAATTAAAAGTTATTCACTTTTAGCAGGAGAGCAGATTTCGCAACCGAGTATTGGTGTGTCTCATCAAAAGGAACCCTCCAAAGTTTTGGTCGTTTTCTGAACCCCAGAAGAGTCCCAAGTCCAAAACGACAAAAACCCGGAGCGGTTCTAACTCATTCCTTCCCGATCAGTGAGTTTTTTTTCCCTGTCCTGTTGTTGGCTTTTCTGTTCCTTTTGTTTTTACGTGTTTTTTGTCTTCTGTTCTTTTCCTTGTCCTGTTGTTGTTTTTTCTTTTCCTTTTGTTTTTACGTGGCGATTGAATCGGTTCCTGGGCCCGACCTTCGAAGATGGGTTTAACTTACCAAGGGTTTGGACATATTTCTGACCACCTTTGCCTTGGAGTTGAACAGACCTGTGCTTTGATGTCATCTGGTTTGGTGAACTCAACTTGTGAATGGCTAAACACCCGTACGTGCCTCGAGTTCGGCTTTCTTGCCCTCCCAGAATCCCCCTGCCCCTTTCCTCGAGCCCCGAATCTAAGAGGCCATATGAGCCACGGAATCTCGAAACCCGTGCACGAGGGGCGAGTGGTCCTGAAAAACCGGGAAAACGTGGTCCTTTCTTCTGGTAGAGCTACGCCTGTTGCGAACAAAAAAATCATGGGGGGAGAGGTTTCCTTCCAGCGGAAGATTCAGCCTTTGATACTTAGCACGTGCAAGACAGGGTTTCGTTTTCCAATTACCCCCAGCCACCTGGGTTTAAGTCTACATTGGGGTACTCCTATGGCTTTCTTGGTACTTGGATTTCTGAATTCCGTCTTGCAAAGAGGAATTTGGGCACGTCATTACCCTTTATGACAGGCCTCTTGATCGAACTTGCAAAACATATGTTTCTTAATGCAAAGAGGACACGCATATAGAAGGAGCTGAACTTGAAAGAGAACGAGAGGAAGTTAAAGAAACAAACAAACACATATATATATATATACTTATATGCATTCATACTTATGTATATATATATATATATTTATACATATGTATATCTATATATACACACTATATACATATATATACACATATATGTATGCATATATATACAGGACATCCCGGCGCCGGCGTTTCCGCGTTTTGCGCGCGCGTTTTTTTCTTTTTCTTCTTCTTTGTCGGAGGCATCCACTGGCTGCTTCGTGGGGATCTCCGGCACCCAGGCCACCGAAGGAAGCCCAAAGCTGAAGTCTGAAGGGTCGTCTTGGAGCTGACTTAGCTTGGTGGCCCCCAGGCGTCCGGTTCAACTTAGCCTTTCAGTTGCTTTTACTTGGTTAGTTTAGTGGTAGTGTCCGAATTTAAACCACTAAAAGGTATTCACTTTTAGTTGCTTTTTGCCCGGTTTAGTGGGTGGGTTTCCGAATTTAACCCACTAAAAGGTATTCACTTTTAGTTGCTTTTACTTGGTTTAGTGTTGTGGTTTCCGAATTTAAGCCACTAAAAGGTCTTCACTTTTAGCAGGGGATCTGAGGGCAGCCCAGTTAGTAAGAACCTCCCCCATACTTTTTTTTAGATCTCACTTCCTAAGTTCCTGGACTTTGAACTTTTTGGGAAGACCATAGTGGCAAAGAATTGTTTGGACTTTTTTTTGAACCATGAACTCTGGATGTGAGTTATGCAGAGAGTCCCGATGGAAGAAAGGAAACATCACTGGAGGCTTCATCACATGGATAGTTTTGAGATTTCCCGCACAAAAGACGGTATATGTTTAACTCACTTCCTGAGTTCCTGGACTTTAAGCTTTTTGGGAAGACCATTTTAGTGGCCAATGTCAGTTTGGACTTTTTTCGAACCATGAACTCTGGAAGTGAGTTCTGAAAGTCCCGATGGAAGAAAGGAATTCCAAGTTGGGGTTGATCAATGGGACCTTTTGTGGGCGGATTGTTTAAAGGAACAACCAACTGAGAAGCCCAGTGTTTTGGGGGATCCCCTATTTTGAGACCCATGAAGATTAGCCGAGACCGATTCCTAGACCGATTTTTAGTGGGTTGCGAGCCTTTTTTTCCGAGAGTCCACTAAAAGATAAACATTAGTCGGATGGGCGTTTTAATCCGGGGTTCTCCCATTAAGGGATAGTCTGCCTGCCGTTACTAGGTGCAGATGCGGCCTCTTGACTCTTTTCATGGCTTTGGGATTTGGATCGCTTTGACACCAGGCGTTGAGCGTGATTCAAATGACGTCGAGGCACGGCTACCGAACAACTATGGATAAAGCTCTATGAAAATAGAAGACCTATCAACTGGTGGATTTCGTCTTGCTGGTGCTCAGTAGGGACTGACCGAGACCGGGCGCTGGGAACGCACCGTTTGGAGATTCACGAAAAGGAAACCAAAGCGGGGTCCCGGTTCATCTCGGGGTCAGACTCCATTTCTCATTCCCTGCATCTCTCGCACCGATCGCAGGAAGATCCAACCAATTTTCGGGCTCACTTCCTCTGTTTTTGTCTTTTGGGGGAATTGGAACACCCCTGTTCATGGTTGTTGTTGTGAAACATTTTACATTTTTCCCTGTTGTGGCTTAGTGTTTGAAATCCAACCACTGAACTGCTAATTTGTTTTGACATTTTGGCTCCAAGTCATCTCACCAGCCTCCAGCCTCCAGCCTCCCCCTGCCCGTTTTCGCGCTTGGGTCGAGGCAGATGGCGCCCCGGGCGGAGCGATGCCGGCCTCGGCGCTGGGGCGGTGCTGGGCTGGGGAGCCCCAGTGGTGAGAACTGGGGCTTGCCTGCTCAAAGGCCGGTGGTGGCTTCCATTTGCTGCAGGCGGAGCGCAAGAAAGAACATGGGATTATGGATTTCAAGGGTATCTTTCGTATTGGGTGGATTAGTTTTAGCAGGCGGAACCTGTTTTCTTCTATTTGCGTTTCAGAATATGTTTCATTTCCCCTCTTGGTTTTAGATGGAATCGATTTCACTACTGGAAATATGTTTGTTGTTTTTCCAGGGTGCTTGAGCAAATGGAAGGTCGAGTTGCTTTTGTTTGGTGGTGTGCTGCTTTCTTGTTTGGGTGGCGTGGTCCTCGAGCGTCCTTCGTTACCCAAACATAATCTGCCCTGAGCCAAAGCGTAGAGCAAAACGAAGAGTCACACCAAAAAATCAGGTTCCCTGATTCTAACCTTTCTACTGGAGGACCTAGTCTAGAATGCTTTCGAAGGCAGCTAGGAGTACCTTCCATTTCCATTCTTTGCAGGGATACGGATTTTTCTAAAAAACCTCGGGAAACCCAGGAAAAACGGATCTGGTTTTTGGAAAGAATGATGGTTGCAAAGTATGGACAGGGAATAAGATGTGGTAAACGCACACTTTTCCCGTCCGAGCGTTTTTCCCAAAGCCGAGCTGATGTCCAAGATGATGGGTCGCTCAAAAGAACCCGCGCCCAGAAAGCGAAGTGCAAGACGAGCGCAAGTATCCACAAAACGAGCGCACGTATCCGCAAACCAGCGCATTCTGCTGTTTCTGTTCTTTGTGTTTGTCTTTAAACAAAAGGAACAACAAACAAAACAAAAAGAAGGCAGCAATTGCTCGGCTTCCTCCGAACAGATTGAAAATCACACCGCGCTGTTTTTCAAGGACCACAAGCATCGAGCAATCTCGAACACAAATTTGAGGTAACACGTCTTTGTGTTACAATGGGTGCTCCAGGGTTGAGTGGTTTAGCGGTTTGGCGGTTGAGTTTGGTGACGTGGTGTAGTGGTTTTTGTGTGGTGCTTTGGTTTTGGTGGTTTAGTTGTCTTGGTTTACACTCCCCTCCAGCAAAATTGGCGAAGGCAGGCCCGTGGAAGACCATTCTTCTCAAAGGACCCTGTCTGCTAGGGAGGGAAGGTAGTACCGTCCTCTGGATGAATCCGAGGTTGACAATGTCTAGGTCCCCCAGTAGTGCCCTTTTACCCTTTTTGGGGGAGGGTTCCCTTACTAAAATCGACTACAAAAACATCGGGTACCAACTTATTCTAAGCCCTCTACTGGAGGACCTAGTATAGTTTGCTCATATGATGGCGACTCCTTTTGGTGTTTTCTGGGTGTTCCTGGTCAGTTTTGGCTGGATCTCATGTTTTGTGGTTTGGCTTTCCTGTCTGTTTCAGTTCGGGGGTTGAATCGCCTGTGCTTTTCCACTTGCGGATGAGTTTGTTCGGGATGTTGGCTGCATAGCGATTTTCCAGTCGAGCCTTTTTGATGGTCACAAATTACACCCAAGCAAATTTGAAGGGGAACAATCGGGTGGCCTAAGAAGACTTGTGTGGCCCTGTTTCGGTTGGTTGGTTGATTGGTTGATGTTGCTTGATTTTGGTTGATTTGGGTTGGATGGTTGATTTTGGTTGGTTGGATGATTTTTGTTGGTTGGTTGATTTTGGTCGGTGGGATGGTTTTGGCTGGTTGGTTGGTTGGCTCAATGGCTGGCTGGCTGGCTGGTTGGTTGGTTGGTTGGCTGGCTGGTTGGTTGGTTGATTTTGGTTGGTTGGTTGGTTGGCTGGCAGGTTGGTCGGTTGGTTGACTGTGGCTGGTTGGTTGGTTGGTTGGTTGGTTGGTTGGTTGGTTGGTTGGTTGGTTGGTTGGTTGGTTGGTTGGTTGGTTGGTTGGTTGGTTGGTTGGTTGATTTGGGCTGGTTGGTTGGATGTTGGTTGGTTGTTTTTTGTTGGTTGATTGCTTGGTTGGTGTTGCTTGCTTGCTTGCTTGCTTGCTTGCTTGCTTGCTTGCTTGCCTGCCTGCCTGCCTGCCTGCTTGCTTGCTTGCTTGCTTGCTTGCTTGCTTGCTTGCTTGCTTGCTTGCTTGCTTGCTTGCTTGTGTGCTTGTGTGCTTGATTGCTTGATTGCTTGCTTGCTTGCTTGCTTGCTTGCTTGCTTGCTAGCTTGCTTGTTTTTATTTTGGTTCAGTTTGGTTGGTTGTGATACAAAACTCTTGGCCAAGACAACTCGATTTGGCCGATTCACCGTGTGGCTCGTGACAACGCGCCCTAATTGACCCAACACGTTCCGGGGCGATCTTGTCATACACGAAGCTGTTTGGAGGTGTGCAACTGGTTTTGACATGTGATCAAAAGCCAGTTTCAAAGGGCAATGGTTATGAGTTGTGAACATTTGATGATCCTTTGTTGCTGGCAAGATGAAGTCTAAAATGTCAACCCACTGAACCCTTCGACCCCGCGAATCCCCAACCCAAGCTCCCTCCTGACACCCCAAAACCTGAATGCCCCCCGCCCCCTCCTCTCACCTCCCGTCCCTCAACCCACCCAGACCTTCCCCCGGACCTCCCCAGCTCCACCCCAACCTCTCACCTCCCCCCACCCCCCCCCCCCCCGACTCCGTCGCCACGAGGTGCGCGCGGACTTCCAAGACCCAGCACCCAGCTGTGCCTTCGTGGTGCGCACCACGGGCCGAGAACCGCAGGCCGGGTGAGCCACGTGCTCAAAGCCTGGGTAGATGAAGGTTAGCAATGGATACTCCCAACCATAAATGGCTGTGGGTCAAGACTAATGGTACCATGTTGGGGCTTTCGGTGCACCACCCATTTTAGGCTTTATTTTAGTGGGGATTGGGATGTTCACTGGGGGTACGGGCTTTTGACCCATGGCCAAATAGCTGCCTCCGCCTTCTTAATTCTTTACATGGTTCTGGGTGCACCATTTTAATACCGGGTTTTGATTGTGACTCGGGTGACTCTTGTTTGGCGTGTTCGCCCGTTTCCATTGGACCCGTCTTTCGGTAATAGCCATAGGGATGACCCCAGATACATCAAGTTTATTTCAGTTGGAGGGTGGGGGGCGCTCCGAAAGTGGTCCGATTCCCCACGTTTCACCTGGGGACACCCCCCCTTTGCATAAACTGGGGTTAATTAATATGGGATCAGCAATAGGGATGACCGAGTTTGGTATCCCTTGAAATTGTTTCTTCTTCACAAGCATGCTCATGAGTGATGGCACCTTTTTCGCGAGCAGCATATGTTGACCCTTATGCTCCCCTGAGGAAAATATGTTGATTATGAGTTTCTGTTGCAAGTGATGCCAATGATGGCTCTTTCAGTATGGCACAGCAAGCCCCGCTTCTCAAGAAACAAAACAAAATTCCCATCATGGGCGCTGAGTCGCAGCCCTGGAATCATTCCGTCAGCCGGGTGCAGCTCAATCCCTTTCTCAGTTCGGTGTTTAAGCATGAGTGTCTATTTGGGTACCAGGGCGTCCTTTTTCACAAAGCTTTGACACATCCTTTGGATTTCCTTAAGGGGCACAAGGCTGATTATGTTCGTTCTCATTTCGATTGCCATCAAACAATTATCATGTTCACCAGTTTTGCTCACTCCCTTCTAGTGGCAAACAACAAGATTTCTTCTTTTTCTGGCCAATCCACTCAAGAAGTGAGACTAAGCAGGGACCCCCCTACTGTGGATTGACGAAATCCTGCACCAGAAACCCCGGGTTCTGATTCGATTCCCCTGTAAGTTAGCAAACGTTATGGTTTCAACCATGGCTTCATTTCGGCAGCAAGAAATGCGTTTTCGCAAAAGGGATAAAGTTAAGTATTGGCACCTTTGCGTGTGTCGTTTTTTGAGGCTCCCCCCTTTTGCGTGGTAAGGGAAACTCAAAAGGACAACCACATTTTGTTTTGTTTTGCAGACATGAACCAGAACCATCCCCTATGGTTTCCTTAAAAACAAACACTCAACCAGTTCATTCTCAACACCCTGGGTCATTCCCTTCCTATCACACCAGCAAGTTATTCTAGGTCCCCCCATTCTTTGTTGGGGGAGGGTTCCCCTACTAAAATAGACGACAGAAAAAGCGGGTACCAACTTATTCTAACCTGAAACTACTGGGGGACCTAAATTTTAGGAACCCCTTTTCCACCAAAAAACACAAAGTCCTCCAAAAAGACGAATCCAAATGAGGTCTGGGGTGATCAACCAACAGTTCTGCTAGAAGCTCGGGGGAAATGTTTGCCGTTTCAGGTCTTGGCCCAGCGCGCCATCTCGCTGCAGAGCTTGGCGTCAGCGCAGGCGCTTTCAAACGTCGGGGGCGTTTTCGGGATTCGGACGTGAGCCAAAAGAAGGGCACGCGTTCTCTCTGTGTTTGCGTGTGCTTGCTTTTGTGTGTGTGTGTGTGTTTGATTGTTTGTGTGTCTGTGTGTGTGTTTTGTTCTTTGTGTGTGTGTGGGCGTGCTTGCTTTTGCGTGTGTTTCTTTCTTTGTGTGTGTGTGTGTCTGTGTGTTTCTTCCTTTGTGTGTGTGTGTGCGTGTTTGCTTGTGTGTTTGTTTGTTTGTGTGCTTGTGTTTTGTGTTTTTTGTTGTTTGTTTTGCTTTCTTGCTTTCTTGCTTTCTTGCTTGCTTGCTTGCTTGTTTGTTTGTTTGTTTGTTTGTGTGTTTGTTTGTTTTTGTGCGGGTGGGCGTCTGGGTTGGTGTGTGTTCTTGCAGGGTGCAAACCAGTAGGGATCCAACAGCTGCAAATAGTTTTATTTTTGCGTGTGTGATTGTTGGGGCTCGGTACCCTTTTCGGTTGGATTAATGGGAAACCAGAAGGAAGACAAGAATTGATCCTAGTTTTGGCACAGAACTAACAAGAGCGGTGAGGTTTCACCAGGAAAATGGACCTCAACAACTGGGCTGCATCGATTTCTCTGCTTGGGGGTTTGGCCAGGTTAGTAAGTGGTTACCCATGGCAACGGGGGTAACCCCACTGAACGGGGGACTTATAAGTGGGTTATGACCTGGTTACGAACAACTTCCTTGGCGAATCGAATACCCAAGTTGAGCGGTTCAATCATCACCGTTTCGAAAATCCGTTTTTAGGTCTGCTGGTGACGTAAGGAGAAACATGGGGACCCTGGATGCAGAGCCTTAACGCTTGTGCTCAAGTGTAATCGAATGACACCAAAGCTTATTCCCAACAAATCCCACTCCCTCTGGGACAATGGACTTTCGATGGAGAGAGAGAAAGAGCGAGAGACAGAGAGCAAACAAAAGAGCAAAAAAGAGAGATACGAGAACAAAGCAAAGCGAAGAGATGTGATTTGACGTTGAGGCTCGATTCGTAGGTAAACACAAAACGACCCAGAAAAAAAGCAACTGCAAAATAACAAGCCCATACATAGATCCAGAACTGGACGATGCAGTGCGCTGTTTGTGTAGAGCAAGCAGTGAGCCTGCCAAAGGCAGGGCTGGATTATGCTTTTGATGCACTGCACTGTTTGGTGCCCCTCCGCGTGTTTGTGCATTTCCTGTCGCTGACCGAAACCGGTCTGCAAACAAGGCAGTTAATGCCGAACCGCACCCAAACGCATGTGAGGGGAGGTGCCATTTACCACTGAGCTCAGTGGTTTGTTTTTGCCTTTGCTTGTTGTTAAGTGGAGAATGGGGGACAAGCAGCACCTGAAGTTCCCACAAGATCAAACTTGAGGTTTCCTTTGGGGAATATGTACTCAAAAAAGCGGCACCAGGGTCTTAAAAGGGGCCATGGTTTTGTCAACCTCCTATATCATGACAGCAGAATTAATAAACCTTTCCTATGAATAGGGGTCCCTATCAAAAATCATTCAGGGGTTTTTCAATCTGCAGCTAGCATCAATCCTCTATAACCATGTCGAGACCATGTCGGGACAGAACCACCAGTCAACTCCAGGTGCAACTCCCAGTGTCTAGTCCAGGTGAAAAAACGCCGCCAGGTGCTGGTTGCGGAGGAGAAAGTTCAGAGTGCCCTCATGCAGCCCAAGAACCTCAAAAGCCTTGAGCGCCCAAGCCTTGGCGGAGGGTGCTGGGGTTTGTGGTGCAACCCCCCTCCCTGAGAACCACCGGGGTGCGTGTTTTTGTTTTTTCCTTTTTGTTTCTTCTGTTTTTGTGGGTGGTTTGGAGGACAGTTAAAAGGGAGCTTCCCCGCATGTACCCCAGCCCCCCCAAAAAAAATCCGGAGAACCCCGAGGTTCTGGAGCTCTTGGACTTCGATGGTTCCCATGGAGCTCAAGTGAAGCCCATTTGCTCAATGTTGGCACCAGATGAATCAACCCCTGTGTATGAAGAGGGTGTCGGCCAAAAACCAGCCCCCAGATCGAGAAACAGGTTGGTTTATGACTCCGGGGTCAACATGATTCAACATGGTTTTTAGGTCTTCCCCAACACTGTTTGGGGTCTCTTGCTCCCACTGAGCTTCTAGTGCAGCTGAGTTGGCGACACAAATCCACCGGAGACCTCAAGGCACCCGATGAAGACCCCTCGACGTCGATGGTCCAGGAAGAATCATGGACCTATCATAGTGCTATATCTTGACTGCTATTGGGCAACGGATCTTTAGACTTTGAACTTGGCTGAAATCAAGTTGGGGTTTCCCACGAAAAACCCACAGAAGGTTCAAAAAAAACATTTGCAGAGGGGTGGTTTTCCACTAAACCCACAGAAAGTTCACAAAACATTTTGGCAGAGGGGCCGTTGCAGCACCAAAAATCTTGGAGCGCCATCCAGACTCGAGGGGCTCAAGCGGTGGCTTCCCTTCGGCCGGACTTTTCCCATCCAAGTGACTCCGTGGTTCAGCGGCGCCGAGTCTCGTTTTCCAACTTTTGTTTTGAAAGTGGCCCCACTAAAATGGTGAGAAGCCCCCAAAAAAGGGTTCCCCGATATTTTTTTTTAGGGTCACTGAACAACTGAGAAGAACATCACTTTCCATGATCCTCTTGGGGCCCTGAAGTCTTGGTGACTCGCTCGCTTTTGTGTGACATGGGCCATGACTCACGCTGAGCGAGTTTGGGGGTCGAGCTTGGGGTGTTGTCCAGGTTGTGGTATGTGCAGATCAGCCAGGTGGTCTTTTCATATAACGTTGACCCCAAATATTGATAAATATTAGTCAACCCCAGTTGATCAATAAGGGTTGTCCCTGGGTTTAGTGGGGATTTGAAGGGGAACACCCCCATATGAACACACTGGGGTTGATTCATCTGGGGTCAGCATCTCTTGGCACCTGAAGCCCCCGCGGGAAAGTGATCGCCTCCTTTTGGCTCTTTGGCGCCTCGCAGCGGCGTTGTTGCCCTGAGCCAACTGTGCAGGCCGCTTGTTGTTTTTCTTACCTCTTAAAAACACAACTTTTCAACTTTTTGGATAACATGGGCTATATGTCTGTAAAAGACTAACTTCCCCAGGGCTTGGAGTTTTAAGGGGTAAGTTTTTGGAAAACGGCGCAAAACAAGGGGTGCCCTCAAAAAGGGTTACGGTTTGCAGCCCAACAAAAAATCAGAAAGCAGATTCCCACAAGAACTTGCTGGTTCTCAGCAGGGAATGAGAAGCGGAATGACCCCGAGATAAACCATCCAACGGGTGATGTCCTGTATTCGGGAATCTCAAGACGGTTCACTCCCACATTCCCTTCTGAGCAGGGTTGTGGTTGATTAGCCCCACCCACTTCTGTGATACTTCTGGGAATCTCCCCCTTGGCTTAGTCTTCTTAGTGGCTCCCAGCCATCCCCTCAGCCTTTTAGACTTTGTTTCGTGGTAGTTGCCAACCCACTCAAAGTTCAGCTCACTTTTAGCATCTTTTAGCGCAGCCCAGTCTTTTGGACGCCTTTTGCGTGGCTTCGTTTGCCCAAGGCGCGCAGCTGAGCTTCGAGAAGAAGGCGGCAGAGAAACGCCAGGCGCCGTGGGTCCCGTTCTCACGGCGGTTCCCCGTTCCCAGCCGATCCTCCGGTTGCTGGGCTTCTCATGTTTCATAGCAACTGCCACAGGGCTCCTTAAAAGATACACTTTGCCCATTTGAAACATGGCTGTTTCCACCAAAAGAAAAGGATACCACCATTTACAAGTTGCAATGTTTAGGTGTATAATGTAAGGATCCCTGTGCCAGGTTGCCCAGCTAGGTGCTAACTTTTACCGTTTCTTTTTTGGTTGGGAGGGGTCCAACCTACTAAAACGGACCACAGAAAGAAGGGTATCCTTATTCTAACCTCTCTACTGGAGGACCTGGACTGGTAAGGGGCTTTCGCCCATCCACAGAATGGTCAGCTTCCCCCAATTCCAAGCAAATCGTCCGGTACCTGAGATGTTTATAGCTTTTTGGCTGGTTTAGTGGTTGAGTTTAGGAAATTCACCCACTAACGGTTAAACTCACTTTCAGCAGGGGATCAGAAAATGCACAGGTTCCACTTTGTTGAACGGTCCGTTTCAAGTTCGAAGGAATTTAAGTCGAACAAACGGGCCGTTGCAACTTGTCTGCGTAATGGGTTTCAAGCTCTTGTAACCCGAGCTCACCAGGATGAAGGTCCTTTGCTTAGGGGTCACTCATCAGGCTTTCGAGTTATCACATACTTTGCAACACTTGTCCCAGGGGTTTCTCATGATCACGTTTAAAGGAACCTCTCCCAGCTTTGTTTTAATGGGCATCTACACAGGGCTCCTTAAAAGATACACTTTGCGCATTTGAAACATGTTGCCTTTTCCACCAAAATAAGTTTGGAAACCACCATTTACAAGTTGCAATGTTCAGGTGTATAATGTAAGGATCCCTGCTACATGTACCAGGTGTGTGTGTGTGTGTTTTCTCCTTCAACCCCCAACGGCCTTCAGGGTTCCAACAATTCCAAGCCGTAATAATCACTCCAAGAAGAGGAAAGACCAGACGAACGAAGGAACAGGAATCATCTCTCTAACCACAGCACACCCAACTCTTTATCTTGGAACCACAGGTTGCGTGATAATGTGGGAGAGATGGGGGCAATGAGTTGGCCTTTCCAAGAGATGCTCGAAGCCACCTTTTTAGAGAAAAGCACACCTACTTCGCAGCCCAAATGAACCCAAGGAAGCTCACTTCACCATGATTTTTGACAGGGAACCACCTCAAACGTGTCTGGTGGACGTGAATCTTCATCCACCGTTGCGGTTCCAGAAGAATTCAACCAAAGATTGCAGCAAGACCAAAGGTTCCACTACAAATCACCTAGATAGCCTCCTAGTTGCTGCTTTTTTCCAGACACTTTCCCTAAAAGGTCACAGTTGGGAAGAACACAGCCCCATTTCAGCTGCCCCGTTTCGGTTCTCCCGGTTCGGCTCGCAGCCGCTTCGCCGGAAGAGCGAGTCCCGTCTCAGGTGCCGCCGCAGCGGCCGGAGGGCCGGCTGCTGCGGTGGCCGGAGCCCCACGTGCGCGTGCGCCTGCCGCAGGAATCGGGTGATCGATCGGACGCAGCGGGGATCGGTCGGGGATATGTTTCTGTGTTGCACGCGAACCCGTTTTGATGGGTTGCTCCAGTTTTCGCGCGCGCGAGAATCGAAGGACCACGGGAAAGTCAGCATTGAGTAAGGCTCTCTATGCAGGCTGTTTGAAGGCGATAAATCCTTCCCCTGGGTTGCTAAAGGCGTCCTCTCCTTTCTAAGTGGTTTCAACATTAGGAGTTTGGATCGTATTTCATAGGGGCTTGGGGGGAGGGGGGGGGCTGTGTGACCTTGCCTTTGTCCATGTTACAAAGGCGAGGGCATAAGCTGCGCCCAAGTCAGGCAGAATCAAATACCGATTTTTACTCAGGCCGCAGGCCAGCAAACATTAAAATCAAGCCAAGTGGCCAATCTTTTCTACTGGCACAACGACGGGGTGTTTTTGGGTAGGGTGTTCGATTTGCGTTGTCCAAAGCAAATCGAGCTTTTGAGCTTTTGGTTGCCTGTCGAGTTCCCACTTCTTAGCGGCCCCAAAAGGTGATCGCCTTGAATTTGTGGGTTCCCATCAGGGGGCAAGGAGTTGTATGTGTATTGTTTGCCCTGTGAGTGGGAACTCCCAATACAAGTCAACTTTTCTGGGTGTGTCCCCAAAATGGCTTCACCTGTTCCTTTTTGGTTTCCCATTAAAATCACAAGAAAAGGGGTTCCCAACTCGACGCGTCTTTCTTGCGGGACCCCCCAAAATGGCTTAACTTTTTCCTTTTGGTTTCCCTTTGAATCCACACAAGGGGTATACCCAACGCCAACAAAAATCCGACGAGCCCAGTGGCGTTTCGTGCAAGGAGGAGGGCGAAGGCACCACGCTGGAAGCCGCCGAAGCGGGCTGGGTCCAGGTGCGCTGGGACCAAGGACCTGGGCGTCTCGCGGCCTCGAGCCTCGAGTCGTTTGACGTCGGCCCTCTTGGGGAGCCCATGTCGTGGATATTTTTGTGGGCTACGGCGGAGGCAGCACATTTTTTTAGCTGGTGGTCTTCGCCGGGCCTGTCGTATGGTGTCGTGTGAACCGGTGGATCCGGTCAAACCCCTCAGGTTGGGGTTCGTTTGGATTTGGATTTGAAGCCCTGTGGAAACCACCAAACCACCAAAAAGCCACCGTTCCAAACCAGCAATCAGAGGGAAGCTGAGTGGATGCCCTAAATATTGCAAAAAAAACCAAGGAATCCCAACGCGAATTCTCATGTGCTTGGTTTACTGGCGATATTGAGTTGGCATCCGTATCGTTTTGTGGCTGTTGGCATGGCCAGGATGGTTGAAGCCGAACTCCAGTTTGCGCCGATCACTGTTCGGGGACCCTTTTCTCCGACTCGAGAGGTTTGGGGGTTGTGGGGGGTTTAGTCCTTCCCAGACGCTCACGATTTGATTTTGGGGCGTCGGGGTGTCGCGGGGCGTCGCGGGGCGTCAAGTGAATGATCGGGGCGAGGTTTCTGAGTTCACTCACTTCCCAGTTTGCACGAGGGGTTTGCAGTGCGCAAACAGCACCCCATCGCTAGCCTGCAAAATTGCGGCAGGGGTCTTTAAGGATTCTGAAGGAATGTCACCAGGACGTTTCGAAGGCTAGTCGTCTAACGCGTCGTGGGCCCAGCTGCGCGCTATGGATCAAGGCGCCACTGGTCAGGGCTATCTGCGGCATCAGATTTCCATGGGCTAGCTGCTGAGGACAACCCTGCATCATTGACATGTCAATGTCAGGCTTGATCAGGGAGCTGGGCCGGTTTTTGATGGTTCGCGTTTCCACATGCGCTTGTGTATTTGCTTGCCGTGGAACTCCAAACTCAGAAATGTTTTCCCCGCTCCCCTACAACCCCAAACTTTGTTAGAAGGCAACTGCGAACCGACAAAAGCTGTGCGAAGCAGCCATACGGGCAAGAAACCTGGAGGTGGCAATTACTGCGCTTTTGTCAGCCAACCTGACGGCCACGGCTGGACGCAACCCAGCCGGACCTTTGCTTGAGTACTGATGACGCCAGTTCAACCCACTGCCCTGCTGCGCGCACAATGACAGAGCAGGCTCAGCAAGCCCCAGCCGATCTGGCTCTAAGACTAGTCTCCACTTGGGCTTTCCAGCTCGCCTTTCCGAAGGGTTGTGGAGGCCTTCGACCTTCATGGGCAACGCTCTCTTATGAAAACATTGCGAAACATCAAACACCACCTGCTTTTGCTTCCTGTTGCAGGGGTGCATCGTCACGGGCCGAAAACAGGATGCTCACACCTGGTAAGAGTCCAAGAGAGGCCACAGCAAAGCCGAGGTGCCCACACATTTCAATCTGAAGCGGTTCAATCACAAAGTAGGAGCCGCCAGTGGCACTTGTAGCCTTTCAGTCCAATCCAACTTGACCCCCCACCGTTGCACGCAATCTGGTTGCAGAATGTCTACCTGCAGGGGCGCGCGCGTGAAAAACAAGGCGTGAAGCGGAATAGAGTGTTGGCGGCGTTTCTGAACCAGAACCCTCTCCAGCATTTACCACCAAAAACATGTTGAACTGTCAGACGCACAGCTCTTTGCATGTGAGCTGGGGGCTTGGACAAGCGGTCGCAAGCGCGATGTTTTGACTCTACCGCGTGTTGCTGCCCCATTGTTTTGAAGCGTTCAGCAGGTTTCCGTCTACCAACGCCCGTGTTAGTCAAATCATGTACGGGTTGGAGATTCTGTTTCTGCAAAGCCCTACAAAGGGCGACATCCTATGGCAACACGTCAAACATCATAGTCCCAAAGTCTCAAGTCAAACAGATCCTACCAAAGTTCATAAACTGCACTGGAGCTTCAAGTGCCCCAATAGGATCCAGCGGGTTGTGACGCGCGGGCTCGGGACCCCCCACACATCCAGAATCCGAATCCGACGGAATCCGACGGAATCCGACGGAATCCGACGGTCGGGGCGTCAAATCTCCTAGTTTCGACACCCCCTGACCCCAATCCGACGGAATCCGACGGAATTGCTTGGGGCGTTGGATCCCGTCAGATTTCGTCGGATTGGGGGGTGGAGGGGGTGTCGAAACTAAAAGCGCATCGACGCCCCAAGCGATTCCGTCGGATTCCGTCGGATTCGGGTCAGGGGGTGTCGAAACTAGGAGATTTGACGCCCCGAGCGTCGGATTCCGTCGGATTCCGTCGGATTCTGTCGGATTCTGGTGCTGGAGTTCCCGAGCCCGTTACAACCCGCTGGATCCTAGTGGGGCACTTGAAGCTCTAGTGCAGTTTATGAAAAAACTTTGGTAGGATCTGTTTGACTTGAGACTTTGGGACTATGATGTTTGACGTGTTGCCATAGGATGTCGCCCTTTGTAGAGCTTTGCAGAAACAGAATCTCCAACCCGTACATGCTTTGACTAACGCGGGCGTTGGTAGACGGAAACCTGCTGAACGCTTCAAAACAATGGGGCAGCAACACGCAGTAGAGTCAAAGAATCGCGCTTGCGACCGCTTGTCCAAGCCCCCAGCTCACATGCAAAGAGCTGTGCGTCTGACAGTTCAACATGTTTTTGGTGGTAAATGCTGGAGAGGGTTCTGGTTCAGAAACGCCGCCAACACTCTATTCCGCTTCACGCCTTGTTTTTCACGCGCGCGCCCCTGCAGGTAGACATTCTGCAACCAGATTGCGTGCAACGGTGGGGGGTCAAGTTGGATTGGACTGAAAAGGCTACAAGTGCCACTGGCGGCTCCTACTTTGTGATTGAACCGCTTCAGATTGAAATGTGTGGGCACCTCGGCTTTGCTGTGGCCTCTCTTGGACTCTTACCAGGTGTGAGCATCTTGTTTTCGACCCGTGATGATGCACCCCTGCAACAGGAAGCAAAAGCAGGTGGTGTTTGATGTTTCGCAATGTTTTTATAAGAGAGCGTTGCCCATGAAGGTCGAAGGCCTCCACAACCCTTCGGAAAGGCGAGCTGGAAAGCCCAAGTGGAGACTAGTCTTAGAGCCAGATCGGCTGGGGCTTGCTGAGCCTGCTCTGTCGAACCTGCCCTGCACAGTGATTGCACCTAGCAGCTACTGAAGCATTATCAACCTACGGGCCATCACCTTGGCCGTATGTCCGCTTCTGCGGCTTGGTCTGGTTGTGCTTCATAGCGCCGCTGAGCTGCTTCGCACTGCGTTTGTCTAGCAACTGCCCCAAGATTTACGGATTTAGGAGAGTTTGGCAAACCATTCAATTGCAGCCAGCAAAGGGTGAGAAACACAACCATCAAAAAACAAACCAGCTCCTTGATCAAGCCTCAACATTGACACGTCAATGATGCAGGGTTGTCCTCAGCAGTCAGCCCATGAAAACCGTGAAAACCTGATGTTCAGCAGATTCGACGAACTGGCCGTGCTGCATGCAAGTAGCTGCAGGGCCTGTGACGCGTTAGACAGAATCAACATAGACTTCAGCCTTCGGGGTGTCCTGGTGACACCCCCAAAAAGATAGCGAAGACCCCTGACACCCCACAGTTTGGCATGCAAGCCACGGGGTGTGCTATGCACAGGGCCGGGGTGTGCATTGCACACCCCCTCGAGCATCTGGGTTGGACTTTAAACTTTTTGAAAAGACAACTGAAGTGGCACGCAAACAGATTAGTTTTTGTTGCCAATCCACAGGTTGTGAGAGACAAATTTTGGGCTGGTGGGTGTTGTCCCACCCCCGAACGTCCAGGACCTGAAAGCCCCCCCCCCCCCACCCAAGGAATGCAAATACAGGCCGCAAGCCGGATGAGGGAGGGGACGATTGGGAGGGTCCCTCACTTTTGGAACATCGGCATGGGTTTCTTTGAATCCCCATCTCTGTTGGCAGTCACTTCCCAGAGGCTCCGGAAACTTTCAAGACCCAGACCCCGAAAATTGAAGGACACCCCGCTTCGGTGTGTGGGGGCCTCAAAACCTGGTTCTTTGAGGGCCCGAAAAGCAAAGGCTACAGGTGTCCTTTTTGGTTGTTTGGGTAGAAAAATAGATGTCCCTGGTTTACCCGGTGGTTTTATCATCTACCAGGGACATCTATTTCCCCTAAAAGGACACCTATGGCAAAGGCACATTGCGGTTTGTTGGGCGATCGAATGACATGAGCAACGTAACAACTCTTGGGATGCTCCGCTTGGGCCAAGTGAACCCGCTGAAAAGCAGATTCCAGCTTTCAACACCTCTTACAAATGCTATCTGAGTTGAGAAGGATCATTTTCTCCAAGATGTGAAGGTGACTTTTCACGCGTTCACATCTTTGTGCTAAGGGCGTAGCCGCAAATTGCTGGGGAACCGCTACGCGCCTGCGTTTTGAGACCACTCCTGTTGTTTCAACATGATGCCAATAAACATGTTGCACGAGATGTGGCTTGGCTCATGTTCTCCAAATCATAGGCTCCACTGGAGTGTTGCTCTCTCTGTTTTGTTGTTTCAACGATTTTGTTTTTTTTAGTTTTGTCTGCATTGCTTCTATATGTTTTACCTATGGTGCTTTTTTTTTGGGGGGGGGAGGGGGGTAACCAACCAATCGCACCCAACGGATCCGCAGCACCTCCAGGAGGCGTGCGCAAACATCGTGTGGGTGCTGAGGGACTGAAGCTCGGGCTCACGGCTCGTTTTGTTTCGGGTGTCCAAGCGGGACTGATGCAGCCTCACTTTAGGGCGATTTGGTGGATCTTTGGACTGAGCAGCTTTTTGGTTGACACCGCTATACGTCAGCAAGGCCACTGGCGTGAAGATTCAGATCTCCCATAGTCTCAGGCTCTGACGAATCATTGTTTGCGTTGTGTAAGTGAAGCAAAGTTTGAAAGGGTGCCCTCAACGACATTTCAAGTGGCACTTCTTTTTTTTGGCCGCAGGGCTTGTTTGTTTTTTCTTTGTCTTGGGTTTCGGGGAGAGGTCACCACAAAAAAGGGTCAGGGGGTGGCCAGTAACTGGTTGCGTACTTGCCTGGTTTCCGGTTGCCCGCTCTTGAGCTTTTCGTTTGATGGCTTCCCCACCAAAGTCTCAGTGATATTAGTTGCACAACGCGAATCGACTGGATCTGACCTTTTCGTTTCTGATTTGGGTTCCCAGTTTCAGCTCAGGTCCCAACAGCTTAGACTTTCGGGTTTGGGCAAGTGAGAAATGGAATCACCCCTACAGAGTTCGCCTTTTCTGCCGGGTCGCATTGGGCCAGTCTCCCCAACGAGTGGACGTGGCACATGCGTGAGGGTTGGTTTAGAGGGAGCCCCAACTGGTATCCCCAGCAGCCCAATGGGAACCCCCGAAAAGAGCCGAATCTCTATTTGAACCCGCCCTGAAAGCTGCCCCGCACTACCCCGAACGAGCCGATTTCTGGGCAAAGACGACCCCATAGCTTTCAGCTGGGGCGCGAAAGCAAAGTACAAAAAAACAAACACGGTGTACAGCGTTTGCTTCTTCAAAAAACAGCTTAGAGGGAGTCCGACAAAAGCGCTCTTCTTGGGGTTTGGGTTCGAGGGAAACCATATTTCTTGTGCAAAAAAAGACATGGTTGTTGTTGGGAAACATGTTTTTTTTTTTTTTTGCTTATTGTGGTTTAGTGGTTGAAATCCAGCCACTTAACTGCTAGGATATTATATTGTTTGCTCCCCTTCCAAGGTCAACCAAGAAAATGCGGGTACACCGAGCTTAGGTACGAGCTGGTGGTAGTCTCCATGCCCTACATCCTGGTGGCGAATGCCTTCGGCAAGACCAACGGCAGCTATGTGCGGGTCGGAGACTGCAACGGCTACCCCAAGTTCCGACAGTTGACGCTCGGTCGATTTACCTTTTTTGTTTTCTTTGCGAAGCCCTTGGTTGAGGATTTCCTCCAATTGTCTAAGTGTGGAAGAACATACCCCGTGGCTTCCCTGGTTTCCTGCCCGCTTTGTAACGTTTATAAGGGGTATATGATGGTATATGCCCCTTTAAGAGAGAGGGGTATGAACATGAGCAGGCCTTGTGGGTTCATTTGCCTGGGTGGTTTGGGGGATTTGAACGCTTGCTGAGCTCCAAACCGTGCTCGACTCCAAACCAAGAGAGAAGCTAGTTTTCAGGCTTTGCAAGGTTCAGCTTCGAGTTGCTCTGGACGTGTCAATTGTTCTGGGCACGAATTTCACTGGGGGACCCTCTGGTGGCCATCAGTCTCAGGTTGGGATTCATGTCCACCATCCACTTTTGAGGTGGCTCCCTGTGAAAACTTCTATCATAGACTTTTGGATTTGGGTCCCCCCAAATCCAACCCCCCAAATCCCTATATTTATACAAGCCCAAAATAGTGGGAGGGGTTGTGGGCATGCTTCTGGATTCCAGATTGTTATATCTCCCGTCTTTGGGAAGGGCCCCTGTTCGTTTCTCCAGGGAACGTTCATCGTGTCAATCTAGTTGAGCTCAGATGAACCTCCCGTGGGTTATCCCAAAGAGGTATAGGGTGAGTCGACGGAAGCTCTGCATTTGCTTTTGGGCTTTTGTGGTTTTGCTCTACTGACTTCATGTCGGTCTACATCGCGGTTTTGCTGGGACTCACTTTACGTTGCTGTCTGTTGTTCGCTTTTTGTTCTAACTCACTTTTTTGGTCTACATCGAGTCGTAAAAATGAACTGGCTCTGGCATTGAATTGCTTTGGTCTCTTTCAGTCAGCCCTAAAAGATGATCACCTTGAATTCCACCAGGCCTGCAATGGCCAGAGGCACCTGCACTTGGTTTTCCCCCCAGCCGTCCAGTTCAACTTAGCCTTTTAGTTGTTTTTTGTTGGTTGACCCACTAAAAGGTATTCACTTTTAGGGCTTTTAGTTGGTTGAGTGGTATTGTCCGAATTTAACCCACTCAAAGGTATTCACTTTTGGGGCTTTTAGTTGGTTTAGGGGTAGTTATCGAATTTCACCCACTAAAAGTTAGTCACTTTCAGCAGGGGATCTGAGGGCAGCCCAGTGCTGGCTGAGGAACGGAGATGCCATCATGTACTTCGAAGATCATTGGAGGATCAACGCCCGAAATGCGCCCGGGCATCAAGCCGCCTCAAGTTCCTGCAAGGCAGCCGACGGGTGAAGCCAAAAATAATCGGGGCCTGCTCCAAGCGACACCTGCCCCAAGCCACCGGAACTCAGCTCAATGACCCTGAGGGGCAATCTGAAGTCGCTGGACTTGCCCACAGCAACCCGGAAAGATGCAGGTGCCGTTCAATGGATCTAGCACATGCCATGCTGAGTGGATCTCCTATTATGCAACCTAGAAGGGAAGTTTGCTTTGCGTACTGGGGTTGATGTGCACTGTACATGTCTCTTTTGTGGAATTCGTACCTATGTTTGGTGTGGGTGGGTTCTGCTGTGACCTTAGAGCCAGCGACTTTCTGCACCAAGGAAATCCCCAGTTGATATGAGAACGACCCCTACGGCAAAAAGAAGGAAAGTACGGGGTATTTCCTGTAAATTACTAAATCTGAAAACCTCGTGTTTCCAGAAAGGAAAAACAACCAGGAAACAAAAAAATAAATGCTTTTTTGGGGTAGTACCTTGTAACAGGTGTTTGGTTCTCCTGGTACGGCAAAAAGTAGGGCACCCGGGAAAAATTGGGAAATTGGGACCAGCCCCTCGCCAGAAATTTTGTGGCGGACGGCCCTGAGTGGGTTCGATCCCAGGCTTCGCCGAGATTGTCGATCCCATTTCCCCGGCCCCGTCCGAGCGCACAGCCGTGCGCATCTGTCCCTTCCGAAAAACAACTCCCCCAAGAGCTGTGGTCTCAAAAATCTGAGATGCCAGTTCCGGTTGGCCCCGTTTGTCCTTCTGCCGCCTCAAAGCCGCCGCCTTTCTGTTTTTTTCGGATCCGGATACGGGCCGAGTTCTTTGGCTGAGGACGTGACGAGCTGGTGCTACCACCACCCCTCCGCTTCCACGTCCTCCTCGTCCGCCTTTGCACGGCCCCCGCTGGGCGCCTGGCCGGCGAAGGACGACGCGGAAGTTCCCCCGGCCAACGTCTCGGTGATGCCCGCGGTCACCAAGGCGAGGAGTTGCGCTCGTGGCGGAACGCGGCAAATGGGAAGTGGGGTGCGCTGGTTTGCCTTGTCTTCTAGGTCCCCCAGCGAAAGGGTGCCAACTTTTACCGTTTCTTTTTTGGTTGGGAGGGTTCCAACTTGTACAGGAAGTGTTTGTAGTGCTTACTCGTCGACAAATCGTTTTGAATGCACCTCCCGTGCCTGGAAACAATGAATGGTTCTAATTCCACTCTTTCGAGCAACTTTGCTGCAACAACCCTTTTGAAACCTGGCGGTTCCCAGCCGTGCCAGAAGGTATGTAAGTGATTTTAGGTGCTTTAGTGGGGTTTCCATTTGACCCACTAAAAGTTATGGGCTTTTACGTCCCGTAAATGATTCTAGCTGGTTTAGTGGAGGTTCAATTTAACCCACCAAAGGTCATTCTTTTTGAGCAGGGGATCTGAGGACAGCCCATGTGTTATGCAGGGAGCAGTCCAACCTTTGCAGTTTCGCAGGTGGTTGCAAGCCCCGCGCGGCGCAAGGCAGGGGAGCGACGGAGCTACGGGTGCGGCGAGGGGACCATGGGAAACTCAAGGAGGTCCTTGTCAAAAATACACTGGTTTTCAACTTTAGATATGGCTGTGGGTCAAAACCAATGGTACCCTTTTGGGTAGGTGCACCACCCATTTTAGAACCTACTTTAGTGGGGATTGGGATGGTCACTGGGGGCTAACCGGGATTTTCACCCGCCATATGCCAACATAGATGTTGAAGCCTCAGAATTTTGCGCCAACAATTCATTCGCAGGATCCGGAAAAAGTCGGCTTCCCAACTGGAGGGTCCTCTCAAAGCAATGGGGTGGTGGTAGAATTTTCTTCAATTAGGGGTTTGTTTGCTCAGTTGCCCAAGCAACAAACACCTCTTGATGCAACCTTTTTTACTTTTCCAGTGTTGGCCTCAATTTTTTAGTGGCCCCAAACGGTGTGCCGTCTTTTATTTCTGGGATGCCGCTCAAGGGTTCGGGGAGTTCTCCCGGAGATTCATCCCACCCCCAAGACTATGGGATAGATTCCCCGGCTGAGTGGGAAGGGGGCTTGGTAGCGCAACCATCCGTTTTGAGCTGACGGCCCAGAATCTCAGGATATAGAACATGTCTGTACACGTGAATTGTTTCTTTACGCACAATTTAGTATATACCATGATATTACAATAGAATACTATGTGTAATTTATTATGCATGTTTTATAATATATTGATATAGTTATATATGTATATATATCTTGTGTGTTGTCATTTCTTTTTAGGGGGGAGGACAAAAGCAGCGTTGAGAGGGAGCACCTGGCGGGATATCCACCGACTTTTCTTCATTTTTACGAGTTTTTTTTTCTATTACACCTATGTTGAACCGTTTAAAGGTCCTGTCCCAGGGTGTAATCTCAGTGAATGTAAATTTAGCTTCTTCTTTCGATCTGCTTCCCTCCAATTGCTGGCTTGGATTGCTGGCTTGGCGGTGTTCCCGGGTTTCTTTTCTCATCCAAGAGCCAGGGCTTCTAATCCCCAAGCCATTAATCATCACCAATCCAAAGGAACCTCAAGGCTTACCTGATTAGATGATTCCAATTGGATCTGATCATCGATTCCTTTCCCCTCAGAAGGCTCCTTTCTGCTTTTTGGAGGCCAGTGCGCTGGATGCGCTGCTCCAGCTGCCAGACGACTTCGCGACAGATCGCCTGCAGCGACGCTTAGCGTTGCATTGGGCGCTGCGGTGAGTTTGGCGCACGGACGCTTTCTCAATTGTTCAGTGGCACCCTGTCTCCCTTTTTTTTGGTGGCCGCTCCACTAAAAATGGGCTTCGCCAAAAAGGGTTCCCTTTTTTTTCCAGGGTCACTGAAGAATTGAGCTTTAGGGCTCAGTCTACCCCCCCCCCCTCCAGACTTTTGCATGCCTGGACATTCCAGCTAATACTTTGATTTTGTAGTTTCTGTGTTTGGCTTAGTTTTCAGCGCAAACACGCACAACTTTCCAGAAACGCCTCAGCAGCGAAAACATCTGCACATGGCCGCAGAACGCCCACAAAAAGCCGCACAATGCCAGCACAAGAGCGAACATCCACACAAAATGCCAGCATGGCTCAAAACGCCTCAATTTGTCAAACGCCCGGGAGAAAGTACGCAAAGGATTCTCCATTGTGGCTAGTTTGTGTCACCACCTTGGTTGCACCCCCGAAACAATCGCCCTTTTGTGGAAGATGATTTTTTGTGGACTGACCGGGTCTCTCTCTGTGTTTGAAAAGGCCCGCGAATAGCCCCTAGGCCCATCAGGTGCTATCGAAAACAAGGAATTGGATCCAGCAGATCATTTGGATTTGCATCGAGTTGGCTTCCTTTTCACCGTGCAAAAGGGTCCAGGTTTCCCTAAATGTTTTATTTGCATAGGTTCAAGGGAAGTGACTATGCGCCCATGGAGTGTGCACCAACCCGATATTCTTTGCAAACGAAAAGTACGGAAAGCAACAAATACTGGGGCTACTGAGTCTCGCACCCCAGGATCTCACACTATGTTGCTCGATGGATGGTCTGCAACTATTGATTTTCATTTGCATAGACGTCGACCGTGGCCCCTTGTCCAATGCGCAAAACCTCAGTGGCTGAGTTCCAGGTGTATTTGTTTCGTCGTCTCTTTTTTTTCCCAGCTCCCAGAAGCGTCGATTGGCTTACGCTCGATTCGGAGTTGGGCCTCGCGCGGTACCAACCGCCCTGTGAATCCTTCGTCTGCGTATTTTGTTTTTTGACTGGCGTCGCTTACAACAAATGCCAATAGCTCATGGGCGCGAAGATGGAGTGCCTGACTAATGGTCATCCACCTGGCAAAGATCCTTTACAATGTTAACCCCGGATCAATAAACCCCTGGTTGATTAATAGGGGGTGTCCCCTTTTAGTGGGGATTCATCACTTTTGGAGGGAACACCCCCCTAATAATGGGACGGGTTAATTAATCCTGGGTCAGCATTACTCATAGTGATTGAACCATGACCATAGCACATCTGAGGATGAGTAGCTTTGTTATAGCTCCCCTCTTTGAGAGGGGCCCCGATCGGGTGTGCTTGAAAAGGAAGCCAATGGTATAACTCCCCTCTGTGAGAGGGCCTTTTTGTTGGTTTCTTCAAAAGCCGTTCATCGTGATCCAGTTGAGCCCAAATGAACCTCCCGGATTTCTTATCCAAAAACTGAGGTTCCAAGGAATGAGTTGGACAGACCCCTTAAAAACACCATCCCCCTACGGTTTCCTTTCTTCAGGAACCCCCTTCCAGTTCCTTCCCACCTGGACTCGAGCTTCCCCCTAGTCATGGTTGTTGTTGGGAAGCATTTTACATTTTTGCTTATTGTGGTTTAGTGGTTGAAATCCAGCCACTTAACTGCTAGCATATTTATTTTTTGCTCCCCTTCCAACGTCAACCAAGTAGTTCCGCGTGCCACGTGCTAGGCGCCTTGCGCCTGGGGCGCCGCCACTTCCCCCGCGGCGACGCCGGGGAAGTCGTGCGCTGGGCGAGTGCGGCGAAGGCGAAGCGCGAGGAGGCGTTGGAATGCCTGGCGGAGCGGCTTGGACGTGTTGGGGCGCTGGGGGCGGTTGGGCCTTGAGAAGGGCAACCAGCACCACTAGGTCCAGCGAGTCGTGCCAACTTTTAACCGTTCCTTTTTTGGTTGGGAGGGTTCCAACCTACTAGAAGAGACTACAGCAAAAAAGGGTACCCTCATTCTAACCTCTCTATTGGATGACCTAGACCATAATTACTATTCTTATGATAATTCATTTATGATTATTGTTTTGGTCTGTGTTGTTTTGCCTTTTTGTTTTGGGGGAGCATTCATATGGTCCCAGTTCTAAATTAAAGTGTTCCCTTGACGTTGATGCTGATAATGCTGGGTAGGGTCCGACAAATTCTGCTTTCAGATCCGGCTGAATGCAAAGTATGGACGGTGAGCTTGAAGAGAACAAAGATGTTTGGTGTGTACAGGGTAAATGCCCCCTCTCATATCTTTTTGAGTAGCCAGCAAGCCTTCGAGGCGAGACCGCCAAAACTTGGGTGGCAGTCGCGCCTGCTCAGAAGGTCACCCAAAGCTCGCAACTCCTTCGGGGGGACACAGGGGAAAACACACATAGATCGCAACTGGAGGTGTAGCGTGCGCGCGTGCGTACGTGCGTACGTGCGTGCGTGCGTGCGTGCGTGGGCGTGTGTGCGTGTGCGCGCGCGTTTGTTTGTGGCTCCGTTTGTGAACAGGTCGAGGGGGCGTTGTTTGTTTGTTTGTTTGTTTGTTTGTGAACAGGTCGAGGGTGCGTTGTTTGTTTGTTTGTTTGTTTGTTTGTGGCTCCGTTCGTGAACAGGTCAACAGTCAAGGGGGCGTTGTTTGTTTGTTTGATTGATTGCTTGTTTGTTTGTCCAGTGTGTTGGGGGGTGGTAGGAGCAGTTTATGACATGATGGCGCTTCCGTTGGGCGATGTGCAATGAGGCTAGCCGAAGAAGATGATGGAGACAACGAAGGCAGGTTGGCTGTGATGCGCCATGTGAGGGGGACGTTGTGCCACTGGAGGGTCCCTTTCGAACGTGTTGCGATTGAGGAAACCATGACCATGGCCCGCGTAGGACAACGGAGCAAAGGACGAACCACACATACTTTGCCTGGAGCTAGCCCTACTGGAAGAGCGCCAATCTGCTAATCTGTCCACCTTGTTGTTGCTGACGGACGTCCTGACGAAATGAGGCTGGCCGCTGATGTCCATGCCAAAGCTTGCTCGGGCATTTTCAGACATGGATTGTGGAGGAAGGCAGGCCTTTATCCTTGCCCGCCTTTGGGACAAGGCGGTTTCTTGAGACTGATAGCTTAAAAGTGCAGGAGGGGGGAACCATCTCCAAGCCAAGGAAGCTGAGGGAAACCAACTTAAAGTCAAAACAGAACTTCGCGACTCCGCTGCCTTTGGGTGCTAAATTCCACGTGATGTTGCCTTTCGGCGGCGGAAACACAAAAGGGGGTGGACTCGTGCTCCTGATTTTTCGCGCAAAAACAAAACTGGTTTGATGTCTCCAGCCCAACTGCAAAATCCGGCAAATTGGGGAGGCGGGTGGGGGGGTTCCTTCATCCAGCGAAAGATTCAGCCTTTGATACTTAGCACGTGCAAGACAGGGTTTCGTTTTCTGATTACCTCCAACAGGAGACACCAGGGTTTGCGTCTACTTGAGGGTAGTCACGAAATGGGACCTTGTGAGCCACACTCAAATCCAGGGTAGATTAAGGTTGGTCAAGGGTAGGCCCAACATGGTGCAGCCGCCATTTTACTTCTTTACCTGGTTCTGGGTAGAGCATCTTAATACCAGGTTTTGTCTATGACTGCGTCCATTGTTCTTCCTCTCAGCCGATCTTCACCCAGTTCATGCTTCCCTCCCTTGGCTGCCATCTACTTCGCACCTCCGTGCCAAATTCGCGGGCGGCCCAAAATGGTGGTGTTCCTTTTAGTTTCCCTTTAAACAACCAGGTGCAAAGGCTACCCTCAGAGCACACACGACCATTTTGCCCAAGACACCAAGTTTAGTTTCGTGCTCAGCATCCATTTCCAGAACTCCGTGATGGGCCGAAGGATTGCGTTGCGCAGGTTTTTCATTTGCATTGAATTGATAATTTCGCGCCCTGCCGAACCAGACTTGACATCAACCCTCGAACTCACTGTTGTTTCAAAGATAAACCAAAAGGCAAGCCGTTGCAATATTTCGGGGTTCCCCAAAAAAAGGACACGCCCAAGTCGACTCCAAGTGTCCACAAAACCCACGGACACCCCGTCTGCTTTCTCCGGGGGCCATGAAAAAAATCGACTCCAAGGGAACCTTTCGACAGGTCAGCTGCTGCTGTTGGACGGCCTGCCCTTCCTCATCCCGCAGGGGCAGGTGCCAGAAGTGGCAAAACGCCTCGGCTTTCCGGAGATGGAGGCGGGCAGTTGGGCTGGGGGGGAGAGGTGGGGAGGTGGGGAGGACGTTGAGGTTCATTTGCTTCACTTCAGGTCCAACATGCAAGGTCGAACTCATTAGACCAACTTTCAAGGGATCGCTCGGTTTGTCCCCGTTTTGAAAGAGACCTGGTTGTTTTACCGGACACAAGCCTACATTTGATGGCACCAAAATTGAACGCACTTGAAGCCAAAGGGACAATCCCAGCCATACATGTGCGCGACTATCCGCCTCTTTAATTCTTGAAGCATGCCTTTTTTGGGTAGACCATTTGCCCTAGGGTTCAACCCCCATGAAAAGAAAGGTTGACCCAATTTGGATGATGACAATCCTGAAGGAAAACCATGGTGGTTCTATGAACCCCCATGGTTTGCATGTCGCACGGATTGAGGCCGCGCTTCCTTTTTCCTCTTCTAAAGTCTGATCAAAAGCGGCAGTCGAACAGTTTGAATGGTGGTAACTGAACCCCAGGAAAATTGACCCAAGTTGTGGATGACAATCCTTACGAAAACAATGGTGGTTTTATATGAACCCAGCCAGTGTTTTAACGGTAACTGAACCCCAGGCTTCGAATACCCAAGGTTCCAAACCCAGGGGTTCTCCTTTTGGGGGGAATGAACCACCCCTAGTTTAAGTCTACCCTGAACTCGAAAAGTGGAACCCTGATGCCGGGTCTTGCCTATCTCGCATGGGTCCCTTTTCCGCGCCGTCAGGCGCTGCTCTTTCGCTCCGACGAGCCTTTGGTGCTCTTCTTGGGCTCCAACTTGGAGCTCCAGCCGCACCAGACCTTGGAGGCGATCGATTTTTTTGTCTTTTTCGTCGGTGCTGCAAACTCGACTGCTATTGGGTTGGATCTTTAGACTTTAACTTTTTGGGGAATAAAGGTGTTTTCCACTAAACCCCCAAAAAGTTAAACTTTTTGCAAGCGGGTCAACAGCAACCAAAGTAACATTCGTTCAGGCCCCCTAGCTAGGCGCCCTTTTTTCCGTTTCTTTTTTTGGGTTGGCAGGGTTCCAACCTACTAAAATCGACTACAGAAAAAAATAGGGTGCCAACTTATTCTAACCTCTCTACTGAAGGACCTAGTCAACATTATACAAACAATGACATGGAAAATGGTCATCCCCCCAAAAGGGCATTGTTTTTGTTTGAACTATTTCCCCAAAAGCATAGCACAAAAGTCATTTAGCATTAAACAACAAATGGCATAAGAAAGGTCGTGCCGCAAAAATGGCATTGTTTTCAACTACCTCAAAACATTTCTGTGTTTCCCAATGGTCATCCCATGCAAAGCACGGTTTGATCAACCCCTATCTGTGAATTTGTTGAGGTTTGTTGCTGGAATTGAGAATCCTCGAAACAGGTCACCCGTTGGACTTACATACTGGACATGCTGGACATGCTGTTTACACTGGGATTTGGTTGAAGCCACAAAGTTTTGATGAAATCCGAATTGAAATCAAGTTACGGTTTCTAGCCATTGTACTTTTTGCGTATTGTTTCTCGCTTGGGGGTTACTTCAAAGTGACAGCCAAAGGGACAACCTGTCAATTTATTTTCTTGTTTTCCTCATGAGGGTGCCTAAATGTCGTTTTGCTTTCAGCGCTTCAAAGAGTTGCGGAATGCATCGCTCAAAAACGACAGAGGCACCGTCACATTCACAGGCGTGCTTCCGCTTTCCCAGCCGGTTGGTGAAGACAGCGAAGGAGGAGGGATTCAAAGGCGTCGCGGCAGCGGGGGGAACCAAACAGCGGTTGTACATGGAACCCATAGATGAACACATATGGGGGTTGATCACTATTCCGTTCGGCCCACAAATGACCATGGGTAAATTGTCCCATTCAGTATGCAATCTTATCATGTTAGTGGTTTTGTCTCAATGGTCATCCCGCAAAGCACCTTTTGATCAACCCCCATACATGAATCCCTGGTTTTGATTTGCCAACACAATCAATGATTAATGGTAGAACGCCAGCCACCAAGGGGCCTGCACAATCTGCCTTTGATTCAAACAAGATCGGCTTGAATTGGGCGAATTGACTCGTTGAGGGCGCTCCCGTTTGGTCGGTGTTCGATGCAAACCAACAGGAAACGAATATGTTGTTTGGTCCCCGTCATTTTTAGAGAAACCCAGCTCTGGTCAAAGTGCTCCAACCTGGATCTCCTGTTGATGAACACGGACTTGAATGCCCCCTTCTAATCATGCGTGGATCCTGCTTGGTGAACGGGATGCTCAGGGGTCGCTTCTTGACAAAGGATGATTCTTCTTCAGAGATGTTACCTTGCTTATGTTTTTTGCTGACCAGTAGTATGTGTTTGTTCCTGTGCTACTTGCGGATTCAAATCTACTTCCTCAAGTTGTTTGAGTTGCTGTACAGGTTCAAGTTTGCGACCTTCGATTAATCAGAAGCAATGCAAGGCCAACACGCCCTTGTGGGGGGCTCCCTCACAAGGCAGCCCAAAATGTCACCAGAGTTGCAACGCGGGGTCAATGTAGTCAGCAACCAGGTGGTTGCTTCAAGGAAGGACATGCCAAAATCTGAAGGTGTGTCATGTGATACAAGGCGTGCAAGAGTCTGGCAAGGCTCTAGGTCATTTTCTGCTCGATGGCACGTTGGGCACATCAAAACATACCATGCCTTCAAACCTTTGAACGCGAGATACAGTTGAAGCAAGGGAGCTTGGTTTCTTGGTTTCAGGGGAGCAAACAGAGCATCGCTCCTCCGGTGTTTTCTCTACCCTATTGGGCTGGATCTTTAGACTTCAACTTTTGGGATTCCCTTCACATGTCCTTTTAACCAGCCAAAAGTTAGGCTTAGCCTAGCTGTGTTTCCGCACGTGGCGATTGAGAGAGACAGCAAAAAGTTAAGCTTGTTGCCAGGGGATCTACAGCACCCAAGTTTTTCGGGTTGGTTTTCTTTGTGTTTTTTGTCAGGACTCTGCAGGCTCGCCCTGGCGCACAGCTCATGCCTAGCTGTTCAGAAAGCCCACAATTCCCGCGTGTGAAGATGAATTCCCGGGAGTTGTATCACGTTTCTGGGAGCACAAAAGATTCCTGGGAATGTATTTTTTGGGTGGGGTGGGGGAAGATGAATTTCCGGGAATTTTATCACGTACCTGGGAGCACAAAAGATTCCTGGGAAGAATGCGGGGGGTGGTGGGGTGGTGGAACGCAACTAACCAACTTGAAGTTGAGCATTCAACAGACAACTGGTCTCCAACGTGAGTCCTAATAAATGGAAAGGACTCCAATATCTCCATCTCCTTTTTTCATTTTGACCCATACCCAGGCCCTACGACTCGAAAGCCACAGATCCGCCTTCTGAGATTCTGCTCGCGCCCGAAGTTGGATCGAACTCCAGGAGCCCTGGGCGGGGCGAAAGCGCTACGGGCAGTGCGCCGGGTACTTGGTCCAGGCTCGGCGGAACCGATCGAAAGATCGCTCGCAACACCGGGCGCGAGAGGCAATGACTCACTTCCTGAGTTGAGTGATTTTTTTCCCAAGCTCCGAAAAAAAAATCGTGGGAAGTCAGGGAGAATTTCAATCCCAGTTCTTTACTTTTGGTCTGGGTAGACCATGTTGGGATTCGAAGATGACTCAGTTGGACTGCCGCTTTTGGGAGTGGAGCCGAGCCTGGGTTCATGGACTTGGACTTCATATCAGTAAGCGCCCTTGCCTGTTACTTGTATGAGTCACTTTTCGGGTTTGGAGCATAGTGGCATACTAAAAAGCTTAAAATATGTTCTCAGTCCACTCCAGTGTTTGGCCAGTGAGATGAGTTGGAATGACTCCAAGCTGAAGTTCACCAACGGGCTTCCTTTGGTTGACCATCGGTTGGCCCTGGTTTCTCCCCAACTTTGCGGGTGCAAATTGACTTGACGGTATTCTCCACATTTCCCCCGCAGCATTCAATCCCAGTTTCATAAATCACGAAATCCGCCAACTTGACCCGATAGATGATAAGTTGTATCATTTGTGGTGTAAAAAGCGTTCCCGAATTATTGAACTGCAGGGAAGCGGAACTACAGGGAAGCCAAATTTGGGTGTGTCTTTCCTTGAGGTTGGGCCCACCAAAACCTGGAATTCCTTTCCGTTTCCCTTTAAAACCACAAAGAAAAGGGGTACCATCTCCAAAACATTGTCGACCAACCCACCAAACCGGTTTTCCCTCAACTGCAAAAGAAAGGGGTACCAACTTCAAAAAACAGTGGGCGGGACGCCGAGATCCCCACCCCCTTAAACACGGAATTGGGGGACGGGGGTGACCCCTGGAATTCCATTTATGGTTCCATTTCCTTTGTACGGGGAAGACTAGATCACTGGAATTGGGGACCCCCCACCCCCCTCCCCCTTATGGCATTTATGGCAGGGGGGATACCCCGAGGTTTTTTCCCCTTAACCTGCGTCTTTCCTTCCCTTTCTCCAGGTGGACACCGGGCTGCTGCGGCAACAGAGGCTCAAGCCCAGCGAGGACGGACGGAGATCTGCCGTCAGACGAGTTTCGTGACGGAGATCTGCCGAGTTTAGAGCGAGGTATGGCGAGCTTCAAGCCGTGAGAAGGTCCTTTGCTCGGGGTCCCTTGTTTGTTTTGTATTTTCCTTTACAGCTTAAGTTGTGTTGTGTTGTTAATAAAAATAAAATCCCCTGTTGGTTTTAAAGGAAATCTATCATCACTGGATTATTTTTCCAGGTGGCCGAAGCAAATGGACGACACCCTGCGGTCCATACCCAGGTGGTTTATTTTTGCCCCATACCCATTTATCAGCTTGATCTACTTTTGAAGAGCAAATTCAGTGACCCCTGTTTGATGGTATTTCCACTGTTGTGGGGTTAAACATCGGAAAATGGGTTTTCCTGGTAAGTGGAAACATATCCTGGTGGTTATTTATCAGCTTCCCCCAATTGGGTGGTTTGGAAATCAAGACGTAGCTTCTCATTTACTCTACAAGAATTTGCGATTCAGTTTCCTAGTGCTTTCCTGATAGTCCAAAAACAGCCCTCGGATACATGTGTTGTTTTTTGGTTGACGCAGATGGGTTGTTCACGTTGGGCAAGTATGAGTTGCGTTGGTGGGGTTTTTCAGCTCATCGAATACTAGATATCGGAAAAGCTTTTCAGACCACCAAACATCGGCAAAGCGGAACACATTCACGTTGCCGCGGTGTCCAGTCACTGGACTAGTCGCATCCTTTTGTTCTTCCCTACACCACCCAGAAAGAGGTTCCTTCGTGGGACTTGTCAGACTACCTTATTGGACAAATGTATGACCCAGTACAAACGTGTGCAGTTCCTCTTGTGACCACGCCAAGCTGGTGATTTCTATGGGGCGTGGCTACAAGGGTTGCGGTCACCCGCAAAATCGTCCCAGCCACTTGGTAAGCTTGCCTTTGGCGGAATGGGTGAGGCATTTGTAGTTGAAGCATCACCCCACCCAGAACCTGAATTAAACGTGGCCCAAGGTTCAAAACGCAACAGAAGGATTGGATCAGTGTATGTGATTACTATCATTTTGGGCATTTCGATTGGTGGATCCGGTAACCCGAATGGAAAGGGTTAAGGGTCGTAAAGCGACCTAGATGACTAGCCATTTGGTAAGAGTTGTATGCCATTCAGCGTTCGGGGACTTCTAAGGTGGGTGGGGGAGTACACTCCCACTAATTAACATGGAACCTGACGTTCGCGGGGTCCTACTTTGGACCGTTTTCCTGTTAAAGGGGCTGGGCCCCCGTCCGGTTTCGTGCTAAATTGGTGGGGGTTAAGCCTGCAGACCAAGTGGTTCAGGTGGTTGGTGCTGCGAAAGCCGGCAGGCGCTGCCGCACAAGCTGATCAGCGGGCAGTTCCGCTGCGGGCGCTGCCATCGAGTCCCGCTGCACAGCAAGGAGCAGACGCAGCAGATCCAGCCGCGGCTCGCTTTGGAGCGAGTCACGCGAGTGACGCGCGAGTGAGTCGCGACCGAGTTTTTTATCTCAAGCGCGGTAGAAAGCGGAGCCCTGGATGTTGGGCCCATGCTAGCCCCTCTACAGAGGCTTAAAGCCAGCCCCAGGTTTTTCTACACCCCTGGTCGATTACTATCCCCTTTTAGTGGGGCTTCAGACTCCACTTTTGGAGGAGGCATGGTTTGGGGTGGGAGTGTTTCTCGTTGGGGGTAGGATTGTTCCCTGTCCACTTCCAGTAGCTCACCCCCTGAGCTCCTGGACTTGAGTCACTTTTTCTTGACTGCTATTGGGCACCGGATCTTTAGACTTTAACTTTTTGGTTGAAATGAAAAGTTGGGTGTTCCACTAAACCCCCCCAAAAGTTTTTTTCCCGAAAGCATGGCGAAGGGTTCTTCCGCTGGGTTCACTTGAGTTGTTCTCATGAGCGTCATTACAAGGTGTCGTTGCAAGGAATCATCATCATGAAAGTCATTGCAAGGAGTCATTGTCATTAAGGAGTCATTGCAAGGAGTCATTGCAAGGAATCATCATGAAAGTCATTGCAAGGAGTCATTGCAAGGAGTCATTGCAAGGAGTCATTGCAAGGAGTCATTGCAAGGAGTCATTGCAAGGAGTCATTGCAAGGAGTCATTGCAAGGAGTCATTGCAAGGAGTCATTGCAAGGAGTCATTGCAAGGAGTCATTGCAAGGAGTCATTGCAAGGAGTCATTGCAAGGAGTCATTGCAAGGAGTCATTGCAAGGAGTCATTGCAAGGAGTCATTGCAAGGAGTCATTGCAAGGAGTCATTGCAAGGAGTCATTGCAAGGAGTCATTGCAAGGAGTCATTGCAAGGAGTCATTGCAAGGAGTCATTGCAAGGAGTCATTGCAAGGAGTCATTGCAAGGAGTCATTGCAAGGAGTCATTGCAAGGAGTCATTGCAAGGAGTCATTGCAAGGAGTCATTGCAAGGAGTCATTGCAAGGAGTCATTGCAAGGAGTCATTGCAAGGAGTCATTGCAAGGAGTCATTGCAAGGAGTCATTGCAAGGAGTCATTGCAAGGAGTCATTGCAAGGAGTCATTGCAAGGAGTCATGAGAGTCATTGCAAGTTGCAAGGAGCCAAGTGCATGAAGTCAAGTGCAAGTTGCAAGTGCATGAAGTCAAGTGCAAGTTGCAAGTGCAAGGAGTCAAGTGCAAGTTGCAAGTGCAAGGAGTCAAGTGCAAGTTGCAAGCGCATGGAGCCAAGTGCAAGTTGCAAGTGCAAGGAGTCAAGTGCAATTGACTTGCAAGGAGTTAAAATCTCTTCTTAGGGCGGCGGGGTAGTGCCGACGACACTACACGAAAATCGACCCTCTGCGGGGATCGGCGTGGTCGAGGTGCAAAAACTCAAGTTTTTTTGCGATTTTTAACATGCTCGCGCGACCCTCTGCGGGGATCGGCGTGGTCGAGGTGCAAAAACTCGATGTTGTTTTTGCGATTTTTAACATGCTCGCGCGACCCTCTGCGCGGATCGGCGTGGTCGAGGTGCAAAAACTCGAGGTTTTTTGCGATTTCTAAAGTTCCCGCGCGACCCTGTGCGGGGATCGGCGTGGTCGAGGTGCAAAAACTCAAGGTTTTTTGCGATTTTTAACATGCTCGCGCGACCCTCTGCGCGGATCGGCGTGGTCGAGGTGCAACAACTCAAGGTTTTTGGCGATTTCTAAAGTTCCCGCGCGACCCTCTGCGGGGATCGGCGTGGGGGTTTTTGCGATTTCTGTGGTGCTCGCGCAACCCTCTGCGGGAATCGGCGTGGTCGAGGTGCAAAAACTTGAGGTTTTGCGACTTTTGTTGTTCGAACTGGTCCTCGGGAGTTGTCTCGTGGTTCGCGCGCCTGCTCCCGGGACCGGCGGGTTCGATTCCTCCCTGGTCCGCGGGCGGGCGTCGCAAGATGCAACTTGCATAAAGCAACTTGCGCAGAGCAACTTGCGCAGAGCAAGTTGCACAGAGCAACTTGCGCAGACCAACTTGCGCCGACCAGTTTGCGCAGAGCGCCTTGCCTAGAGCAACTTGCGCAGAGCAACTTACGCAGAGCAACTTGCGCGGAGCAACTTGCACGGAGCAATTTGCACAGAGCAACTTGCAGGGAGCCACTTGCAGGGACCAACTTGCAACTTGCGCGGAGCAACTTGCGCCAAGCAACTTGCACAGTGCAACTTGCGTAGAGCAACTTGCGCAGACCAACTTGCACCGACCAGTTTGCGCAGAGCACCTTGCCTGGTGCTGTCTCGCGCTTGCTTCACGAATGCTTCGTGTAGGGAAAAAGAACGCATCCTGCAGCGTTGGGCCGACCTCGCTTGCGATGTTATGCTTTCGGGCCAACCGTGGTCTAGTTTTTTTTTCGGGGGGATGAACAGCAACCAAGTTTTGGGAGGGCCAGTTCGGTGGCCAGTGCAAAAAGTTCGGGAGCTGTTCTTGGCCAGTCTCGATCGGCTTCGAGAGTGGGCACCCCGCACCTCAAGGCATGTCCCCTTTTAGTGAGGCTTCAAGACCACTTTTGGAGGGTCCCCCCCACCCTATTCACAGGGCGGGTGTATTAATCCGCCTTTGGCTGAATGAGAGATGCGTGTCCAAGCAGATTGCGAAATTGTTTCCTGGGAGCAAAGGCCAACCCAGTTTTTAGTGTGCTGGATACCGCAGTACCTTGCCGCTGTGCGAAGCTTGGCTGCTTCTTTGTGTGGGATGAAGTCACATGAGGCCCATAAAAGTTGTCCATGGGAGATGCCAGATGCCCTCCCCACACCGCTTGCAGACCGTTTGGCCCCTCGCTATAATTATACAAATATATATGTGTACATTCGGGCTGGCTTCTGGAAGCTTTGTCTCTCAAGTTAGCGACGAAGCCTTCGTAAGGTCAAAAGCTTCTTCCCTGCCAAGCCGCGGCTCCCAAGTTCCTTAGGCTTTTAGTTCGTTTTAGTTGCTTTGGTGGTTGGTCTTCCGAATATACCCCACTAAAACTGCTCAACTCACAGGGAAAAACGGGAAATCTGAAAAAGGGCAGCCCAGCATGCGCCGTGTTCAAACGGCCATGGGTCCAAATTTAAATCGTACCCCCAGTGAACATCCCAATCCCCACTGAAAGAAAAAACAAAATTCGTGGTGAATTCACCTCAAGCCCCAAAATGGGATCGATACCAAAACGGCTTTGACCACCACAGCCAAATGACTCCTGGGTCATCAATCCCTCGGAACCTTAGCCCAGTTTCCCAGTGGATTCCGCCCCTTTCTTCCTTGTTTTTTTTTTTCCTTTTTTTCTGGGAACGGGTTCCCTTTGAAACTCAACCAACAAAAAGCATAATGCCGATTCTTTTTTTCCCTTTACAAGTGAAGCAAAGTGGAGCAAACCATAAAATATATTTTCTACTTGGCCTAACTCTCATGGTGCCGAGTTAGGACCGCTTGGTCGTCGGAACCTGAGTGCTTTCGAGTCCCGAATCCGAGCCGAGGCAGCCCAGGTTTTTCAACCTCTTCGGGGTGGCGGAAGTGGCTGTCTGCCTGGTGGCCGCTTGGGATGCTCGGAGCCGGGTGGTTTGTGGGGTTGGGTGGTTGGGGGGGTTTTGGGTTGCGCCTATGACCAATGCAGTTTTAGGAAGAACCAAATACCAACCAACAGGGCTTCCTAGCCATTTCTCTTTTTGGGACCTCCAAAGTGGCTTTCTCGTTTCAATGGAAACCACCAGTAAATTGATCACCTGTTGATTTTGAAAAAAAAACAGCGACCCCTAAACGCAGAGGGCACCAGTTTCGGGCTTGCCCAAATGGACTACTAACCAAGACTGACATGGCGCCGCAGGAGCCGCAAACTTGATTGAGCTTCTCAGCATGATAGTTGTTTTGGTTCCATGTCAATCAACACTTTACGGCTATTTGGTAACGGATCTTTGGACTTTAACTTTTTGGTTGAATCAGGTTGGTTTTTCCATTGGGCCCACATTTTTTTTGCAGAGGGGTCGTTACTTTTCACCCAGCAGAGTATTCCCTGACTAGCCACGTTCCAAGTTTCCGAACTCCATTGAGTTTGGCTCTTTTTGAGGCACGGGCAACTTGGGACTCCTTTTTTTTCTTCCCCAGAATTAGCTCCCCTTTTTACCTTTTTGCTTTTTTGGGGTTCCTTTTGTTTTCCACTAGATATTTGTTTGCTGGGGTCCTAATTCCAGCCTAGTTTTCTCGTGGCTTCGAAAGGGCGACCAACAGGAGAGCCGAATCCACTTTGCCGGATCCGACCTAAAAAAGTACACCCAGGGGTGTCTTTTTGCAACCTTTCGTGAGAAAGTTGGGGATCCCCTCGAAAAGGAATCCTTCACTACGAGGGGGTCGATCATTGTTCCACAAAAGGTGGCGAAAAGACCCCCCCCCCTGAACACACCACACCCCAGCAGTTCCTTTTTACCAACTTGTTTGGGGGAGGGTTCCCCTACGAAAATACACAAGAGAAAAAAGGCGTACCAGCTTATTCTAACCTCTCCACTGGAGGACCTGGTCACAAAAAAGTCAACCACAAAAAGCCGAAAAACCTAAAACCAAAAACAGAAGTCAACCTCCGAGTCCCTGAGGTGATGGACCACTCCGCGATGGCGCATCAGCAGTGGACCTTGGCCCCTGGATCCAAACGTTCGCCTGGGGTTGTGAGCCGGAAAGCCGCCGGTATTGCTCGGCACTTGTTTTTGGAACCGGCGATGGTTATTGGAGCAACAAAGTTATAAGTGTGTCTCCCCTTTCTGTTAGGAAATTGGTGGTAGATCCTTTGTTTCACTTTTAGTGGCCAACTTTCTACCCTTGTTACCAGCAGACTTTCCGATTGCCATACACATGGTACAGATCAAAATTCAATTCGTGACGATATGACATTTGTTAATTCAAAATATGGAAACATATGGGTGTGGGTCAATAATAGGTACCCAAAATGGAACCCTGGTAAATGGAACCAAAGACTAAAACCTGCGGTCCCCTGGTGGCTGAATTTTGACCCACACCCATATGGGGTCACGATGCAAGTTGTTGTTGACTTCTGTTGTTTCCTTCGGACCTTTGCCAATTCATCCTTCAAGTCCAAGCTCTACGTAGCCGGAACCCTGCGAAGACTGCAAACGGGTGCCCAAGAATCAACTGGGTGTGTGTTTTTTAACTGGGGTACCCTCCCCCAAACTACCATAGATGGACGAAATATTCAAACCCTTGTGCCGCGCCCGCAAAAGCGGTGACAGTGTACAGTTATACAGGGGGTTGATGATTTTGTCCATCTACTGACTAGCGGGTGTCCTTCAATTTCCCTTTAAAACCACAAAAAAGAGTGTAGTACCCTAAAAGACCCCTTTGTGGGTGGTTTATAAGCGAAACCAATAGCAAAACCGAAATCCCCATTTTGGGGGGACCCCGCCTGTTGGGCTTCGTGCCAAAGGAATTGGACCGGGTGAAGGTTTAACATCCATTGGCCCATGGACCAGTACCCTGACAAAAGTGTCTATTGTGTGTAGGGTGTCCAAAACATATAGGCAAAACCTCGAATGGCAAAGGTGCGCATGGCCATAAACTGTGAACTCTTTCTGACCACAAGGAACCACCAAAACTCAAGCGAATCGGGACCCGAATTCGGATGTCCATGAGATTTGCTCATGTGTGCAATGGCCAAAAGGCCGCTTTAGTGTTGAAACCACCTGTAAACCAATGAGGGTTCATATACACACCATTATTTTCCGAAGGATCGTCATCATCCAAATTGAGTCAACCTTTGATTGAATGGGGGGTAGGCCTTATGTAGGGATTGGTTCTTGGGGTATGTACCCTTGATGCGCGATGTGGAACCACTAATTTTGGGGTGTGTCCAGTTGGGGCATGCCAGTTGGCCCTTAGAATCATGATTCCTTTTAGGGCAACCATGACCCAATCGGCCAAACAAAAACACGGAGTTTGGCCGACAAAACGGAGTTTTGACCAAACAAGCGGAATTTTGACCAGCAAACAAAATAGGTTTCACCAAACAAACGGAGCTTTCAAAAAGAAAAACACAACATAGTTTCGACAAAAATAAACATAGTTTTTCACATGGCTCGGGTGGGTGCCAAAACAGCGGGACCTCCGAGATGGTCGGGTAAAATCTAGGGCCATACCTGGATTCTAGGCTTTCTGAGCAAAGGCAGGTCTTCCACGGTGAACGCATACCCGCCTCGACCGTAGGTGAACTACTCCATGTTGACCATCCGACAGGCGCGTGTATCTATTTCGGAGCGATCCGCGGAATCTGCGCTGAACTATGAGTTCGTTTCAAGTGGGCCCACGCCCCAGCAGTCATGGGAAGAATCCAAAATGATATATTTCACTACCCTTTCCAACCATCTTGTCGCTTGTGGCATTTTGGGGTCCATGTTTGATCCGAGGAGTACTTTGAGAGGTGGCTCTTAAAGTTAGACTTTTGATGGGGAATTGAAGGCCGCCAAAGCTTGCTATATGTTTTGCCACCCAAAGTCAATGGAGTTTGGTGCTGCCCAGCGAGTCAGCCCCTCAAGCCATCAGCGCCGAACATGGGGGGTATCTTGCAGTCCGTGTGTGATGTTTGCGCTGTGGTTGCACCAGTCATTTTCGCCTGGAGGTGTTTTCAGGCCTGCTGCCTTCCAAAACCTAGCCGTTTATTCCTTTGGCTTCACACCCAGGGTCACCTGCGAACATCTGGGCTCCAGCTGTGAGAGTGTCTTCCGCTTCTGTCCCCACCTTCCTCCGCCCGATTTTTTCCCTCCCGCTTCGCTCGGCGCGTGAAAAACGCTCCAAGCGCGCGCTTGGAGCGCGCGCCATGGTGCCCCCGCGGGTGGACTGGTGGACCACCCGCGGCGTCAACGGCGTCGGCGTGAACGGCGTCCACGGCGGCCTGGGGCCGCGCCCGGCGCGGTCCTCGAGTCCGGCGGGGAGCGGCGCCGCGCAAGCGAAGCCGCTGATGCGGCTGCTTTCGCTGGCGCGGGAGCAGGAGACATGGGAGAGGGAGGGGAGACCTTTTCTTGGTTCCCAGCCATGCGGTTCCTGAGGTTTGAGTTTTGTTCTTTCGTTGGATTGGTGGTTGGGCGTCCATTTAACCCACTCAAAGGTAGACTTTGAGGGGATCAATTGAAGGCGCCAACCCATCGGATTGACCACAAAGCTGTCGCTCTTGGTCGCGGGAAGGTTTGGTATTCTTCCATTTGCTTAAGAATATGTTTGGAAAGCGGCCTTCCAGTTGACGCTGGGGTAGCTTGGTGTTTTCTATCCTTGTGCCTTGGGCCATGGTTTTTTGAAGATGCCTTGCATATGTTCCCGCGTGAGGTTTTTTCGTGGCTCAGGTACCAGGTACCCCCCATTTGGTGGTTTGGATTGGTGGTTTGGATTGAACCCCTGGTCTCACTTGCTGAGTCCCTGGATTTTATGCTTTTTGGGAAGTCAAATTTAGGGGTAAGTAGCAAGTTCGGACGTTTGGGGCCATCCACTCGAGAAGTGAGTGGTTCTTGCAGAGGGTTCATGGAACACCGGGAAGCCACCCCTGACTTCCAAGCCGTGAACTAGAGGGAAACTGATGAAAGCCATCATTCTTGGAGGACACTCCTTGTGCAGGACCCCCAAAGGGCCCCAAAGTCTTCCATGGCAGAGTTTCCGCTTGCTCCGGGTTTGCGCAAACCCAGCAAGTGGAAGCTGAAAACGACGCGGATTCCGGCGAGGAGAACATGTGGGCCCAGTTGGTGACCAGCTCCAGCGCCATGGAGGGCCAGTTGCAGGCGAGAGAAAAGCTCCAGCGAGGTCCGAGCGGGCGAACATGGCCCCGTTTTGAAGAGGGTTTGGAGCAGAATAGCTGGTCTTCCTCCTGGTTCTTGGTCTTCCTCCTGTTTTTTTTTTTGTGTGTTCCTCCGGGTTTTTGGCTTTTCTTCTGGTTTGTGGTCTTCCTCCTGGTTCTTGGTCTTCCTCCTGTTTTTTTTTTTTTTTTTGTGTTCCTCCGGGTTTTTGGCTTTTCTTCTGGTTTGTGGTTTTCCTCCTGGTTTTGGGTTTTCCTCCTGGTTTCTACATGTTTAGGTCCAAAATAGTGGTTGTGCTGCTGGTTTCCCTTAAAAGCCACAAAAAAGGGGGGTACCCCTAACAATAGACACACCCAGGTCTCAGACCCAAGGTGTAGCTGATGAACTGCTGTTGGCTTCTTTTTTTTTGGGGGGGTCTTAATTGTGCATTTGGGTGTGGCTCAAAATCAAGCAGGAGGGGCAAACCGCAGGTCTTGGTCCATGTTTCCACTCACCAGGGCAACCCGTTTTGGAATTCCGGTTCTTTGAGCCACAGCCAAACCAAACTAGTTCCTTCACTGTCCCTTTGCAAGTTTGTCTATCCAAAATGAATCACCTGTTGCACGTGCTCATCTTCATGGTTGGTCCAGTTGTTCGTCAAGGTGATAAGGGCATCCGGAAAAATGGAATGGAGGGGGTAACCTCTAGAATTCCATTTCTGATTTTCCATTTTCCCTTTCGGGGAAGGGACCCCCGGAATTGGGACCCACCCTTTTTCCCCGGAAAGGGGGGGGCCATTAAAAAGGCCTCAACCGTCCGGGGTCCTGAGAGGTTGCCAGAAGGTTTGGGATTTGAACCCTTGGTCCTTGAGGGTGAATGGGGTTTCCCACTCCCGAACCTCCAACCAACCCAAACCACCAGACAGGATGTGATACCCAAGAGTCTGATGGAAGCAAATAAACCTGCAAGCGGCTGCCAAGATTCCTCACCGTTTCCTTGGAAAGGCTTGCTTTTTTTGCATCGGCCTTTTGGCCCAATTTTTATTTGTTAAGTCTCGGTGATGTTCAAGGGGCATTCGGAGCACATCGTAGGGGTGGAATGGTGCCCATGTCTGATTTGTTTGTGTTTGGCTTGTTTCAGTGATGCCTGGTTGGGGTTTCCCCAAACAATCTGTTCTTCGTTGGGAACCCCTTGTTTTATGTCGCAACTGGAGGGTCTCAACCAAGACACATCCCACAATCCAAACGGAAGCCCGAGGGAGACCAAAACTTATCACCTACCCCTTATTTGGTGGTTTGGATTTGTGGTTAGGGGATTTGAACCCTAGCTCCTTTGGGGAAAGTACCAAACCAAACGTCCAAACCGCCAAACCAAACCACTAGGCCTAAAGTGAATAAAGTTGTCCACTTCGCGCTCCGCCGACCTGGTACCCCCCAAAAAACACCAAGTGACAAAAGCCCAGATCCAACGAAAACGAAAACCGCCGAACACGGGCTTCCAGGAGGGTTCCATATGAAAACCGCCTCGAGCCTCGATTTGGGCGGTTCCAGGGCCAACAAGGAACCCCGCCGCCTCGGATTTTTTCGATTTTTTTCGTTTCATCTGGCAGGCGTTGCGGCAGGAGCACGAGATGCTGAAGTTGGAGAGCCAGGCCTCGCCAAGCATTCGCTTTCCGGACAGATGAACGGAAGGAACCCCGAAGCGACATCTTGAGGGGTGTTTGTTTTTTTCACCTAGGGCTCCAAGTTTGGCAACGGTTTAACCCCAAAAGACATCATTAGAGGAATTGCGGGGGGGAGATATCTTTTTAAGGTTGGCCGCCCAAAATGGCCACGGTTTCCTTGGGTTTCCCCGAAAGAACCAAGCCCAAAAAGGGCACTGCAAGGGAGCAATAGCCAGCCAGAGTTGCTCGACCTTCGTTTCTCAATGACCAAACGGCGGGGGGCAGGTCTTCCAATTCAGGCAGGCGCACTGGATTGTGGTGTCATTTGCCGGAACGTGCTGCTATCCACGCAACCCTTGTTGATGGTTCGAGTTTGAACCCCTGGCCTTGCTAGGGGAGCATTATATGGTTGTCACCTCGACCTGTTGGCAGGACCCCTTTTCGGGTTTCATGATAGTTTCTCGGGGGTTGAAGGGCGTCATGATGTCATGAATTTTGCTGGCACCCAGGATGGCTAAGCATGGAAACAGAAAGGAAACTGTCCCCCCTCCTCCAAAAAAGCCAAGATAGTTAGATTTTAGTTCGGGGTACTTTGAGAAAACAAATTTAGTTATGATAGGAGGTTACTGTTTGTAATTACTTAGCCCCCTATTGCTTTAATCCAGGAAACCGAAAAACACAGGAGCCATAGGAGCCACATTTCCGAATCCCACCTCAAAAGGGATGTTACTTTCCCGTTCTGTTACACCAGCAGCCATCAAAAAAGAATCACTGGCAACCACACAATTCACATTACTTATTTGTTCTTGGAAACCAGCAGATGGGCATTATTTTCTCATGTTCCTTGTGAAATCCGCAATGCCATGTTTCCGGGTGTAAAGGAAACCAACCGCGGATGGCAAGTTTGTTGTTTCCAGATTACTTGACATCCGCGACAAACAACGGGACGGACTCCCATCCGATCCAATTCGGCCCTAGAAACGGCCGTGAAGTGGTCTCTCCAGCCCGGTGTTCTCGAGAACCCACGGCTGGGCGTTTTCTGAAACGAATACAACATCCCATTGTTCTTAAGCAACACTTGCACTTGCCCTGATTCATAACCCCCCTGTTTTAATCATGGGGGTCCCTTTTTAGAGGACATGTCCTTTCTTCCAGGCAGACCACCCAAATTTTGTTACTTGGGGGTTTATTAAACTTATTCATAACGGTTCAACAGTACACATCTGGTATTTGGGTGATTCATTTGGCTGAAATGCATCCCCACTAAAAAGAGGAAGCCTACCTGGAACCCTCCAACTAACCTGACCTTAGGCGCTTCGCCGGTGTCTGGACCGCGCGGGCCTGCTGCCGGCGCAGGATTTGGAGCAGGAGCCAATCGATGCGGTGCAGTGGGGTCCGAGGGGGTGGGGCTTCCGAAGGAACTCTCTAGGGAATCCTAGGGAAACCCCAGAATTCTCAACTACCCAGCCCCTTTTTTTTCTACCCCCCGTAGAGATTCGGTGTGCTTTTGATTGGTTAGTTTGGTCAGAACTCGATGGGGGTGGTGTGGAACGGGCGGAAGCAGTTGCAGATGGGGCGGGGGTGAGGATTCGAAAATCAAAAAATGGGTAGTGGGATGTGCTCGTTGCTCTTGGCCTGGTTTCCCCTCAAAAGGAAAACCTTGAGACACCTTGCAACATACCACTGGTTTCGTCGTTTGTTGGGGGGGGGACATCAAAAGCCTTACAGGGCATTGAGGTGGGCGTTGCTGGTGGGTGGGGGATCCTCTTAATTTTGATCCTCTTAGTTTTGAGGTTATCAAGGTCAGACAAACAAGTTGCCTGTTTGTGTTTTCATCTAGCTTGGCTGGGAACCGCCGTCCCCTTAGGTTTTTCGGTGTTTAGAGTTTAGTGGTTGGGTTTCCATTTGACCCACAAACAGTTATGTACTTTCAGCAGGGGATCTGAAGAAAGCCCAGTTAAGCTAGCAAGCTAGCACTTGCGTTTGACTTGTTGACTTGTTGTTGATTTCTGGGTATCAAGTGTTTTTTGCATTGGAGCCTTTCGACATACACCAAAGCAGGACCTGCTAAAATGCGGGATTCTTGTGGTTCAAAGCAAAGCCTTGACAACTTAAAGCAAATCGAACCAAAAGGAAACAGACGGCAAAACCAACCCAAGCCATGATGATAGGAACATCTAGTAATTCGTCAGCCTCTCAGATTACTCTGCTTGCCTTGGACGATGCACACACGTGTGCGTTTGGGTCCAAGTGTCCTTTTGTTCCGCGTTGCATCTCCAGCGACCATCTTTTTATCAGACGTTAAGTCCCCCCGCCCCCCAAAAGCCTGGCCAATGAGAATACATGTTTGGTGGGAAACCTTTGATCTTTGCACAAATCAAAGAAGCAAGGTCCAGGACCTGTCAGAGAAATTCTCCCTGTGTTGCCACCATGTTCATGTTTAGTTATTCTCCATGTGAGCCACAATCAAAACCCGGGTAGATGAAGGTTAGTAAGGGACGATCCCAACAATAAATAGCTGCGGCCACCTTCTTAATTCTTTTCATGGTTCTGGGTAGACCATTTGTGTACCGGGTTTTGATTATGACTCATGTGTGGACAAAGCTGGATGTTCTGAGGGAGTTTGCCTCAGAGAGGTTTGGCCCTTTGCCATTGGGAGCATCCTCCAAGTGAACTCAACCAGGGCTTCGTGAATCCGCATGTAGATAACAGAACCAATATTTGGACTGAACAGCGGGTATTTTTTTCTACATGGCTTATCGGGATTAGCCAACATTGCTAAGGGACAAAGAAAAGGGAAAGTCTTAGAATAGGGTACCCCCAACCAACCCTGAATTCACTCAAGTTGAGTCAAGGCCATTTGGTGTAACACCTAAGCAAACTTGTTACCAAGCCTAAACCCCCAAGCCAGCGCTACACCCCCTGTCTTCCGCAACGGGCGGGTCTCCTTTTGGCTTCTTTTCACAGAGGGGTCCTATTTGAGAACAACTTACTAAGGGACAAAGAAGAAGGAGACGGGCGTGTCTTAAAGTTGGGCACCCCGTATCTTCCGCAAAAAATCGGGTTAACATGTATTACCCCTCCAAACCCTGAGCTCACTCAAAGCCATCCGGTGCAACACCACCTAGACTCTGGTTAAGATCTGGGTGAATTATAACGACCTCACACGACCTCACCCCAAATGGTGGATTATGTTGGGAATATGCCAAACGACCACCCTATTTCAGGCTGGTGAGAGATGTTTTTTCACCCAGTTAAGATGGGGTCAAACAGGTGGGTTAGAAACTCTGAAAAGTCGGGCCCCTACCTTCCGCAAGAAATCGGGTTAAAATGGGGTACCCCCAAAAAGCCGGGTCCCCAGGTCTTTTTCTTGGCGTTTCCAGGAGCTGCGGCATGCGGGCGCCGCCTTGGAGGCCGACGAGGTGCGGCCCCCGACCCCGGGCGCGGGCGGCGCCTCCCAGTTGGCGCTGGCGGCGAAGCAGCGCTCCGCCGCGCTGGCGGAGTTGGAGCGGGAGATGCCGCTCTGAACGAATCGCCCAATGGCCAATGGCCGTGTTTTTTTTTTTCCTCGGGGTGCAGAAAAGGAGGGGTGGGGTTTAGTGGGTTTAGCTGGTTTTGGGTGGTTTAATGGTTGAGTTTTAGTTGGTTTATCCATGTTGGTGGTGTCCTTTTTTGGGTCGGGGAACCGAGAGTGGGGTTCTTTGGGGGGCCAATCGCCATTTTCGGGTGCAAGCGGGTTGGGTTTTTGGTGGGGTTTAGCTAGTTTTTGTTGGTTTCATGGTGGGGTTTAGTTGGTTCAATGGTGGGATTCTAGTTGGTTTTAGTTGGGTTTGGCTGGTTTTAGTTGGTTTTATGGTTGGGTTTAGTTGGTGTTGGCTGGTTTTTAGTTGGTTTGATAGTTGGTTTTAGTTGGGGTTGGCTGGTTTTAGTTGGTTGGGTTTAGTTGGTGTTGGCTGGTTTTTAGTTGGTTTGATAGTTGGTTTTAGTTGGGGTTGGCTGGTTTTAGTTGGTTGGGTTTAGTTGGTGTTGGCTGGTTTTTAGTTGGATTGATAGTTGGTTTTAGTTGGGTTTAGTTGGGTTTAGCCGGTTTTAGTTAGTTTATTGGTTGGGTTTAGTTGATTTAATGGTTGGGTTTAGTTGGTTTTAGTTGGGTTTTAGTTGGGTTAATATGGTTTAATGGCTAGGTGTAGTTGGGTTTAGCTGGTTTTGTTGGTTTTTTGGGAGGTCGGGTACCCCTTTTGTGGTGATTTGGTGGGGATTCTTTTGGTTTTGGGGTTTGGGGTCATCTGAAATAGCGTTTTTGCTTGTGGTGTCCCTTTAAGCCAACAAAAGAAAGGGTATAAGCTATAAAAGACACCCATATGGGTCTGTCTTTGACGACACACCCATATTGGGTTGGGGGTTTCCAGTTGCTTAAGATCAATCAAGGCTGCTCCCAGCTAAGTCAAGCAGAATCCCAGGGACACGTTGCAAGGCCTTTTTCGCCAGGTTCCAGGGCCCAAACGGAGCCAAGCCAATTTGCATGGCGGCGCTTTGCGACCGAGGCAGCCGACGCAGCTGCCGCATCCGCAGCCTGTGCGGGAGATGCGGGAGGCTTCGGCACGTCTCCAGGATTCAAAAATTTTGAGCTCCTTCCTCTTGGTGGCCAGCGAATCGTCCGGTTCAACTTAGCTAGTTGCTTTTGGCTGGTTTAGTGGGTGGGTTTCCGAATTTATACCCAGAAGTTATTCACTTTCAGGGGATCCGAGCCCAGTCCTCCCTTCGCTTTTGGGAACCTCCCTAGGTCCCAGTAGTCTTAGTGCCCTTCTCTCTCCTTTTTTGGGGAGGGGTCCAACCTACTAAAATAGACTACAGAAGAAACTGGGTACCCTTATTCTAACCTCTCTACTGGAGGACCTAGCTCCAAAAGTGGTTTTCGATCGTTCCAATGCAAAGCAGTAAATTGATCAACTTTTGGGCAGGGCAATCCAAGGGTGACCCCCAAGTTATTGATCAGTGGTCCCCAAGAAAGAAACCAGAACGAGGGCCCCCTAAAAATGCAAGGGGCGCGTTCCCGTCTCAATGCGTGCCAAGGGCATGTCAGGTTTGTGCAAATTGCTGTCTACATGACATGTGATAGTCTGTTCACAGTCTGTATTTACGTAATGACGCGGCCCAGGGATGCATTCTATTAGAATGCCAAGCGTGATATAGAAGTGTCACAGCTATAGTGTGGCTAAAGTGTCATATTTCAGTCGCGTGTTTTGGGGTAGCAAGGTCGCACGCGTTTTGCAACCTCACGAAAATCAAATTGAGCATAGAGGGATTCGAATGCAAATAATAGGTGAGTTTGCTCCATAAAACCAGGTCCCTCCGGGCGTCCCACTCACCAAAATAAGTGTGTGTGTGTGTGTCCCAAAATGGAGTTCGGTTTCCTTTTGGCTTCCTTTGAACCAACCTACGAAGGGTACTGAGCCTCAAAACCAGCACACCCATATATTTTCAGTAGAACCAAATATGACCCGGGGGAACCACCAAAACAAGTCCAAGGCGGGGTCTAAAACTAATTAAATAACTAAGATAGCATGAGTGTGTTTCTGCATCAGCGGTCAACATGGGTGTGTCGTGTTTAGGGGACCCCCCCCCCCCATATTTTTGTGTTTTCTCGATTGTCCCCTTGTTCGAACCAGCCCCCCCCAAAAAAAACAACAACTTCGCTTCGAGCAATCCCCACCCTCCACACTCACGAGCTTGCGACCGTTACAACAAATTCCTCCGCATCCTAGAGGCTTCGACTCCAAATTCCCATCGGCTAGCTCAACAAGCTTTGCATTGAGAGCCGTATCCACCTGTTTGTGTGTCAAACTCCACTTGTCTGCGAGCCGATCTCGAGAACTCAAACATCGGTTCCGTTAACAAAAGCCAAGCCCCTTCCAAAAAAAACCGACGAGGGATTAAACGAAGTTGCTTATTCACAACCCAGCAACACAAAAGCATCACCCTTTCCAAGCCTCAGGGCACACTCAAAACACGAACGGGCGGGACATTAATCAAAACCAGACTGGCGAGCTGCTCTGGCGGGATACTGGCGGGATCCATTGGCGAATGCTGTCGAGCCGCTCCGGCTCGATACTCGCCGGATACTCGTGAGGATCCACCGGCAAGGGATTCTCAGCGGGATACTTGGCGGGATTCATTGGCGAGCTACTCTGGGATTCAGCAGGATACTCGGCAGGATCCACTGGCGAGCTACTCTCCACTGGCGAGCTACTCTGGGATACTCAGCGCGATACTCGGTCCACTGCTCTGGTGGGATACTCGGCGGGATCCACTGGCGAGCCGCTCTGGCGGGATACTCGGCGAGCCACTCTGGGATACTCAGCGCGACACGGCGGGATCCACTGGCGGGCTGCTCTGGTGAGATACTCGGCGGGATCCACTGACAAGCCGCTCGGATACTTGGCGGGTTTATTGGCGGGCAGCTCTGGCGGGATACTGGGCGGGATCCGCTGGCGAGTGGCTCTGGCAGGATACTTGGCAGGATCCTGGCGGGATACTCGGCGGGATCCACTGGCGAGCAGCTCTGGTGGGATACTGGGCGGGATCCGCTGGCGAGCTGCTCTGGCGGGATTCTGGGTGGGGGCGTGGTGTAGAAGCATCGCAAACGCGGATTCCAACATAAGTTCTAACAACCCCTTCCTGTCGGGCGGGGAACAAACAAAACGCAGGTTGCGTGAAAAAAGGACCTCTCCCCCCCCAAATCAACTCTGATTTTCCTTTGGCTTTTCCTTTCAAACCAACCGAAAATCGGGCTTCATCTAGAAAAAGAGGAGCCGCACACCTCGCCTTTTGGTCAGGTCGCTTCGCGCACCCCGTCGCGCACGCCCAGCGCCCCATCCCCGGTGCGGCCGAGGGACCGGCGGGCGGTGAGCCCCCGGAACAGCCGCACGGAGTGCAGCGAGCGGGGGAGCTGGACACAGCTGGAAACCCGGCTGGAAGGCCAGTGGATCCCCGGTTTTTCTCGCTTTTTGTTTTGTGTTGTTGTTAGTTGTTTTGTTTGTTTTGTTTTTGTGTTTTGTTTTTGTTTTTGTTTTTTTGGGGGGGAGGGGGGCGGAGGATGTGTTTGTGTGTTTGTGTGTTTTTTGCTTTTTGGTCGTAGTTGCCTCTTTTCTTTGCGGCGGGCGGGGGCTAATTACCGCCAGTCCCAATCTCACCTGCTTTGACCCCCGTGGAGCAAAAGAGCAGCACCCCTTTTCCTCGGTCAGGTCCCTCAATTGGCTTGGGTCGGTGGGAACCGGATTTGGATCTGAAGCCCTTTGCACCCACCACCACCGCCACCACCACCACCACCACCACCATTCTTTTGACTTCAATCACCACCACCTGTTGAATTCCAATATCGAACCAACCCCTAAGACCTACAAGTCGCACGTCCCCCGTTTTTTCCACGACACGCATTGCCTCACCATGCCGAGGATCGCGGCGCCAGCCCCCGGCGGCCCGTGCTCATGGGGGGTCGGCGCTCTGAGCGGATGGAGGACTGCAGCGGAGTCGTCGCGTGGTTTCTGCTTTGTCTGTTGGTTTAGGGCGGGTGTAGGGTAGGTTTAGGGTGGGTTTCCGTTTGGTGCGTTTTTGGTTTAAGGGTAGCATGCTTTGAGACATTTGGTTAGGTGCCTTTCAGGATCTTCAGATGAGTTTTATGCCTGGAGAGGTTTGGCTTCTCCGAAAGGCCTCACCTCCTGATGTTTTCGATTTACCAGAGACATGTATGTTGTCCAACCTATGATTTAGAGACATGTATGTTGTCCAACAGATCACCTATGATTGGGTTTGGGTTTGTGTCTAAATGGGTGGTGTGCTTCCTTTTGTTGAGGCTCGGTACCAATTGTTTGGTGGTTTTAAAGCCTAAAAGACGGACACTCCCAATCGAGGGAGCCCCCAAACTAAGCATGGTGTTGGTTTACTTTGAAACCCCTAAAGAGGCAAGACACAATCATGCATCCAACCACATCAAGGTGTTAACATTCTGGAACCCATCAGACAGGGAGGGTTTAAGCGAAGCGGGTAGAAGTAGTAGGAGTAGAAGCAGTCGAAGTGCAAAAGCAGATCCCCGGAAGCCAGGTCCAGTTCTTTCCAAGAGTGATCTTGGTGGTGTGGAACGTCACCTTTTGGGCTCCTGAAGGTGAGTTTTTGTTGGTAGCAGGAGTAGCAGGTAGCTGCGGGTCAAAATTGGTACCCACAATTGAACCCTGGTAAGTGGTAACATAGACTAAAGCCTGCGGTCCCCTGGTTGAATTTTGACCCATACAGGTTTTGTTCAACCTGCTGGATCATGATGAGCTGTCAATGACCGCGCAGGACAGTCCAGAGGACGACGATGGGCAGACCTTAAATCAGGCGGGGGTTGTCAGGGGGGTTGCAGGGTGCGGGGGGCAGATGGGTTGAAGAGATCAACGACCTTCCAAGATAGGGGCCGTTTTTTAGGTCCCAAAGGAGGTCTTTGCACTTCCATGTTAGTTGGTGGGGTAGTTTGGTTAGAAATAGAAAGGTTTACATTGGTTTGAATTCTTCCATTTACCCGGCTCAGAGGGTGGCTTCCTTTCAACTTACCGTCTGGAGCCACAAACCACCTGACATCCATCACCAGCTCCAGGCATGGCGAAATGGATCGATTCGGGTTTCGAAAAGAAGGGTTGAGGTGGCCCAACCGGCGACTCCTCTGATACGAAACCCGTGGCCCCCAGCCGTCCGGCCTTTTAGTTGGCTTTTTAGTTGGTTGAGTGGTAGGGTTTCCGCATTTAACCCTGAAAGGTATTCGCTTTAGCATCCGAGGGCAGCCCAGATGCGGCTTCGTGGTTTTGTTCTTCTTCATTTTTCGCGGATGGCACCTTCAGAGGCGCGGTCTCGAGTTGTCCTGTGAAATATGGGTGATGTTGTTTTATCGGATATGATCTCCACAAAATGGAAATTCCGTAGTTTTCCTTTTTGGCTTCACCCAAAGGGCGCCAAACGGTTTCGGAGCCTCGGGTTTTGGAGGTGAGGTTATATACCAAGGAGCATATACTGCCTAAGCTTGTATTGGTAGGCCGCACGCCTCCAAACGTTCCAGACCTGAAAATGCCAACTTGAAAGTGTTTGTCCGATTCACCCAACATGGAGCTGAAATGGATAGCCTCAAGAGACCTCTTGGGCGAGAAATCTTTAGGAATTTGGTTTTGGCTACAATGGGTTGACGGTAGATGGCGCAATTTCGGCACTCATCCTCTCTGACGCCTCTCCCTTTGATTACAGTACAGGGTTGCGGGATCAAGGGGTTTATCCCCACTTCTGTGATACAAGGGAATCCCCTCTTTGTATTGGGGGTTAGTCTTTGAGAGGCCCTTTTGGTTGTATCACAGAAGTGGATTCCATTTCCCACAGCCCTGTTTACAGTATGATTAAACAGGGGAACTGCGTCTGCGTCGTCACCCTGCGGCTTTGAGTTGTTTCTCCGTTCTGGGTCATTGGTCTTGGTGGCCAGCGAATCGTCCAGTTCAACTTAGCCTTTTGGGGCTTGTGTTTGGCTGGTTTAGTGGGTGGGTTTCCGAATTTAACCCACTAAAAGGTATTCACTTTTAGCAGGGGATCTTAGGGCAGCCCAGTGGTGGCTCGGGGGGTTTGCACTGGGAAGCTCCCTAGCCTCACCAATCCAAATCGCGGAAGCTGAATCAAGGGCCTTTTCCTGGATCTGGAGGAGCTGTTCCAACGTTTATTTTGCCTTAACCTGACAACTACCTTCCATTTGCGTAAGAATATATGTACTATTGAAGATTAATTTTCATGTTTCCCCTGGACTTCAGAAGCCTAACCTCGCCACCAAACCAATCAACATCACCAATTCCACAAACCTTATGGACGTCCGGAGGGTAGGTATGTCACAGGGTGTGTGACGGGTTCTGTAGTGTTCCCCTGAACGGGTTCTTTAGGGAGCCTTAGGGAGCCCCCACGGACCACCCTCCCGAATGGGGTTCGGTCACTTTGTTTGCTGAAAAAATGAATATGTATTGAAGGGAATCGACTTCACTGGAAAGATGTTCTCATTTGTCCAGCGCAGGTATGCGCCACTGGAGGTGTTTAAGGGTACTTCCCCTTCTTTTCAGCTTCCCCCAAATTGAGGACAAAGAAAACACCGGGTCACCAAGTCCACCAAAAATATAAGGAGACCCTCAGAAACGTATTCGCAACCTTCGCGGCCCCCAGCCGTCCGGTTCCTTAGCCTTTTAGGCTTGTGGGGTTTAGTCTTAGTTTCCATTCAACCCACCACAAATTGAATTTTAGCAGAAAAATCTGAGAGCAGCCCAGCAACCAGAGGATAAGAATCATCGGCTTGTTCCAACAACTCGTCTCTGTCCGGTCTCGAGCCCCGTTTTCCCAGGTCCTTGAGGCTTTCGAAGGGAAAGACGAGCAGCGGGCCATGCGGAACCTGCAGCGGCTGCTGAAAGCGCCCGACCCCATGGGCAGCTCGGCGTCACGGCCGCTGCATGGATGGATTTTTCGGGTTTCGACCAGAAGGGTTGAGGTGGCTCCTGTGATACGGCTTGGTGCCCCCCAGCGAATCAGTTCAACTTGGCCTTTTAGCGCTTTTTAGTGGGTTTAGTGGGTGGGTTTCGGATTTTAACCCACTAACAGGTATTCACTTTTAGCAGCGATCCGAGGGCAGCCCGGACACCTATTCCCAAATGGAAGTTAACACTTAAGTTTTGAGGTGACCAACCACAACACCAACACCGTGAATAGGTTGATTTGTGTGTAGTTGCAACCCGTAGTTGAGACTAATCTATTGTGTGATCCTTCAAACAGTTGCCTTCCTTACAGATATCTCCAAATTCATCGTGTTAGGAATCAGTTTTAGTTTGTTGATTTTCTGGGGTCAGACAAAAGGGAGTGATTCCTTTTTTGAGGAGAAGGGCGTCGCCCTCCCCCCCCCATTCTCGTGGTTTGAAAAGGACAACACAAGGGGACAACCAAATTTCATTTCGGGTCCCCAACAAAAAAGACACTCCCACCCCACATCTTCCTGATGCGACACTCCCACCCCACATCTTCCTGATGCTCAGAAGGGCATCAATAGTTGTTTGCTTCCTCCCTGGGGGGTGGATTTAAACTCAAGTTGTACCCAACGAGGCAAAGGGCATTGGCGCCTTTTTGCAGGCCCCTATTACCACGGGGCAGGGCGGGGCGGGTGGGGGGGGGGGGAATTGATCGAAGTCACCTTGCTGGTGGCGATCGGGGTGGGACGAGTGCGCAGCGCAAGGAAAAAGGAAAAGTCACGTGGCAGTTTTTGTAGCTGGTGCTACCTTTCGAGGTTATAGCAACCTCGTCCTGGTAAAACCATTTCCACTTGCAACCCCTTTCCCCTTTTCCTGAGCAGCCTTGCTTTTGGGTCGGCTTTCCTCAACTGTCAACTTGTAATTATTTGGCCTCCCAGCTAGGCTCCGGCATGGGTTGCTGTTGGAGCGACCAACCTCACCCGGGAGTCACTAATCCGGATGAATCCGAAGCCCACCTTGGCTTCGAAGCCTTGATTCTTGGGCCGATTCGGCTTGACAGACCACGGGGGATGTTGGGACTTTTGTTTCTTGCTGGTTCTCAGGGAATCAAACGGGCTGAGAAGGAACAGGAAGGGGGATCTTCTAGGAAACCAGCAGTTGGATGGTTCATGATGGTTGAGTTGGGTGTCATGCCCTCCGTCCTTGCTGAGCAGTGGGGTGTGTCTTCTTAAGGGGACCCCCCAAAATGGATTTCAGTTTTCCGGTTGGTTTCCCTTTAGAACCACCAAAAAAAGGTGTACTTGGATGTTCGGCCAGGTTAGTAATTGGTTGGCCACTTGGGTTCTAACCCACTAATAACAGCGGTAACCCCACTTCGGGGGCAAATAAGTGGGTTCTAACCTGGGCTATTGCTAACTTGGCGAATCGCACACCCAAGTAATGTTGACACCAGATTAATCAACCCCTGTTTATGAATATGAGGGTGTCGGCCAAAAACCACCCCCATCTTGATAAACAGATTTATGACTCCGGGGTCAACATTGTTTTTATGCCTTCCCCAACGCTGTTTGGGGTCTCTTGCTTCCACTGTTGGCTTGATTTTCCTGAGCTTGCAGCGGTTGGGTAACAGGGTCACCCTGAATCTTGACTGCTATTGAGTTGGATCTTCAGACTTTAACTTTTTGGGAAATCAAGTTGGGTTTTCCACTACACCGGCCAAAAAGTTGAACTGTTTGCAGGGGGGTCAACAGCAACCAAGTAAAGAAAAGGCCCACCCATCGCATCCCACAGCCCAAGCTACCCTCCCACAGGTGCCATGTTAGTGGAGGAAGGGTGAAAAGGGTTACCCCTAAACACGGCTCCTTAAAAGATCCCCACTTTGCCACCAATTGAAACATGTTGCTTTTTCAACACCAAAATAGGGCAACCACCATTTACGAGTTGCAATGTTCAGGTGTTTTTCATGTAAGGTTCCCTGTTAAAAGCGGAATTGGGGGAGGGGGTGACCCCTGGAATTTGAGGGGGAGGGAGGGAAAGTGGAGATCTCCACAAAAGAAAACAAAAACAAAAAACACATGATGTAAGGATCCCTGGTAAAGAAAAGGCCCCATCGCGGAAGCTCATTGAGGCCGATGGGAAGGCCCCGGGGGCCCGCTCATCGCGGTGGCGCGCTTGGGCCGCTGCGACCTGGTGCGCCTCTTGCTGCGCGGCCGCGCCAACGTGACTCGGTTCGAACCCAACGACGCGGGTCACGCCCCACCCGGGGGCCCCCGGCGGTGCGATTTGGCCATGATTTTAAGTAAGGAACCCCCTGGAAAGTGGTTGGTGGACACAAAGCCACACCTAAATGATGTCCCCAATAAGTATTCATGCCCATTTGGCTTTGTCTTTGGTGTGAGGGGACCTCTGTTTGGTGGGTAAAGGGAAACCCTTTCCATTTTGGGGGGTTAACAGAATAACAAGCCCATTTGGTGGGATCTTTGGACTTTAACCTTTGACACGTTGCTTCCCGCTTGCAAGAGTTAACACTAGGGGCTTGAGCCGAACCATCTTATGGCAAGAGTTCTTGGGTGGGGTCCCTTCATGGGCTGGCTCCCTTTTGGTTTTCGGCTCGCCACCAAATGAGCCACTTGCTCAAAACCCGGGTAGATGAAGGTAAGGGACGATCCCAACCAGAAATAGCTGCGGCCGCCTTCTTAATCCTGTACATGGTGGGATTACGACCATTTTAGTAGCGATCGGTTTTGATTGCGACTCAAATGGTGCCATCCCGTGGCTCTCGCGGGGTTCTGAAGTTGCTCACCCTTTGGATCTGGGGATCCCCAGAACATTCCCAAGACCAGCAAATTGCCTGAGAAGCAGCGAGAGGGAAACCACATGGGCTTGGGCCTGTCCGAGCCCGTTGAAGGAAAAGCAAAAGACCCACGTTGGTTGAACAGAAGTCGGTGGTTAGTGTCCGTCAGACACATTTTTCCTGGTTGAACATCGAAAGCCTCCCAGGGTTCAGTGTTTTGCTTTGACTTTCAGAGGTGGATGTTCAAATTTTGACCTCTGGACACCCGCTTTTTGTTTCTATTGAAAGGACCAAGACTTTTGGGAGTAGCTTGCTGCATCGGGAGCGGTCATGCTGGGTGAAAAATGGCCTGTCTCCCAGAATGAGGCACACCCTTCGGATGGCCTGAAGAGTTCTGTTGCGCCTTGGGTCGTTTTCCGAAACGAAAGGAAGCAACATCATCTTCGGGATCCCATGTTTTAAGACACAGCCAACACCTGGCCTTCACCCTTTTGCAGCCATAGTTCTTCGAGGCTTGCCTTAACTTGGTGCTTGCCTTGAGGTGAATGACGCGGACGCCAAGGGGGTTACAGCATTGCACATCGCTGTCTTCGAGGGGCAGCTTGACGGCAAAAGGGAGCTGTAAATCAAAAGAAAACATATATTACATATACAAGACGCGGAGGCCAATATGGAAGGCCAAGAAGATCAGATGGGCCGGGGCGAACACAGACACACACTCACCCCCCCCCCCCCCACATTGGTGGTTTCCCTTTTAGGTTTCTCTTTCAAACCAACCCAAAAAGGGTACCCTCGAAAAAGACGTACACGTACGGACGTACACGTATGCAGGCATGCGGACCTTGAGGTTAAACCCGCTCACGTATGTGCAACAAAAAGACACGGGGAACACCGCTCACGCGAGAAGCTACTCGACTAGATCGGGAATGTCATTGTTGGAGAAACCATGTGGGTGTGTCTTTCTTTTCGAGCGTACCCCCTGGTTGCTAAAGGACAGATTTGTTTCCTTGGGTGTCTCCTTTCAAAGGCTGAAGTGTTTCAACCTACGAACGGTGCGAAGCCTTGCTTGCTTGATCATCAATGTCCTTCATAGGAACCAGCCGCAGATTTCCACGGGCTAGTGGAATCAGCCTCCCCGTTTCTCGGTTCCCAGCTGCTGTGTGGGTTCGTTTTGAGGATTTGGTGGTTGGGTTTCCGAGTTTAACCCACTAAAAGTCGTAGTTTAGTGGTTGGGTTTCCGATTTATATCCCACTAAAAGGGACACATTTTTCGGCAGGGGATCTGAAAATCGACACCCCAGTTTGCGATGTCAGGCCTGTATCCCATTTAACAACCCCAACTTCACACTGGATTAGCATTGAGCCCAACCGGGCGTCTGAACAGAAAGACCCAAAATGAGGGGTTGAAAGAAGGGCTGGGCGAATGTGTCTAAACGGACCCCCAGTCCCCCTTTAGTTGCATCAAGATGATTCAAGAGATAGGCGTAACCCGGGTTACAAGGTTTTGACAAAGGAACCAAAAAGGAGCCGATACTCTGCAGATTGACATCAATGCCGTGGCGACCTCTTAGTTTTTGACAACCTGTTTCTAGGGCCACTTTTTCTTGTTGACTGCCTGAAAAGATCCAGGGATTGCCTGAGAAGCAAAAAGGACTCTGGAGAGGTTCTACCTTACTTCCTGCGTTCAATTGCGGACTTCAGTCACTTTTGGGTTTGGACCATTTTAGTGGGGAAGGCGCCCCTGGTGCAGGGGAAGGCGCCTCTGGTGCAGGGGGCCTTTCAACGAAACATCTTGGCTGAACCAATGAATTTCTTCGAAGATACATGGGCCTGGTTGTTTTACCTCGAGGCTACCCTTTCAGCTTTTCTCTAATTTGTGGTTTGGAGCCCGGTGGCTTGGTGGTTGGGGAGGGGTTTCCCATGTACCTGCCAAACCAAAACCACAGGTTCAACTCCCAAACTACTAATCCAGACCACCAATTAGAGGGAGGCTGACCCTTCGTGTTCAAAAACACAACCAAGAGGGAAAACCGACATCCAAGTGGGTCTGTGTTTTTGAGGGTACCCCTGTTTTGGTGGAAAGGGAAAATCAACCGGAACAAAAAGGGGGCGAAATCCATTTCTGAGGGGACCAAGTTCAAAAAGACACGCCCATTTTGGGGAGCCAGCCGGCGCCTTCTAAGAAGCTTGAGTTTGTTTTGCTTTTCCCTTTGTTGGTCGATAGATGAAGACAAACCATGAGGCAACCACGAAATCCATTTTGCGGATCCCCTATGTTCAAACGCGCACCCACGTGTGCCAAGGGACTAAAAACGGACCAAACCCGCAACCCCACAAGGTCAAAAGGTCGATTCGCTTTGAACAACTGAGCCACTAAAAAGGCGATCTCCCGTGGCAAAGGCCACCGCGTCCCCCTCCCCCTCCTTTGGTTTTTAATTTTCTTCAGGCGCCCCCCTTCCCCCCTTCCCCCCAGCATTACCTCCCCTCCCCCCCTCACTTCTCCCATGGCTCCCCCGCGTTCCCCCCACCCCCTCCACCCCCTCTGGCTCTTGAGGAACATGGAGCTGTGCAAGACCTTGCTCTTGGCCCGCGCGGACGTGGAGGCCACCGACCGCCACGGCCAGACCCCGCTCTTCTTCGCCCCGGCCAAAGAGATCTGCCGCGCCTGCGATCAAGAAATCGGAGAAAGCCGGGCCATGGACATCGGATGGACATCGGAGAAAGTGGGCCATGGGCCATGACATGACTACTTCATCACCTTAAAAAGGTCACTTCCCAGGCTACTTCACCCAAAGAGTGGGACCTGGACCCTTGGTCACTTCACCTAAAAGGGTCACTTCCAAGATCAGTTTTGAATGGGCACATACCCTAAACCCATGTATTCACGTAAACCTTGCTGGTCCTCAGGGTTGAGGGAATGGCCTCTGAGCCATCCTGGTTACATTCCTGGCAGGTCCTAACAATTTCATTCCCAAAACGCCTTTCAGGCGCCCCAGTTTTAAGGTACATGACCAGAATCGAACCTATGTATTATCCTTGGTCGGGGCAATAGCTGGGGTAGATTTGGGGGAACTGGGATGGGCCATTTTTCTCATACCGTGCGTAGTACCCTAAGTGACCAAGTAAGTAGTTGCACTTGATTTACTAACCCGGCGGCCGGCGATGTTGATTTGTTTCAGACGTAAAAAGTAGGACTTGGAGCACAAGATCGAGGCACGAGTCGACGATTTCTCTTCTTTGGCTTCTCATTCTCTGGCGGCCCCACAAGGGAGTGATTGCGCGGCCCCCAGTAGTACCCTTTTACCAACTTTTTGGGGGGAGGCTTCCCCTAGTAAAATAGACTACGGAAAAAAAAGGTACCGACTTCTTCCAACCTCTCAAATCTGGCGCACGCGCCGACCACCGAGGCCTGCTGGTGGAGCGCCGCGCCGACGTGGGCGCGCTGAACCGCAAGGGCCAGACGCCGCTGCACCTCGCCGGCCGCGCCGGCTTCCACGAGGCGGCGCACGGATCCTGCGCGGGGGGAGAGAAAAAAAGGGTTCGCTGACGTTGGTCCGTTTTTCGGGGCTGGGTTTCCTTTTTGGCCTTGGGTGATATGCAGGGGAAAACCTGAATAGTCATTTCAGCAAATCCTTTTGTTGCCCCAAGTTGGGCTCATATGACCACCATCCGCCAAATTGGGTCCTTGCTATTCTTTTGCTAGGACCCCCAGTGTGCCCTTTCTTACCCTTTTTTGGGGGGAGGGTTCCCCTACTACAGAAAAAGAAAGGGTAGCCTTATTCTCTGATTCTAACCTCTCTACTGGAGGACCCATTTTTGTTGTGTGTTCTGGTATGGCCTGATGCCGTCTTTTACGGCCATGGCCATCTCCTGGGGGGGGGTCCTTTTGTTGTTCAGTGGCACCCTTAGCCTCCCTTTTGTTTGGTGGCTGCCCCGCTAAAAATGATCTTCCCCAAAGAGGGTTCCCTTTTTTTCCAGGGTCGCTGAACAACAGAGTGGGCTAATTGAAGTGAGTTTCTGTTGCGTGGGGTGCTGTTTTAAAGGGAAATATCGGGAGCTGTGAGGAATGTTGCCCCACTGCGCACGTGTTTGCACTTGCAATGCTCGGGGATGCCCTTAGCAAGCTGAAGCTCGGCCGTGGCAGCCACGAAGAGCCTGCTTCAACTGCAGCACAGCAGCGCGCCAAGAGCTTCTACCGATTGGTGGTTCGAGCTGCTTGCAAACGAGCCTGGTCAATGTCTGTACACGATGTGGCGCCGAGAAGCTTCGCCGGCCTGCTACACAAGGACCTCAACCTCGCACGGCAGTGTCGGGATGGCATAAGGTCGGACTTTGAGGCCGTCACCCAAGCCTTGACCCTGTCCAAAGACCCGAGTGCCCAGACCGGCAGGCAAAGCGCATGTTGGCTGCTGATACTTAGACGCTCCTTTGCTAGTTTGTGTTTTGTGTTTCACTGAGCTCTGGATCTTTCCAGGGTAAGCCCTGTTCATCCTGCTTCGTCCATTTGCTTAAGAATATGTTGCTTCAAGTATTGTATATTATCCTGTTGGGTTTAAAGAGAATCTATCAGTACTGGATGTTACTTGTTCATTGTTCTAGATATATTGCTTCCAGACTGAAGCAAATTTAATGGGCTTCTGAGGATCCGACAAAGACCACCTGTCCGAACTGTAAAGCTTGATCCCCAGAAGTCTCGCTGAGGATCTCAGGCTGTCCCCTGGGCGGTCTGTTTAGGTTCTCATAAGGTTCAGCCGTTTTGGTTTGGGCGGTTCCCTTAGGTTTTTCAGCGAATCGTCCGGTTCCCCAGAGTTTTTTTTGTTTTTTTGGTTGAGTGATTGGGTTCCATTGAACCCACAAGTTATTCACTTTTGGCAGGGGATCAGAAAATGGACAGCCCAGATTCGCTATGCCGGACTGACCTAAAGCCACGTCTATTGCTGGACCCCTGTTTTTCTTACAATTCCAACACCTGAACTTCGAGATCCCCAAGGGCCAGAATGAAACGGATGCTCTCCCGGAGTTGGACTTGAGTCACTTTTCGGAAATACCATTTCAGCGCGGCAAAAGAAGCAGTTTGGATCCGGTTTTTGGCAAATCCACTCAGGAAGTGAGTTTGTTTGAGACCACCTGTCTCAGCTTGACTGAAAAAAGGGTCGAGGATGTGAGGGATTCAGAACTGGGCCCTCCCACAATCTGAATTGGAGACTTCTGCACGTTCAGTTTCCGTATTAGTTGCTGCATTTTGTGCACGTATTCTCATTCGAACTTGCACAGAATAAACTATGTTCAACTTGTGTTTCAGACACTACACTTGGTTGAATTGCAGCTTTGTAAACCAGGAAAGAGACATATCCCTGCAAGTTGGCTGGGCCTCAGAATCCGGCACGCCTTTTGTTGGAGTCCCAGATGTGTTTGGTCGGCTTCCCTTCCATTGGCTGGGTGGATTGGTGTGGCTTCCCCATCACCAAGATCCAGACCAAGCAAGGCTTGAGTTGGGTTGGCCTGGGGCTTCAGGCAGCGGCCGCCCCGTTTTTTTTTTTCAACGGGTGTGTGGAGTTGTGTCAACTTTTGGTCTCCGGGTGATATCCAAGGGCTACCTGAATCATCATTTCAGCGATATATTTCGTTTTGTTGCCCCAAGTTCAATTCGCTGAGTTGGGCTCATATGACCACCATCCAAATTGCAAATTGGCTCCTTGCTATTCTCAAAGGGTTTGGTTACGAAATGGCCCCAAAACACCCGTAATAGGCCGTTTTCGGTAACCCAACCCTTTGATATGCTCTTAATGGGGGCAATACATTTTCCGGGTGTCTCTTTGCACCCCCGTTTCATCCCGTTTCGAGGTGCTCAGCTGGCTCTCGGCGCGCGCGGGCAAGGTAGCGGAGCTGCGGGATCACCACGGGAACACCGCCCGCATGCGCCTTGGATTCGGCTTCGGAGTTCGGGGTCGGAGTCGGGGATCCGGAGTTGCGGCTTCCGTTTGGTTTCCTACCTCCTGTCCATGACTCACTTCCTGAGTTCATGAACTTTGATTTTTTTTTGGTTTGGACCATTTTAGTGGTAAATATAAAGTTTGGACTTTTTTTGGGCCATCCACTCAGCCAGTGAGATGAACATGGAACAGGGAAATCGATTCTCGTGAAAACCAGCAAGGGAACATAGCACATCTTCTTATAAATTCAAGCAAGCAAATGGAAGTATTTGTTTCCCAAAAGGTTAACCTAAGATACCATGGAACCTGCGAGAGGATCCATTTTAAAGCAAAATGGTCCAAACCGAAACGGATCCCGAAACGTCAGGTTCCATGTTAATGGACAGGAAGGTAACCCTTGGGCACCCTCAAACGAATGCTTCCATTTGCTTAAGTTGCCAAGCATATGTGTTATTTGCCCTTGTTGGTTCTGAAGGGAATCTATAACTACTGGACATATATATGTTCTCATGTTTTTTTTCTTAGGGGGGCGAAGAAGCAACTGGAAGACTACCTATGCACATTGGTGTCCTTTTGATCGGTTAGTTTGGGACAGAATTTGGGTTCCACTGGTTTAGATTGGCCTTATTGACATCCATGTGCCAGAAAAGCCCATCTTTTCGCAAATGGAAGAATGCCTCACTTGCCCCAAGCCAACCTTTTGAGATTCCCATTTTTTGTAGACGTCCCAAAAAGGTGATCACCTTTCTGTGTCCCATCCGGGGCAGCTGAGATGCACCCCATCTTCACTTGGCTGCATTTTGCCAAGGGATGTTAGGACTTGAGAACTTTTTGCCAACTTTAAGGGTTTTCCGTATTAAACCACTAAAAGAAAACAGCTTTTCGCAGGGCTTCGCAGATTTCGCAACCGAGATTCAGGTTTTCCTTGTGCCCGAGGTACGGGCAGCAGGCGCTTGCCGCAGGCACCGGCTCGGGCGCGCCCAGCGCCGCCGGCTCCGCGCGGGCGGCGGCGCCGGATCCGCGGGATCCGCGGGATCCGCCGGTGCCGCTGCCGTCGCAGTCGGCGCTGGTGAACGGCACGGCGCAGGAGTTCAAACTCTTCCAGGCGAGTGAGAGAGATGGGATTGGTGGGAAACCCCGGTTCTTCCAACCTGAAGGAGAGCATGGTTGGAATGGTCGTTTAGGTTGGAACTTTATTGGAAATGTTCAAACTCTTCCGGGAGATGGGTGGTTCAAACAGCGAATCGGCCTCTTTCAACTTCGGGTTTTAGAGGAATTTGTTGGTGGTTTAGTGGTTGGGTTTCCGAATGTCTGACAGCGGAGAGTTGGAGAGCCGGGATTCGTGGGAAAGCCTGTTCTGCCCCTGACAGAGAGCCTGGCTGTTGGAAATATATTGGAATGCCCCTTGTTGGAAGTGATTTCTAGGAATGGTCCACTTTGGCGACTCACAGAAAGGGTCATATTTCCTACTGTCCCATGTCCAGTGAGGATCGCGCATGGTGCTGTTTGTTTGCCCCATGCTGGGTTTCACCCCAATAAGGGGTTGCCTTTCTCTACCAGACCTCCAGTTGCATTTTTTTTTTTTTTGAGGGTACTCCTTGCTCGGTGGTTGTTTAGAGGGAAACCAAAAGGAAACCAACCGTTTTTGGGGTTCCAATTCCCAAAGAAAAGCCACAGCCAAAACTCTTTTTCGTCAGCTTCTTGGTGTAAAATTTTCTCCTGGAGGTGGGCGAGTTGGATTAGTGGGGCACTTGCTCTGCTGTTGGCTGGACTTGCCAACTTCCACTGAGTCACAATCAAAGCACTGGTAGTTGGAGGGTAAGGGATAATCTTAGCCAGAAGCAGGTGCCGCCTTTTCAATTCTTTAGATGGTTTTTGGGTAGACCATTTTAATGCCGATCGGTGTTGATTGTACTCAACTTTTGGTTGGAAAATGAACGAGAGGCACAGGAAAGGTTTAACTCTTTGCAGAGGGTCGAGAACGAGCCCAGTTAGATTGGTGGTCATGGCTGGCAAAAATTGATTATATTGGACGTATTTCTATTGTTTTTTTTGTTTTATTACATCCTTTTCGGGGTTGTTTCAAGGGAATCCACCATGAGTCAGCCAGGATTCCCTATTGGCCCAAAACTAGCGGCGAGACACAGGAGGATATTTCGCTGAGATACAAGGGGACTTGCCCTTAAGTAGTCGCAAGATCGTATGAATGAACTTGAATCCCACTTAAGCATAGAAACACTAAAGGTGATCATTCACTGCCATGGTTGGAAACCTTCTACAGTAGCTTCATTTGCCAATATCGATTATCACAATGATTATTGTGATTTCCCGAGGTTCATGACCTTTTTACTCCTATTCCCTGCCCGCCCGGGTTCCGATTCTCCAAGGGAGCCTGTAGCAATAAGGTTATAAACAATTAAATTCGGGTGTGGGGGAGTTAACTCTTCAGTCAACTCTTCGCAATTCATCCCTTCCAAGCAAGCAGGGTTGTTTCCGAAGGACTGGTTGGGTGTTCGGCTGTGAGAATTTATGGAAATTGCTGACCCTTTAGGCTGAAAAACATGCACTTATGAGGAACCTGCCTTTCAAGTGTGCGTTGCTTCAGCTTGGTGAGTTTTGCCATCCCCGAATCTGTTGAGGGAACATCAATTGAAGAACTGCACAACCTGGACAGGGGGTGTCCCACATTCCTGGGAATCCTTCATTTTTGTTGGTGACACCCCTGTTAGGATGGGTTTATTCTTCCGAAGCTGATTCATCAATGATCAATTCAACAACCAGTACGAAGTGTGGTGTATATGGGTGTGTCTATTCCAAGCCAAGAGGAGAACCACCAGTTTGGGGCTCCGTTTTTTAGGACAGTTCCTGAAGCATTGAGTTGCTTGGTGGTTCCCAGCCATCCCCTTATATTTATTGCTGTTTAATTGGTTTAGTGGTTGTGTTTCCGAATTTAACCCACAAAACGATAAGCTTACGTTTAGCGGATCTGAAAACGGAGAGACCCAGAAACCAATCCAAATTTCACCAATTCGACGAGAATCAACTATTCCAACAACTCTTCAGATCCCCCATGTCCCCCGTATCGGCCTGAAAAATATCCGAATATCCTTCCCAGGCTGAACTTAGTAGCTCCCGGCCATGGTTCCTTAAGTTTTTTGCTTTTCAGTTGGTTTAGCGGTTGGGCGTTTCGAACTTCACCCACTTTTAGCTGATCTGAAAACGGAGAGCCCAGGTTCACTGTATTGGGGGGGGGGTTGAAATGAAGCTCAATCGTTTGCTTTTAAAGCCGCCCAACGAAAGGGGGTCCCAACTGCCAAGCTATCCCCCATTTCCCCCACATCCTCCATTCGCCCGTATCGCCCATGTAGCGCTGAAACGGACATCAAAACCACTAAAAAAGGATACTGTTAAAAAAGACAAGCCACCCATATCCCCCATATCCCCCCTTTAGGTTCTTTGTTCCGAGGGTTTTCCTATTACACCCTGGGACTACGCCCTCTGGGGAATCATCCTATCCTAGCCTATTTCCAGATAAACTTGCTTGTTTGGGATTATTTGGGTAACTTCCCTAGGGTGTAATTCCAGGGTGTAGTAAGAAAATCCTTAGATTTGTGCGGCTTTTGTTTAAAACCACCCAAAACAGGGGGTACCTCCAAAACAGACGAGCTATCCCTCATATCCCTTATCTCCCCCATATCCCTTCAGGCACTTTGTGTTTTTTTTTTTTGATTCTTTGGGTAACCTCCCCAGGGTGTAATTCCAGGGTGTAAGAGGAACATCCTTAGATGTGTGACTTCAGGTTCTTTCATATCCATTCCCCCATATTACCCCATATGGCTCATATAGCCCTGAAAGGGATATCTCCCATATCCTCCATTCTCTCATATCCCCCATATCCCCCCCATATCCCCCATATCCCGCACTTTGTGCTGCTTTTCTTTGGTGCATTTTGCGCGGATGTTGGGACTTTAACTTCTTGCCAACTAGTGGGTTTTCGGTATGAACCACTAAAAGTTAAAACAAAAAGAAAAAACTTTGAGCCGGGGAGCAGGAAGCAACCGAGGGAAGGTGGTTTGGCCAACCGAGTTTTGTTTCTCCTTTGAGGAGCCGGAGGAGTACGCGTTGAGCGTGCTCAACACCCCGGAGCCGTCTCCGGCGCCCTGCCCGTTGAAGGACGGCCGTCTGGTGCCCTGCCACCGCACGGGGGGGCCGGGAGAAGGGGCGCGCGCCGCGTTAAAGACCAGCGGGTTTGTACCCATGCAAAATGGGAAACTCACCAAGCATCAGACTAGGATTCTGCAACACGGGCATTTAGAGGCTCATCAGTTGATGCCATGCATGTAGATTGTCCAGACTGCAGTCATGTCCCTTCCGCAGCTGAAGGGCCCTTTTGCTTGTAGCCGAGCCAGACATTTGGCCACGACCCCCATAGTCAGCTGCACAGGCGGCTTGAGAAGGAACAAGGCTTGGCGCCATTCGCTCCCCGCGCTACTCCCGCTGCATTGGTAGCGGAGCAGGAGGCAACGATTCAGTGCTTCCTGCTGAGCCCGATCAAGTGCACCAAGAACGTTCAGGAACGTGTGCACAGCTACTTGATCGCCTTGAGCCTAAATCTCTAAGAGACTCTGATCTTTGACTGCGTCGAGCCCTTTGGAACGACCCAGGAAAAGATCATCGCTCAGGACTTCAAGATTGGCACGTTCCCGGACGGCGAAGTAGTCATGGACAATGAATTCAGGTCTGACCATCTTCCATCCTGGGATGGTCAGGCGCGATCATGGCGCAGGTACTACAAGGAAGTGGCCTGGTGCGCACAGTCAACCCCAGCCCACAAGCGCAGGTACCTGGCGGCAAAGCTCATAGGCCGACTTCGGGGCCCCGCAAGGCTCCTAGCCATGTCATGGTCAAGGGCCGACTTTGATCATGCCGATGGAGTACTTCAACTGCTTCAACGACTGGCGGCCTCGCCCCTCGTCAGGAAGTCGTTACCGAATGCCGCAGCGATCATGCAACAGTACTTCTCCTTCAAGAGGAATCCCGGCGAGGGCATCGGCAACTTCCTGGTGAGGGAGACTCTCGGCTATGAGGAGTTTGTGGAGGCTCTTCTTCGCCTTCACGAAGAGTCTTCCGGTGTTGACCAAAGCCGCAAGGACTTTGGCCTCCCCAAGAACATGGATTCTGGTTGGGATGAACGGGGCGAGTCCTGGTCAGATTGGGACTATCAGCCCGTCACCGAAGAGATCCCCCCTTCCGAAGGAGAACAAGCTCCCGAAGCACCTGGAGACGTGTCCGGTCTCTCAGGAACTGCCGCACCTGGATCTGCTCCCAGCCAGGAGCCTAGCCCTGATGCACAAGTGGGTTCCCCTCCAGCACAGCGTGTGACAGATACCACTGGCACACCGGGAACCATCACGGAGCTCTCCATGGCGGACAGCTTCATCATGGGTGTTCTTCGTGGCTGGCGTCTTCTTCAGGCAGCTTCCCTCAGTCCGGAGGACAAGCGTGACATCCTAAGCACAACCCGTAACTCCCTGGAATACGAGGCCATCAGCCAAGCTCTTCAGATGCTTTGGGATGAGCAACTTCTTGGAAATCGTCAACGGCCTCCTCAGCACCTGAACTACCACGAGGCCGACCTCAATTACCAGGACGCGTGGGATCAAGATTGGGAACCCTGGGACCCTTCTGATGAGGGTTGGTTTGATAATGCCTGGACCCAGTCTGGTTGGGAAGAAGATCCTGAATCATGGTCTTCTCCCGCAGTTCCAGAACTACCTGATGAAGCCCTTTCAGCCGAGGAGCAAGATAAACTCCGGGATGCCATGCAAGCCGAACGCGCAGCCGAACAAATGGCCATGGATGCCCAACGCACCTGGACCGAAGCTCAACGTGCAACTCAACTGGTTCGCAAGGACCGCGGTTTCGGTGCATCGTTCAACAACTCTGGCAAAGGCAACAGTTCCGGCGGCAAGGGCAGCGGCTGCTTTCTCTGTGGTGGCCGTCACTATGCTCGAGATTGCCCCGATCGCCGACATCCGTCCAAGGGTAAGGGCAAACATGCCTTCATGCTTGCGGATCCCTACAACGAGCACTTTTTCACCGGCAAGTCTGGCAAGAAAGGCAAGGGCTGGAAGGGGCGCTCCAAGTCAGCCGCATGGGCCGAACATGATCTCTCCTGGATCTCCAAGGGCAAGGGCAAGAGTGATCACCGCCCAACTGTCAACGCCTACGTCCAGGACATGTACGGCATCAATGGCTTGGAAATGCACGAAGGACCCCACAATCCCTTGGAGCTCTCATCAGTTAGCCCTGGAAAGGTAGCTCCACATCAAGGCATGCTGGATTGTGGCGCCACCGCAAGTGCTGGCCCTGAAGCCTCAGTACAGCGTCTCATTGAGGCAGTTTTGCGGCAGGACAAGTCCGCCACGGTGACTGTGGACCCCAATCAGCGTCCATACTTTCGCTACGGGAGTGGTCGGTGGGGTCGAGCACAGTACCGGGTGACCCTCCAGTCAGAACTATCTGGCCACCCCCGAGTCTTTCATGTGTATGCTCTTCCGAACCCCCCCGAGTTCTTCGAGCAATGGTTCACCACCGACATGCTTGTCCCGATTCTGGTTGGCATGAGTCATGCAGGTTCTGATGGTGTGGGTATGGTAGTCGATTTGGCCACTGGTTTGCCATAGATGCCCTTTTACCTGATCCGCGTCCCTACCAGCTGGATAAGAACCACAAGGGTCACTTCATGGTTGATCTGGTTCACTTTCTTACAGGCGGCAACCAAAACTCCAGCGCGGATGATCATCCAGTGGTGAAGGTCACATCCCGGACCCCGACATCATCTACCGGCAAACCCTGGGATATGCACACCCTTTTCCCTTGCGAGATGTACGACACGAATGTCAAGGTTGGCACTTGTTCTCAGTTGGACCCCCTTGTGAACACCACTACACCTCATGGTCCATTCCGAGTTTGCGAGCTTTATGCATGGAAGCTCATGAGAGAACATCGAACCGTGCCGGCCTGGCTGATATCAGCGCTGGACTCATCTGAGTCCATGGGTAGTGTGCTCTCTCCCAATTCGACTCCGGCACCTCCGAGCCATGTCCAAAAAGCTGACCAACCCTTTGGACACCACTCCGACCACGGCGGAGCTGCCCGAGTACCTCACCGCGAAGAAGAAGACCTCCAAGGCCCCCATGCCCTTCGATCCGGAAAGGAGCATGGAAATGGACCCTCGGGACATCCGGGCCCAGAACACCTGGCCGTGCTTCGACCGCCACCAACCGGGGAACTGGGCAAGCAACCCCCACGGGCGCTGGATCCATTGTCAGGTATGCGATCTCAGGCTTCAGTGCGTCCCGAGACAAGGATCCCCGAGCATGTCTACCATGGTGCTCAACCATGTGATGGTCAACCGGGCCATGGTGGAACTACAACAACTTCTACCTGGCCGCATGCCCACTGCCCAGATCTGCAAGGCCATGGTGGACAAGCTGGTAGCCGAGGAGAAACTCCTGGTGATGATCCACAAGGTCAAGGATCAGCCAGTCTCCTCCACGAACAAGACAAGTCCAGCTCCTCCCAAGCGCACCAACCACAAGGGGACATCAAAGACTGCCGCAGGGTACACTTCTCCGAGCCCGTCCATGGCGAGCAGTCACAGTTGAAAAAAAACCTCAGATGGACACGATGGACATCTTTCGGTACCTCTCCACGGAGGAGCAGACCAAGCTCATGGAAGTGGTCACCGAACGTCAGCAAGCTGTCGCGGACCAATTCTCCGAGGAGGAGGAGGAACTTCAAGAAGTAGCATGATCCACCCCCTGCCGGTCAGCGTCGGTGCGAAGGTCATGCAAATGGTGATTGGCGTGCAAGCCCTCATGACCACCGAGCCTCAACTATGGCGACCGTGATGTGTTGTGGGAATTCGCATGTGCCCCACAAAGCTGGCTCTCTCAAGCGGTGCAGGACCACGGCATGGATGCCCAACGCATCAACCTCAACAACGGCTTCGACCTCTACAAGGAGGAAACCTGGGTCCGTCTTCGGCAACTTCGTCGTGCACGTAAACCTCGAAAACTGTGGTTTTCACTTCCCTGTACGAAGTGGTGCCGATGGACCAGTCTCAACTACTCCACACCCGAGGGCAAGGAGAAGCTTGAAAAGGACCGCCGTCGCGAACGGAAAATGCTCCGGTTTGCGAGGGACTTCATCCTGGAGTCCGTCGATGAGATTCGCGACATCCTCATCCTTGCTACGGGTGGGAACAACGACCTCTTCAAGATCTTTCGGCAGAACTTGGAGGTCGGGATATCGAGTGGCTCCACTGTAGAATCGATGGTTGCGCCTACGGCATGAAGGACCACCTCGAGGAAAACTTCCTGGCAAAGAAATGGTCCATTCGCACCACCGATTGCGACTTCCACCGCCACTTTCACGCCAAGGTATGCCCCAAGAACCACCAGCACACCTACATCCAAGGAATCGAAACCTCAAGGTCAGCCTACTATCCCTGGCGGATGGTTTTGGCAATAGCCAGATGCTGGCGCGATCAGCTCCTACCACCTCGCTTCCATCGCTGGGCTCACTCCAAGAATGAGAACCATGGTGCTCACTTGGCCCTGGAACTTGCAGCTCAAGAGGATGGTGATCCTCATGCTCTACCAGCACACCCACCATCCGAACCTGGCCAAGCTCCAGCAAGACCCGAACCTCATGCACCTCCACCTGATGAGCCACAGCCAGATCCTCCAGCTAATCCACACCCTCCACCGGATGCACCCAGTCCTGAAGAAGTGCAACGGTGGGAAGCCAAGCTAGCTCACTTCCACAAGGCTGCTGGACACCCTACGAACTCCAACCTGGTTCGACTCCTTCAAGAAGCCGGACATCCACGATGGCGTATCGACAAGGCCAAGGAGTTCAAATGCAGTGCATGTGAGGCACTTCGGCCTGGCGGACTCAGTAGTGGACAAGTCCCTCCAGCGGCAACCTATCCTCTATACCAAGCTTGGCAGGCGGTCGGTCTGGATGTCAGCGAGTGGGATGTTCCCGGAGTACCTCGCAAGGTCAAGTTTGCCCTGTTCATCGACCTGGCCACCAAGCTGCGAGTAGTCTGCCCGCTCATGCAGTACAACTTCCTCGAGATGAAAGCGGAGAATGCCGAGATGCTCATCAAGGCCTTCTCCGAACGTTGGCTCTCCGACAAACCTCGCCCTGAGGTGCTGATCCCTGATTGCGGCAAAACCATGACGGCCAAGTCCATGCACGACTTCTGCAACTCTGTCGGTGTTCAACTAGCCTTTCCCCCAGAGAAGGAAAGCTGGGCACATGGCATTGTCGAAGCCGCAATCCAAGATGTCAAGATGACGGCCACAGCCATCCAGACGTCCAGTCCAGAGCAGAACCCGGAGGTCACGCTCTACTTGGCTGCGGCAGCTCTCAACTCCACCGAGTACACACGCGGTTTCAGCTCCTTCCAGTGGTGCTACGGCAAGGCCTACAACATCACGGAGGAGGACATACGCACCTTCGAACATCTTCCTCAAGATCAACGGCACCGCGAATTCGAGCAGCTCGTGCAAGCTCGTCAAAAGGCGGAGGATATTGCCCGGTCCACACGTGCGAAGCGCGTTCTCTCCAAGCTGGTCAACACAACAGTGCGACAACCTCTACGCACCTTCAAACCCATGGACCTGGTCAAGGTTTGGAGAAGAGTCTGGCCTGCTGAACTTCATCGAGGAGCACGTCAAGGCCTCAAGAAGTCTGGCAAGCCCCATTGGATCGGCCCTGGGCGTGTGATCTTCCATGAGGTCCTACCTCATCAGCAAGCAGATGATGACCGTCGTCATGTGGTCTGGGTTCTCATTGGCACTCAGCTGATGCGATGCTCTCCACATAGTGTGCGATTGGTCACCGACAAGGAGCGCCTGGTCTTCGAGATTGGTGGTGCAGAGGATCCCTCTCGATGGCGATCCCTCGCTGATGTACTACCAAAACGTGAGTTCGTGGACATGATCGACCAAGCTCCCAAATCGGATGAGCTTGAACTTCCTGACTTACCACCCGAACCCGACAAATCCACGATCATCAAGCCCACTCATCGCATGAAGACCAAGGGTGCCTTGAACATCCGACCTGTACCGATGCCCAAGGCCAAGGTCGCTCGCACTGGAGAACCTGAGCCTTCATCAAGTGCTCCGAGATCTACATCCACAGCAATGCCCACACATTCAGCGCCACCCGCCGGAGAGGTCAATGAATATGAAGAGGATCCTGATCTTCGTCGGGAACTCAAGAAGGCCCGCATTACTCCAGATGATGCTCTATGGCTTCAATCCTTGCAGGAGGAGACCATCGACCTTCACACAGCTCTTATGGACACCGAGCAAGTGATGGTGATGGAGTTCAACCTGGAGTTTACCAGTAACCGTGAGAAGAAGAACTTCATTCGCGATCCTCACCTGTTCCTCGTCAAGCAGATGCGGAGCAGCGAAGTCAACCTCAAGAAGCTCACACCACAACTCCGCGAGTTGTTCCACCGTGCCAAGGCCAAGGAAGTCAGCAGCTTCCTCAAAAATGAAGCAGTTCGCAAGTGCCTGGATAACAAGGAGATCCAGGAGGCCTACAACTCTGGGCGCATCATGCGTGCTCGCTGGGTCCTCACGTGGAAACTGGTTCCAGATGAGGAACATCCAGAAGCCCTCCGAGATGCCATGTCCAACGCGCAGACCATGGTCACACCTGACGGTCGCAAGAAAGCAAAGGCCCGCATCGTGGTGCTCGGATTTGAACACCCCGATCTACTGGACCCTTCCTTCCGCACCTCGAGCCCGGTTCAAACCAACCTCGGGAGGAACCTCCTGTACCTCATGACCTGCCAGCATGGTTGGGAACTTGAAGGTCTTGACCTTGCCACGGCATTCTTGCAGACCCAGAAGACCGAGGAGGATAAGAAACTCTGGACCTACGGAACTGAAGAGCTTCGAGAAGCCCTAGGCGTTGGTTCCGAAGGCATTCTTCGCATCCTGAAGAACGTGTACGGCTCCACCACGGCACCCCGTGGACTTTGGCAGGATCTCCATGCAACCTTCAAACGTCTTGGTGGCATCTCCCTGACTTCGGAGAGATGCATGTGGGTATGGCTTTCGCAACATCAGAAAGACCAACAAGGCCGACCTCTCGTCATTGGTGCCATGGGTGGTCATGTAGATGATCTCCACCGGATCGGAGACAAGGCCAACCCTGAATGGAATGAGGTCTGCCAGCAGGTTGACCGTGCCTACGTTTGGGGTACCATCAAGCGTGGAGAATATCGCCACGCTGGCACCGATCTCGTCATCGGCAAGGATGAAAACGGTGACACCACGATCACCGTCGACCAACAGTACTACATCGAGTCCCTCCAGGACGTGAACATCCCTCCCGAACGCCTTCGTCAAGTGGACTCCGTTCTGGATTCCACCGAAGTTGGACACTGCCGAGCTACCCTGGGAGCCCTGCAGTGGGTTGCGGTACAAACAACCACAGCTCAGTGCGAGATGCAATCTCCTGCTCACCGAGGTGACCGTGACTCCTTCGACCTCCGTTGCAAGAGAAATTCAACAAATGGTGTGTGAGGTTCGCAGGAATCCCGTCAAGCTGGAATTCTTCAAGCTGCCTGGAGTCCAATTTTGGACCGACGTCGTGTTCATCACCATGGGCGACCAAGCTCACGCCAACCGACCTCAAGGAGATAGCACTGGCGGCATGATCACCGTTGCTTCCGGCCCACGAGCAATCACTGGCGCACCCACCAAGATGTGTCTTTTGACCTGGCGATGCTGGAAACTCAAACGCAAGGCCATCAGCTCGAACGACGCTGAGGTACAAGCCATGGTCGAATCCGAGGACAATAACTTTCGGATGCGACTTCTTTGGTGCGAACTTCATGGCCAGTCCATCCACCAGCACCGCGACACCGACAAGGTCTCTGCCGGCGAAGAGGTGGTCAAGCTTGTCAAGGGCGTGGTCACTACAGACTCCCGAGGCGGATACGATGCTGTGACTCGCCATGAGTCCCCGATGCTTGGGCTCTCCAACATGAGAGCCGCGCTTCAAGCCTTTCAAGTGAGAGAAAGTTTGGAACGCACCCACACCGAGCTTCGCTGGACTGCCTCGGACTATGACTTGGGCGATGCCTTGACCAAGAAGGCACCTTCATGCAGAGCCGGGTTACTGCAGTTTCTGAAGACCTCAGTGTGGTCTATAGCCTTCGACCCCAGCTTCCAGAGCGCTCGCAAGAATGTCAAGGCGGGCAAGTCAGCGCTGCAGACCCTGCAGAATCCCTCGTCTACCTCAACGGCCCGATCCCGAAGTAAGCCAATCACGTCATCAACTGAGAATGATTTTGTGCCCATGCAACACGGGCATTTAGAGGCTCATCAGTTGATGCCATGCATGTAGATTGTCCAGACTGCAGTCATGTCCCTTCCGCAGCTGAAGGGCCCTTTTGCTTGTAGCCGAGCCAGACATTTGGCCACGACCCCCATAGTCAGCTGCACAGGCGGCTTGAGAAGGAACAAGGCTTGGCGCCATTCGCTCCCCGCGCTACTCCCGCTGCAGATTCCCAATAGTGTTGCCCTTTTTACCGTTCCTTTATTGGTTGGGAGGGGTCCAACCTACTAAAATAGACTACAGAAGAAAATCGGGTACCCTTATTCTAACCTCTCTACTGGAGGACATCACTTGGTGGCCCCCAGCCGTGCGGTTCAACTTAACCTTTTAGTTGCTTTTAGTTGGTTTAGTGGTAGTTCCCGAATATAACTCACTAGAAGCTAAACTTGTAGCAGGGAATCTGAGGGCAGCCCAGAGCATATTGGGGCAAGAGCCCAGTTTTAAGGCTATTTGAGCCTTCAATCTGCCATCAGAAGGATTTCACCAGCCGTAATGTTGGGGCAACCCATTTTTTAGGGGACCCGCACACTGCCATTAAAAGTGAAATTCACCCACACTGAGTTTGGGGTAATCGCCCCATTTTAGGTTGGAATTTCCAGGGTCCAGGTGCGCCTCATTATTACCCAGCCCCTGAAACGGAGGTCGGTTTTGCGGTTGGTTTCCCTTGCAAGAAAAGGGGTACCAAGCCGCAAAAAGAGACATACCCAAGTCTTGCGACAGTCTGGTTCGCGCTTGTCTTGTGTGTGTGTGTGTTGTTACCTGTTGTTGTGGGTTTTGCAACACATCCCTGCTTGTGTCGTTTCGTTGATTGCTTCGTGTTGTGTTTGTGGTTGTGTGGGGTTTTGCCTTTTCAGTGTGTGTGTGTGTGTGTGTTGGTTGCCACGGTGTGTATTATTTGTTGTTTGCGTTTGCTTGAGTGCTTCACACTATTTTAGGTTTGTCTTGGTACTTGTTTGATTTCAACATGTGTAATTAGACATGCGTCTCACCTAAACAAACAATGTTGATACTCACATCATAACTATGTGTTGTCTGCTGTGCAGCTCCCTTTAAGACCGCCAATAAATAAACCGGTTCAATCTAACAAGTACCTTTTGAAGCCATGCCAAAGCAGGGCAAACTGTTTCAAAATAGTTGAAGACCTTTGAATTACTCACCATGTAACACACTTGTTCAAGCAAATGCAACTTTGCATCACCTTTCACATTCCTTTCAACGCCAATCCAAACCCAGTTCAACCCCTACTTCAAACCCTTAAAAGCCTCCAAACCCATACACCACTGCAATTCCTTGAAAACCACACTTTTTTGCACCACTCCAAACCTTTTTACACCACTCCAAACCCTTACCAACCACTCCATACCCTTTGTTACACCACTTCAAACCCACTCCAAAGCCTTTCACCCACTTCACCCCCCCCACCAAACCCCACCACCACCTCACCCCCAAACCTCCCCCCCCCCCCCCCAGCCACCATACCCACCGCCACCAAACCCCCCACCACCAAAACCCACCCAAATCTTCCCCCCCCCCCACCCCCTCCTACCCCTCCCCTTACCCCGCCCCGCTGGAGGTCACGGCGGCGGACGCCTTGGAGGCGGCCGCGCAGGTGGCATCCGCCGCCATCTCCGCCGCCGCCGCCGCCATGGCGCCGCAGGAGCGGCGTCTTCGACGCGTTTCGCTCGACGTCTATCCGTCGGTTCCGTCGGTTCCGTCGGTTCGTCGGTGCGGTGCGGTCTGCCAGCTAGGGAGGGGAGGGGGAGATTTGGGGAGGGGGAGGGGGAGGGGAGGGTGCTCCATGAAATCCACCCTTTTGGGTCCTAAACATTTGTGGTACATGAAGAAAATGGCTTGGTTTTCCGGTCTCCTTTTTCTCGGTCAACCAGCAATTGGTGCCCTTTCTCACCGGAGGGTTCCCCTACTAAAACAGACTACAGAAAAAAGTTCAGTGGTTTGGTGCTTGAGTTCGGTGACGTAGCGGTGTGGTCTTGGTGGTCTGTGTGTGGTGGTTTGTTTTGGTGGTGTAGCGGTTTGGCTAGGTCACCCAGCTAGGTGCCCTTTGACCGTTTTTTTTTGGTTGGGAGGGTTCTCTACTAAAACAGACTACAGAAAAAGTTGGTACCCTTATTGGGTAACTAATGGAGGACCTAGGTGCGGTTCGCTGGGTCCACGGCTTGGGTTCCGATCGCAGTTTGCCTGCGGGCTGAGCGGCGCATCGGTGAATCGTCTAGACCTGACGGCTCGTTTCCGCGGGTGTTCCCACCAGCACCCCCCCCAAAAAAACGGCGATTTTGGACAGTGGGATTTGGGGCATGGTGGAGAAAGCAGGCAGGTTGCGGGGGTGTTCCCATAGGTGTTTTTTGTTTTCTCGATTTTTTCGCCGAGGTCTTGAATGGTGATCGCTTTTATCAGGGAGTTTCGTTGAGGAGTTTCCTTCCTTCCTTCCTTCCTTCCTTCCTTCCTTCCTTGTTTCATTGGAGAGTTCCGGGTACTGGTACTTTTCGTGGGGGTTCTTCTTGGGGGGCTTGTGAGAGGGGGTGCCAATACCGGACAGTTCTTGAAGAACTTCCTTTGCTGAATAGCCACAGGTGTCCTTTCGATCGGGCTGGGCTGGTAAAAAATAGATGGGTGGGCCACTGGTTTAGATGCGTTTTATGCCCCATTGACCATCGAATGGTACCCCTAGCATCCCCTGAAATGGTTCCCTGAGCAAAAGGCAGCCCCCACAGAAAGACAGGTGGCTTGTAGATGGCGGCTCTACCGGCCTTTGATTTTCTTGGTGGTTCCCGGCCATCCTCGTTGGTGTTTAGCTTGTTAGTTGGTTTAGTGGGGGGGCTTCCATCTAGCAACGAGCAACTCTGAACTGCCACCAAAGCTAAAAGAAAGCCCTAGTCCGAGCGAGGTCAACCAGGACCCCAACCGAGAGAAGCAAGGGTTCCCAGCCAACCTCTTTAGAGCTGCAATCAAGCTGGAGCTGCGGAGGCGCGCTTTGTGTACTGCGCTTTGCGTTGCCTCGTTACAGACCTCGTTACACAGGCGCCGCCTTTTTTCCAGCTAGGAGGCGTGCTTTGCGTACTGCACTTGTACTGTACGACTTTCGAGCAGAGCTGCTGCTCTTCGTTGTCCTGCGCTACATTGGGCTACTGATACTGCTTGTAAGAAATAACTTCCCGTCACATACCTGTCTAACAAGGATCTCCGTCAGACCTCCGTAACAAGTTTCGTGGCGGGTCGCGCGTCACAGACCCTCAAAAACATCATTGTTGGAAGACAGAAATACATGTTGATGATATGCCTCTTGACCCACCTGGCGCATCGTGGAAATTGACTATCGCAATCAAGGGTTTTCTTTGATTCATCATTTCCTGTTTCATGTTACAAGTACATCTATGGGATGGCGTTCATGAGGCTGACAAACTGGTGGGCTTTAACGATTAATCCCCAGTAGGTCTCTGCCCAAAAAAGCTCTGGGTTGGTTTCGGGCAGCTTTCAGGGAGGGGCCTTGAGGGTTCCAGGCACTTCCGGGGCTGTTGGGGATATGACCTGAGTTGTTTTGTTCACCTTCACGCTTCACGGGGCTTGAAGTGTTCTCTTCTCGAGGCCGGGCACCGAGACTCCATTTTCTCTTGACAAGGCCCTTAGACCATCTTCCTTGGCAAACACCTGGAACTAAACACTCAACCTTGACTAACAAAGGCCAAATATGACAAACAAAGTTGTCACAGATCGATTCGATCTGGATTGGGGAGGAAACGGCCATGTTTGGACATCCCCTCACCGATTTCCTGGACAGGGTTGTGGTTGATCACTCGGGGTTTATCCAACCACTTCTGTGATACCTTTGGGAATCCCCTTCTTAAAAGGGTGTGGCTCAAAAATAAAGAGGTGTCCATGGGTTGCGCGGGTTTTAGTGTTCAGTTCCACTTACCAAGGTGCCATGTTAGTACAGTTATTTAAGCCACCGCCAAATTGGGGTTACTCTTTGAGAACCCTTTTCGTTGCATCACAGATTCGTGGATTCCATTCCCAGCCCTGTTCCTGGACTAAAGCTTCGTGGTACGTACATGAACAAGTTCATTTCGGCCAGTCCACGGAAGAGTCCCAGAAATCAAAGTCCGTTTTGAGTTAGAGCCGAGTCTCAAAATGCAACTTGGCGGTTCCCAACCATCCTGTTGGGTTTTGGTTTGGGTTTAGTTGGTTGCGTGGGGGTTTCCATTGAACCCGCCAAAAGTTCTTCACTTTAACAGGGGGTTCTAAGTGCACGCCTCGTGGGCCTGTGTCCACTTCAGCTTGCTTAAGGATATGTTTTGTTTTCGCGTGGTGGTTGTAAAGGGGATCTATCACTACTGCAAATGTGTTTTCTTCCAGGGTGCTTAAACAAACGGAAGTCCACGACCCCGAGCGAAGGGCGCGAACTTGTTCGGAGTTCGAGTTGCCGCGAAGTGGCCGTTTAGCGTGGAATCAGACCACTTTTGGAGGTGAACATCCCCATATTACCAAAGCTGGGGTCGATACAGCTGGGGTTAACAGTAGTACTGTGGATGGACGGAATCCATTTCGCACCACTTTGATACCATGGTTGAAACCGTTGCTTGTTGGCATTTACAGGGGAATCGATATCATTCCAGGGTTTCTTGCGTGGTGCAGGATTTGGTTTTTTTGTGTTTTTTTGGGCCGGGGGGGGGGGGGACCCCTGGAAAGCCCAAAGGAGAAACCACCCATTTCAGGGTGTCCCCTAAAAACAAGACGCCCACCCCCTTTGTTGACTGCACCAACCGCCATTTTGGGAGTCCTCCTATTTCAAGACACACCCATATATGATCATCTGCGGATTACACAGCAGATCAATATCCAATAAATGCGGGTTGCAAATACACACACCAACATAGAAATGTTGGGTTGCTTGGTGGCCCCCAGCCGTCCGGTTTGTTAGACTTTTAGTTGCTTTTGGTTGGTTTAGTGGGTGGGTTTCCGCATCTAGCCCACGAAAAGTGGCTCACAGATCTGCAGATCGGAAGACGGGCAGCCCAGGTTTGTGGTTGGTCACCTCAACCTTCCCCAGTAGCAAAGACTTTGAGCAAGGGAAAGAGAGAGAGTTCAGGAGCCCGTGACTGCGCCACAGTCACTTCACCGCACTTGGTGCATGTTGTGTTTAGTTTCTTGGGTTCAACATGGCTGTGGGTCAAAGCCAATGGCATCCCGTTTTGGGGGTAGATGCACCACCCATTTTAGAACCTTTTTTAGTGGGGATTGGGATGTTCACTGGGGGTACGGTATTTTGACCCATGGCCATGTGTTCTTCATTGTTTGGTTGCTTGTTCACATGTTTTTAGTTGAACTCTTTGGTTTTGTTGGTTTGTTTTGATCATTTTACGTGTTCTGACCGTGTTGGCTAATTGTTCGGCTCATGTGTTTTTAGCTGGTCAGTTGGTTTGTCAACTCCGTTTGTCTCTTTTTGTTTCGTGGTTTTGGTCGTTCGCGTTTATTTGTTTGCTTTCTTGGCTCTTGATTTTTACTTGGCTCTGTTCATGCTTTCTGTGTGTTTGGTTCATCTGCCTTTGTCCTTCGGGCCGTCTTCGTTGCTTCTGTTCTTTAGTCGGTTGGATGCAGCGCTTCATTCTCGACTTGGCCAAGGTTAGAGGCTGAGGTGAATGAGGATCAGAGGATCCACAAGCTGGACGAAGTCTTGGATGAGTGCTGGTGACTGCGTGCGAATCCACGCGGTTCAACCGGCGAATCGTCCGGTTCCTGGGTTTGGTTTGGTCCCGCATTAGTGCCCTTTTACTCTTTTCGGGGGGAGGGTTACCCTACTAAAATGGACTACAGAACAAAAAGTTGGTACCCTTATTCTAAGTCCTCTCTACTGGAGGACCTAGTTTATTAAGCTTGGGGGTGACGTTGATAGTGAAATCACGGGGGTGTTCCCCAAGAGAGTCGAACAGCAGACCAATACTTCCAACAGCGCGGCTGTTGTCTGTGACCAAGGGATCCCATTGATGTAACCAGTGTTTTGCAGTGATATGCCCATAATGTTGACCCCAGATCAATAAACCCTGGTTTTAGTGGGGGTTCATCACTTTTGGAGGGGAACACCCCCATATTAGTAAGCCGGGGTTTATTAATCCGGGGTCAACATCAATCCGCAGTCCACTGCCTTTTGCGAACGGGGGCCCTTGGCTCAGACAAACTCATGAAATCTCATGACTTTCTCCGCGCTTTGCGCGGCGAGTGCCGAATGTATTGTCCTGAGCTGCAAGCTGCTTGCAGCGAGGGCATCGATTTACCTGCGAAGCGCAGCGTCTGTGGATCCGTCTGCGACCATTTGCCTTGGCCTCCGAAGGAGCCGGTCAATGCCTCAGAGAAAAAACATGTTGTGCGCCTCCGTTCAGGGCTTTAGAATATGTTCCTTGTCTAGGTCCCCCAGTAGTGCCCTTTTTTGGGGAGGGTTCCCCTACTGAAAGAGACTACGGAAAAAAGGGGTACCCTTATTCCAACCTCTCCACTAAAAAACCTAGTTGTTGATGTAAACTACAAGGGGCCCGTTCGTTCAAAGGATTTCGATGCTAAGGGTGTCACTGTAGTTTCGAGCCGAAAAGCGCAATGGCCAAAGGGCGACGTTACACTATGTTGACAGTGCCTACGGGAAATATTGACAACTGACTTATCAATCTGATGCAGGATGCGGGGCAACTCCTTTCTTGGCCAGTGTGTGTGGTATCCAATCAGGTTCTTTTTCTACCTCATTCCATTGCCAGACATGATTCATCCCCCTGGGCTCAACACAGTTTGGAAGCATGGCGTTGAGACCTTATGGAGATCTCTCAAATGGGGAAATAGTGACAAGAGTTTTGGAGGAAATCGGTGACTAACCGTGAAGTTGAAGTCTTTCGGTTCAACCTTCCTGAGTTCATAAGCTTTAAAGGCTTGGGTTTGGACCATTGCAGTGGCAGAAAGTTCAGGATTCAGGAGCAGTCGTGGCCCATGCTTTACTAGCAACAAATTTGACCCAGCTTCGGTCTGGGGAAGTCGTGGCCAGTCGTGGTGGCTTGCGGCAAGCCGCAAACCATGGCCATGGCCCTCATAGGCGTTCCGGTGGCATGGTCAGTCTTTTTTTGGGTTGTCGGGTTTCCAAAATGGCGACGCCTCGTTTTCCTTTGGTTTGCCCTTTAAGAACCAACCAAAACGGGGGTACTACCTGAAACAAAGACGAGCCCATCTTTAATAGGTTTTCTTGCACGCGTTTTCCTTCGGAGGCCGCAGCTCCAAAGCAGAGTCCGGCACTCGAGAGAGGAAGCTTCAGAGTAAAAGGTAGGGTATGGTGAACGTGTGGTGAGTTGTTTAAAGGTTTGTTTCGGGGTTTAGAAATGAAACTGCAAGGAATCCACTCATTTTCTATCGTACCATGAGGTTGGGGGGGGGGGGGACTTGGGACTTTGATGGTGTTGGGTTTCAGATGGCCTCTATACCCGCATTTGGTACAAATTGTGTATACGGGGGTTGATCAATATTCCGCGAACGGCTCCCAGTTTTCACCATGAGTAAGTTTTCCCATGTGGCAAATATCATCTTAAGTGGTTTTTCAACCAATGCTCATCCCATGTACAGGACCTTTTGATCAACCCCCATTGGAACCCCTTTCTGGTTGGTACTTAACGGGAGACCAACAGGAAGCCAACCATTTTAGGGCATCCCTATTTTGAGAAACACGCATGTGGCAGAATCTATGTGTCAAATGGTGTGTATGTGTTCCCATTTTGGGTGGGTAACAAATGGGAAACGTACAGGCAAGCCACCAACTTTGGGGCGGAGTTGCAAACCCAACTAGGGATGGCCCCAACAAGCGGCTTAACCCAACCCCGACAAGGGTACCCTCGATTAAACACACCCATGTCACCCGCCCAGGTAACCCAAAGGGGTCCTTTCGAACCATTTCAAGATTGTAATTTGTCCGTTCGCTACAAGGCGGTAAAAGCTCCCTGGGCGTTCATGTCACTCTATCAAACAGGCCCATTTGGGTTTTTGTTAAGCTCCCCGTGAACGGGAAGCGCTTCCGAGCCACTTCCCATTCAAGGACACCTCCGAAAGTGGTGTTCCATTGTTTCAATCGACACCACCGATCAACTGATGTGGCGAAATCCGAAGGTGGCCCCTCTTGAAATGAAGATGGACTAGGTCGCCCAGTAGTGAGTGTGCTTTTAAACCCCTTTTTTGGGGGAGGGTTCCCTTACTAGAATCGACTACAGAAAAATACAAAGATTAAAAACAAACAAAAAAAACTACAGAAAAAGGGTACCCCAGGTTGCTGGGGACCTTGAACGCCCAAAGGGGAGTTGTGGCTTTTTGTTTGGTCAATCCACGACTTTGCGAAGTGACCCCTGTTCGCCATGGTTCACTTGGTGGCCCCCAGCCCTCTGGTTCAACTTCGACTTTTAGATGCTTTCAGTTGGTTTGGTGGTTGGGTTTCCGCATTTAATACCACTAAAAGGTATTCACATATTCACTTCTAGCAGGGGATCTGAGGGCGCCATGGTTGAGTTCATAGAGCCAAGCAAACAACTTAGGCGTCAGTTCAAAGGTGATTTGTTCCTTTCCATGCCATTTCTGTCTTTGTAAGGAGGTATCAGTGTTCAGTAGGAGTAACATGGAAGACGGGATCGGCAACAAAGCCGATCCTGCAACGTGGGACTAATCGCTCTACTCCAAGAACCTTTTGTTTTAAAGGTTCTCGACAATAACCGGGTTCTTCGCGGGAAAACCCGGTTTGATGAAAGCATAAAAACGTACGGGTTTTGTATGGGCTTTGTACAGGTTTTGTATGGTTTTTGTATGGGTGTTTAAAAGTAAACCGGGCTTTCGGATGGAAAACCCGGTTTTCGGTAAGCAACAGCTCAAAACCAGGTTTTTCGTTTGCATCCTTTTTTTTAAGGTTCTTGGAGTAGAGGGATGACTCTCCAACAAAAGCCAACTAACGAATAGGAGTATTTCTTTTTAGGGAAGCGGTTCATGGAAACTCCATCCCAATTGAATTCGTGGGAGGTTCAGACCACTTTCGGAGGGAACTTCCCCAGAATTAGCCCCCCTTTTGTGTGTTTTGCTTTTTTGGGGGTCCCTTTGTTTTCCACTCACCAGGCAAAAAAGATCATTTTTCGTTCTGGGGTCCTAGCCTAGGGAGGACCTTCCTGTTGGGACGGGCAAGCCGCCGAGGCTGATCGACGTTTTCGATGGCGCCTGATCACCCGAGGGCCAGAAGTTCGGCCGGTGAGGGTAGCTTAGACCACGGCTTGCCCGCATAGGTTTTTGTTTCTTCGATTTCTTCTTCGTACACCCACGGCTTTAAATTCTCACTCCCTGAGTGTCCGGACTCTAAACTGTTTGGGTTTTGGACCATTTTGGTGGACGACCAGTGTGGACTTTTTTGGCCATTCCTCTCGTGATTATTAATTATTACACGCACAAATTCTATGAACAACAACATATGCCGGGTTTCTTGTTTAGGTGTTTGCAGCCGCCGAACCCTCCAACGCCTCGCCGTTTCCCCCGGTCTCGGCGACCCGGGTGAAACGGGGTCCATCAATTGGGCGCCCCATTCGACCTGGCGGTTCTGAGCCATCCAGCTACTAGTTGGCGAACCATCATAGTTTATAGCCAGACGGGTACAAGGGAACCCCCCAAAATGGTGGTTTTCCACATTGTCCTTTTAAATCCAGCCCAAGGGAAACCGGAACGGGGTACAGGGGTATCCTCAAACAAACACAGACACATTTCGACAAGCCTCAACTTGAAGTGGGCTCAACAAACTGATGGTCCCGCAAAAACCCCTGAAGGTCTCGCAGGCCTGTCACGACGCTGGTTGGGAAAGTCTCTGAGAGTTTCTACGTCCCCCAGCAATTGGTGTCCTTTTGAGCAACTTTTTCGGCGGGAGGGTTCCCCTACTTAAAATAGACTACACAAAAACAAGTGGCCAGATGCCGACAGATCCGATCTCTCGGAAAAGGCAACGACCCCCGAGGGGTCATTGCCAATCCGATCGCGCAGAGAGAAAGTGCTGTCCGATGCAGACCTTCGGGGGTTCGCGCTCTCTAAGCTGTTTACCTCAGTTGTCCAGCGGCACCCTGTTTCCCCTTTTTTTGGTGGCTGCCCCACTAAGAATGGCAAGTGTTCCCTGTTTTTTTCAAGGGTCCCTGAACTGAGTTACTTAGGTACTGGTATTTCAGTGGGGATGGGATGTTCACTGGGGGTACGATTTGGCTTTTGACCCATGGCCATTTGTCTAACTCGCGTCTTCTAGGAATTGGTCCGGGAATGTGGGAGCTCGCCTCTCAAGGCTTGGCGAATTGGAGCCCTCTGCGAGTTAGCTTAGATGCGTAACCCAGCGTTTGAGACGGGTTGTATGGTTTCCGTCCAAGGACACCCATCTTTTTTGTTGTTCAGGTCGCATGTCTAAACCTGCACACTAAATGGGATAAAGTGGGTTTGCAAGGAACCCGTCGCATGTCTAAACCTGTTCCACAGGTCGAATAAATTTAAAGTGGATTAAGTGACAGTGAAAAACCTGACCACAGCAACTAAGAACAACAAGCCTCAGGAACCGGACCGCAAAGAACCGCCAAGATTGATCAAATGGTTTGGATTGTAAATTGGGAACCCCTAGGAACAGTGTCAAAAATATCCTGACTGAAAGTTCTATGTTTGGGTTCTGTTTGAAGAGCTGAAACGGTCCAAGGCACCTTCCCTTGAGGGACTTCTTGGGGAAGCAGCACTGCACGCACACACGGCCGGGCTTGCAACCGACCAACCGACTGGGGGCCACGCGCAGCTGAGCAGTCCCACGGCTTCCCCGAAACCTGGAGGGAAACGAGGAACCTGAAACAAGACCGGTCAGCTCCAAAAGCATAGGCCCGCAAAAGCATAGGCCCCCAAAAAGACACAAATATGCATATATAATTTGCTTGCCCAGGTATGACTTTTTGGGAGTTGGTACCACAAGTTTGTGGCCGTTGTTTTTTCAGTGAAGGCCAAACCGATTCGCCATTTTAGTGGGTACCCAAGAAAGACAAACCGATGCATATGTTAATTTGATTGCCCTTGGATCTTGGCTCCACTTTTAATTCCGGTCACCCGGTCACCCGGGCTCAATCGCTCAATCGGTCAGGCCATGCCCACGGCGAAGGCGCGTGGCTTCCGGAGATGGGATGGGTTTGCACAGCGGGCGGTTGGCGTTGAACACCTTGGTCAGTTCTTCTTATAGGGGAACCCATGTTTGATTGGTTTCAAAGGTAAATCAACCACGTTTTTTTTTTTTTTGGGGCGGGGGGGGGGGGTTAAAGGTAGGCCAAACGGAAAACCACCTGTTTTTTTTGAGTTTGTTTTTTTTTTGGGGGGGGGCGGCGGGGTGGTTGGCGCCGGTCCTAAGAAAAAGGCAGACCCACCTCTCGGGTTCATTGCCAAAGCCTTTTGATGCCTTTGCTTTGTGTTCCCTCCGGCAACATGTTTGTGTCTCGCGGTGAAACCAGTAGCGCCTTAGCCTTTGGACCTGATGGAATTGTTCCATTTGTGTCCTCTGGTCCGGATTTGGGGAATCCATCACTGGACGCTTCTGTAGCCTAGCCCATGATCACAGCATCTGTCTCAACCATGCTGAAAGGAATGGTCGTCAAGCTGCTTCCCCAAATCCGGATTTGCAATCCTGACAGAGTTGGTTCACGTCCTTTTGGATATGCGGCTTTGCCGATTCTCAAAAAACCCACCGTGGTGAATGGGGTTTTGGGAAAGCCATGGATGCGTAGGACAACCAATTGGATGGTTCAGTTTGGAGTCATTGCCTCATCTTGCATAGAGCACGGGGAGCACCTTTTGGGATCGGGGGAACAAGTTCTTCCCATAGCCCGCCAGTTGTTTGTTTGGCTTTGTCTGATTCAAAGATGACCCAAGTCCATTTGAGAACACGTCCTTCACCCACTAAGGATTGAATGTTGAACACAACACGACCCGCTAGACTTGGTTCCAAAAGGCAACTCCGGTTCAACTCAGGTTTGTACTTGTTTGTAGTTAGTTTGGCGGTTTCCATGTCACCCACTGCAATTGGCTAAGCTTTTAGCAGGGGAGGTTGGGACTGGATCTGACGGGGCTGGAGATTTGGGTCTGATGGTTCGCTCGGACCGGCAGAGGGCTCTTTCAGAGTTTCCCTTCGGATCAGCCGGGGCAGCAGTCCTGCAGCACTTGGTTGGTTGGGTGGGTGGGTGGGTGGGTGGTTGGGTGGGTGGGTGGGTGGTTGGGTGGTTGGGCGAGAACGAAACGCCTCCGCACTCATTTGGGGTTCCCGCATCCATGAAAGCTAGCCATGCTAGCGCTGACTCCTCGCTTTTGCAATCTAGGGGGCTGGGCCGACATGGATCGATTTGTTCAGTTGTGGGGGGGAGGAGGTGCTGATTCGGGACAATTCTGTACTACCTCCCCCCCCCCCCAAACCCCACCCCACCCCAGCACATTCCCTCGTCCAGATTCCGGCTAGGGGATCATTTTCACACCTGGTCGACTTGATGGTGCTCAGCAGGGACTGATGACCCCGAGAAAAACCATCAGTTGCAACTGGTGGTTTCCTTCAAGACCAAGGCCTGGGTTCATTCCCTCACTCCCTGCTTATCGCACCAAGAAGTTCAGACATTCGATTTGACTTTCCACTTGGATCGCAGCTTTCGTCCCTCTCAAGGTAGAAAGATCGCTTGCGTCTTTCTTTCTTTTTCCCTCCGGGGGGGGGGGGTCGGTCCAGTCTTAAAATATGGGCAGCAAAGAAAGATACAGTCGTTCGCAAGCCCATAGCGCTTGGGTTGGCAAGGTTAGAGTCCCAACCATGGGCGTCCTTTTGATCGGTTACTTTGGTTAAAAATAGATGGGTTCCACTGGTTTAGATGGGCTTTGTTCCATTTACCAGGGCCATCTATTCTGCCAAAAGGCCACCCGAGCCACAATCAAAACCTGGGTAGATGAAAGTTAGTAAGGGACGATCCCAACCATAAATAGCTGCGCCCGCCTTCTTAATCCTGTACATGGTTCTGGGATTACGACCATTTTAGTACCGATCGGTTTTGATTGCGACTCGACTGAGCAGAACAAGACTGCTCTCTTTTGGCCATCATGCCATGGAGACTTGGGAAGGTAGGACTCAACTGTGTGGCGTCCCACGGACCTCCCTGTGCTGTTTGGAACTCACCCAGTGGTCCCAACCGCCCAGTTCCCGCGCCTCAGGATACGGCCGACGCATCCGATGCGCCGGCTGAGCCGAAGGAGCAGGCGGAAGCCAAGGCTCCGGCGGTGCAAATCAAAGAGGCGCGCGCGGGGGGCAACTCGAAACGATGCGCCCGCGGAAGGCGGAAGGCGTCCAGGGACGAGGGGTTTTTGTTTGGGTTCGTTTAACTGGGGATTCATGAATAGGGTGAGAGCCCCTGTAAATGTGGGGGTGAGAGCCCCTGTTTTGGGATTCATAAAGCCAAGCTGTTTGGTAATATGGGGGTGAGAGCCCCGTCAAAAGTACCGTGCTCCCAAGTCCACCTGGCCTCCGTTTCACCCAAAAGGACACCCTTTGGACAGTGGAATCACGTCTTTGGAAGGTTTGGGGTGGTATGTTTTATGCTTGACTAAAGAATGACCAGAGTTTTTCAATATGTGTTGGGCAGTCATCTTAATCTTGTTGCAAGCGAATCTGAAATGATGTTGGCACGCGGAGTTGTGTTTGTTCGCGAAAGGGGCAACACAAGCAGAGGTGTCCTGAAATCTAAAGGTAATATGCTATATTTTACGAACTACTAGATATGGACGGTCCATTGAAATCTTCTGTGAAAAGAAGGTTTACTAATAATAGAGCAACAACTAGAAATATGACAATCAGAATGAGGAACAGCACCCAAGGTAGACTGCCTTAAATCTAGCGAATGTCCCCAACCCTTGGCAATTTATACGGAGCATGCCCGGTGTTTGCGACCTATAAACAGGTCGCCGTAGGGATCCGTCATTGAAGGAAAACGGTGCAAACCAGGACCCTCCGAACGTCCGGTTCCATGTTAGTTGGAGGGAGGGCATTCACTTTTAGCCGGCGATCAGCAAACGGACAGCCCGCAAATCAAGCTGCTTCGGCACTCTTTTCTCAGTTGTCCAGTGGCACCAATTAGTTGTCTTTCTTTTTGGTGGCTGCCCCCCTAAAAACGGTCTTCCCCACAAAGGGTTCCCTTTTTTTTCCAGGGTCGCTGCATTGAGCTTTTCTCGGACAGTTTCCGAGGCTTTCCACGAGCCTGAAACCTCCGCTGGGAGTTTCAGCTGACGGATCAGGTGAAGGATCCACATTGGAGGGTTCTCAAAATGGGTTTCCCAAAATGGTCTTGAAGGGAAACACCAAAACAAAACCGCCTACCTGAGGAACTGGTCCCCAATTTTGAGAAACACCCTTCTGCTGGCGGCTCTGCTTTCGGCAAGTCTTATGATTCAAGGTGCCTTAGGAACAGTTTCGAGACTTCAACAGACTTCTTCGCCCCAGAATTCGACGAAGAGTTTGTTGTCCTCTGGTTTCCTTTAGCCGACTATGCCTACTTTTCGCTGATGGGTAAAATCCACCGCCAGCGAGCAATGAATGAAACACTGTGAACTCTCAGGAGTTCCTTCCTTTTTTTAGTTTGGAACCTCCAAACGTGGCAGTGTCAACTTTCCATTGACCCCCCGAAACTGGTTGACAAATCACCAACCCCGGCGCCAATCGGTGCTATGTAACCATGCACAGTATCCCGACGCAGCCGTTTGGCTCGTGATTTCGATGGTGTCCATGTGAGAAAACCGAGGAATTGGACATGCTCGGCTTTCCGGTCTTTTTCCCCCTTCTCACTCCCAGTGTTCCTGGACTCCAAACTTTTTGGGGAAGACCATTTTAGTGGTCAAGAAAAAGCTTAGATCTGTTCTGGCCAATCGACACAGGAAGTAAGCCTTTCCAACCAACCCGAAAAAAAAAAGGTTCCCGGCACAAAAAAACAAAACAAACAAAGCACGGAGAAAAATCCGACGCCTTCAACCAGGGAAGCTTCGCTGCCCAGATCACACCCAGCGCATCGCAAGAAGCGGACCTCGCGCGGGGAATGTGCACCTCGGCTCTGGGCGCGCTGAAGCCTCCGAGGAAGCCGGAGGAGCAGTTGGACACGGAGGACGAGCCGGACCCAGGCCCAGCGCAATGGTCCTTTCGGAGATGGGTTAAGGATGATGTTTATGCTGCCGTGGGCCTTGTCGTCCGAGGTCGGTCGATGAATAATAAACTAGTTGTTAGCTTTCTCGCGTTTGAGTGTGGATGGCGTTTGATGTCCTGACGGCCGTATTCGGAAGTATTTGTTTAGTGTTGCTCGATGCTCCTTAGAGCCATCCGCAAAGCGAAGCCGCAAGGAAAGTTTGGCCATCGTGTACGGTGACCAAACAAGCCCTTTTCAGGCCGATACTTGCTTTGCCCAACACGGGGCCAATCAGGGTCGTGGAAAGGGGAGGTTGTCTCACTCTCATGAAAAGCGAACCCTTGTGAGCAATTCGTCATTGTGAGCAATTCATTATTCGCATCATTTTGAAGTGCTATCGAAGTAGAGGCGCACTTCCCTATCTTCAGGGGCATCATGGGATACTTCAGATGGTGTTTTGGGGGCAAGATTCAGTGAAATTCCAGCTATGTTCCTTGGATAATTTCATTGGAAAAGCACTGTGGGAAGCAATAAAGCACTGGACAAGCGCTGGAGTTCCACTGGAATGTCAATGGAGTTTGTCCTGGGTGGGCAAAAGGCCAGTGCAAGGTTCCCCCAAAGTGGAATTGAAATTGTCTGGCCTGGAGGGCCAAACAAATGGACTTTCATTGGATTTTCATTGGAATTTAATTGGTCCATGTAGATTCCAACTAAATTCCAATGACATTCCAGTGAAAGTCCAGTGAAAACCCAACGACACTCAAGGAATAAGGGTTGCCGACAGACTGACAAGCAGATTGAGTGGGCAAAATGAGCTGCTGCAGCAGTTTGCGGCCCAGGTTGAGGGGAATTTCGATGGAATGTCACAGGAATTTCACAGGAAGCCATTGGAGTTTTGCGGGGTGCGTGTCTCTCCAGATGAAAAACATACATCATTTCACCGAGCACTTTGTTTTCCTCATAGTTCCGCTCATCATGTTTTCGTTCGCACTGTTTGCCTTGGTGCCAGATGGTAGCAGGTTTCCTTTAACGGATTGGGGAGTGGGATCGATTGGGATCTCTGTCACTATGCCCATGGTTTCGAGAAACCTGTCTGGGTCCCCCGGCGAGTCGTGCCAACTTTTGCCGTTTCTTTTTTGGGGAGATTCGGTTCCCGTACAAAAAGACTACAGAAAAAAGGGTATCCTTATTCCAACCTCTCTACTGGAGGACCTAGATGTTCATGTTTAAGAACTTACATTCCCGACATGAGGTTTGGGTCAGAGATTCGGACATGTCCACTAAGGGAAGGACATGGGGGGCTCGCCAAATTTTGATGTTCCAGATCAGCCAACCAGTTGCCCAGCGCCCCTTTTTGTTTCCTTCTTTTTTTTGGGGGGGGCGAGGGTTCCCCTGTAAACTCAACCAGCCAAAGAAGGATGCCCGATTCTTTTTTCCCCATGGAAATCCAGGCGATTCACTCAGCGTGGAGATGGAGATGTCGCCTCATCCTTCGTATCAAGTTTGGAAGAACGAGACCTCGGGTTTGCCTACGCGGCCAAACCGAGCGGGCCCCAGGCGAAAGCAACAAACAAGGAACCCGACTCTCAGTTGTTCAGTAGCACCAATTATTTTCATGTTTTTTGTGGCCCCACTAAAAATGGTCTTCGCAAAAAAGGGGTCCCTTGTTTTTTGTTTCCCAGGGTCACTGAACAACTGAGGACTGGATGAGTATTGATGTTGAGCCCATATGGGGGTGAATTTTAATGAAGGGCCCTCTGGTGGGGATTTATGTCCAGCACCCATTCAGGGTTGTTGTTGGGAAACATTTTGCATTTTTGCTGATTGTGGTTTAGTGGGAAATCCCCGCTTAACTGCTAAAATTTAGATTGTTGCTCCCCTTCCAACGTCAACCAAGCATTTGGGAGGGGGTTCCCACATATTAATCAACCCCAGTTTATTAGTGTCCCTGGGTTTATATAGCCGAGAATCAGACCACTTTTGGAGGTGAACATCCCCATATTACTAAAACTGGGGTTGATCAATCTGGGGTTAGCAGTAGCACTGTGGATGGACGAAATCCTGCACTACTTTGAAACTATGGGAAATAATCATCATTCCAGGGTTTCTTGGGTGGTGCAGGATTTCGTCCATCCACAGTAGCATGCCCGGACGGAGCGGATTTTTAAGTTTGTGTGATAGATTGCCTCTAAAACCAGGGGACATTGAACCAATATTTAGTAAGCACGTGGAAGACGTTAGGCCATGCTTCCACTTATCAGGGTTCCATTAAACTTGTGTTTGTCCCGCAGCTATATAAATACCACTTGGGTGTTTGATTCGCCAAGTAGTTGATTGTAACGGTACCCGGTCAGTGGCAACCCACCTGTTGCTGAGTTACAACCCAAGTGGCTAACCAACTTCTATCCTGGCCGAGTGCATGGTGGACACGTTTACCGGCTCATGACGACTCAGTAGGAGACAAACACTTTGGCCTGTGGATTTGGTTTCAGGCCCAAAGGATCCTTTGGACAGTTGTTCAACTATCCAAACCTGCCAAGGGGTTTTTGCTCAGCCCTCGGAGAGCATTGACCACGGACCACGTGCTTAAAGCAAAACACGAAGGTATTCCCAAAGCATATGTTTTTCTTGCTGCAGCCAGCCCTTTGGTTTTCATGGTCTCCATTGGTGCAAAGTTCTCGTCCGTTCACAGTCCATTCTTGCACGGCCCACGTGCGCCCTCGAAGCGAGGTGCAAGTAACCGGGTGATGTTTGAATAGGGCATATGGACACATGGAGAACTTGGAACCCACAGCTGGTGGAATCAATCGCCGGGTATGTTAAGTGTTTTCTCCAGAGACAAAACATAGACAGCACGCAGCACTCGCACACACGACACAACACCCACCCAACCACCTACCCAGCCACACACACACAATGGATGCAGACGCAGATGCGAACGCAGGCCACGAAGCTCCATCCAAGATATGTCTATCGACCCCATGTGCCACAAGTCCCACAATAGTTTAGCAGATCGCCGATCGATTCTTCTGCACATCTCCTCATTTTGTCCACCACACTTTGGGAATGTGTCCAAATGGATGGAAGTGGGGGCAATTGCATTTTTGCTGCTGGTTTCCTCTGAAAAAAACCTCAACTCCCCAACAATTCACACCTACCCAGGTCTAAGGCGACACATCATGGTTGTTGTTGGGAAGCAGTCTTTACATGTTTGCTTCTTGTGGTTTAGTGGTTGAAATCCAAATCCACTTAACTGCTAAAACTTAGATTAAACCTTTGCTCCCCAAACCCAACGTCAAGCAAGACATTACCTCAAGCTTTGGATCCGGATCGGAACCCCATGGGTTCCCAAATCCATTTTGGGCACCTCAAAACCGATTCGGGTATATGAAGCTTGGGACGATCCGGTTCCTCGCCACAAATCGCTGCGGATCTTTGCGCCTTTTTAATTCCTCGCATGGTGGGCGGACCATTTCAGTGCCGGGCGTTGATTGTGACGAAACGTGTTTCCACCTGAATCAAGCCCTGGGGACCTGGTCGAATTCCGCTCGCTCGGGTCACGGGGTTAGCTTTCGCGCGAGTCGAAGCTCAGGACGAGACCATGAGATCGCGCGGCTCCAGCTGCAGCAGTTCTTCATGGACTCCAAGTTTTCCGAGCGGCTCAAGGACCGATCCCATCGAATCACTCGCTGGAACCGAGGGTTGGGGTTAGGTTGGGGTTAGGTTGGGGTTTGGTTGGGGTGGGTTGGGGGGGAGGTGGGGGGTGGGTTGGGGGGAGGGGAGGTGGGGGGAAGGTTGGGGGAGGTTGGGAACATTTGGATGGGGCTTTTCGGTCAAAAGTCCGCATGGGTTGATATCTTAAAGTCTCAAGTGCTTGGAGAAACTCGGAGGTTTGGCTCTGGATGTTTTGATCTCAAACCGTTTGCCCTTAGCGCATGCTGCAAACCTGACATCTTGATCCGGCTTCGTTTTGACATGTCAAAAGGCCAGCCTTTCATTCACCGATGTCAAGAGGACGACCCAAGAAGAGGCACAGTAGCTCGATTTGGTACAAGAGGCCACCTCAGGCCAAGTGAATTGTTGGTCATGAGGCAATGCTTTTCGGGCGCCGATCAGACCATTTGACCTTCTGGCTGGTGAGTGTTTCATCTCTTGTCGAGGTCCCAAAAGTGTAGGTCACAGCCACGAAAACGAAAATGAGACCACGGCCGACGATGTTTGTTTTGGTCTAGATGTCAGCTACATGAACCTTAGTCGGAGACTGGATGAGCCATGACTGACTGTTTTTGGGGGAGCCAACGAGCACGGTGCAACAATCTACCAGCAAACGAGCAAGATGGAGGTGTCCAATCACCAGCCAGGTGAACCATGAGACATGCAGTTTGCAGCCATTTGCCCTCCAACTCTTCATCGTCCACTGAGGGCAGATGCAGGGTCGCCTCCGAGATTTGGTCTGGAGCAAGTCGGTGCCGTGTCAAATGGTGGAATCGCCGCGGTTTCGTTTTCAATCCACTGGTTCATAGTTGTGGGACACACCCTTGCAGGGTGTGCGCAGGTAACTACATGGCCTTGGCATTTCCCAACGGAAGACGACATCTTCCCAGTGATTCCATTTCTAGGTCCCCCGGCTAGGTGCCCTTTTGCCGTTTCTTTTTTTGAAATTTTGGGGGAGATTCGGTTCCCCTACTAAAATAGACAAAGCCGAAAAAAATGGGTGCCAACTTCTAATCCCTACTGGAGGACCTAGATGTACTTTGCTGGGCTTCCAAACTTCGCCGGGCCAATAACTTGGGATCCACTGGTTTTATCCATTCTCGTTGGCGCACAAAATCTTTCCGCCGACGAAGAAGTTTCAGGGCCCAGGGCTAAAGGCCACTGAGCGGTTCCTGCCTTCTCCGCGGGAAATTGCTGCAGATCTGGGGAAACTCATCAGAACTGAGCATGTTTCAGGATTCGAGCCTGCTCCTTTGTCTTCAAAGCGGGCAAGCACATGAAGTGGTTTGGTAACCAGTGAGGCGTGAAGCAAGGGTGCGCTCTACTAATTGGTGTTTCGCTTGTCGATCTGTTGATGTCCACCCGGATTTGTGAGGGGCCTCTCCCCAACAATGGGGGCACCTACGGTAAGATCCTGAGATCCAGTTCAATTGAGTTTCCGTTTGATTCAGAATTGGTAGACTTGAGTTTCAAGTTGATTTAGTACTGCTGGAGCTTCCTTTAGAAATTTTGAACTGAGTTCCAATTTGCTTTAGTATTGCTGCAGCTTCCTTTTGAGATATTGAGTTGAGCTTCCAATTGATTCTGTATTGCTGAGGCTTCCTTTTGATTGCGAGTTTGGTCGGGGGGGGGCAGCAGGCAAGAAGACTGTACCATAAGGGCCCCTTGAAATAATGTCAAAATGGGGGCCTGAAGTATGATCCCCTTTTGGGGGTTGATTGCGGGCAGTTATTGAACAACAGATCTGTAAGAAAGCATGGGGAAGCTGGACATGTTGGATTTTGGGGAGCTATGGAACAAGGTATCAAAGATCCAAGGACAGGTGTTGGCTTCAATTCCTCCGCCAATTTATCTCCCAATTAAGTTTATATTTGCTCATACCCGCTCATACCCGCTCATACCCGCTCATACCCGCTCATACCCGCTCATACCCGCTCATACCCGCTCATACCCGCTCATACCCGCTCATACCCATATGGTTGCAACAATGTCGATGAAAACTCGAGGGAACCCTGTTACTTGCTCAAGCATTGTTTGGCTTTGTTTTGGTACCTTCTCCTCTAGTCGTAAGCGGGCGTGCCACAGGACAAATGATTCTCTGGCTGATCCTGGGTTTTCCACCTACACAAGCTAAGGCTGTATTTGTTTCAGCGGGATATAGCTTCCATAGCTCCAGATCCAAACAAAAATCGCCTGGTTCACGTGTCAAACGCTCCTTGAGCTGTCGGCAGGAGATGGTGGGCAGCTGCCAGCACTGTGCAGGACCTTTGGAAAGCGAAGCGCGGGGCAAATATATATATAGAATAATATTTAAAAAAAAAAAACAAAAAAAACAGAGGCGTTGGTTGAGGGTAACCCTTCTTTGGTTTTGTTATTAGTCGCATGGCTCAATCTGGTTTTAAAGTTTTCAAGTCATAGCGCATGTTTGTTTTTTGAGGGTAGCCCTTGTTAGGTTTTGTTAGGTGGCTTTAATTTCAGGAGGGGGGTGAATTTGACAAATACTCCATGTCTTGTTTTCATGGCTCAATTTGGTTTTAAAGTGTTCAAGGTATAACGCATTTGAGCTATTCAGACCCCTATGGTCGAAGGCAGGCTACCGTTTGACGCGCTTCCTTAACCCACAAACAAAGGTACACCTCAACTTCGGGACTTTTAAACAAGTGGTATATGGCTGTGGGTCAAAACCAATGGTACCATGTTGAGGTAGGTGCACCACCCATTTTAGAACCTTTTTTAGTGGTTGGCTTGAATCGGATGTTCACTGGGGGCTAACCGGGATTTTGACCCATGGCCACATAACCTGCACTCCAAAACCCATACCTGGAAATTGCATGTGAACTTTTCGTTCCGACTTTTTGGGGGTGGTTTACCTTGAAACCACAACGCGGCGAGCCACTTGAGGATGCCACTTCAAACATTTGGGGCTTCCCCAAACATGGTCGTTGTTGGGACACATTTGAATCAGTTTTGCTTCTTGTGGTTTGGTGGTTGAAATCCAAATCCACTTGACTGCTGCAACTTGAAAACTTTTGCTCCCCAAACCCAACGTCAAGCAAGTTCAAAGAGCGCGAACACGAGCTGACGGTAACTCGATCCCTTAGCTCATGTTGAGTTCAACTGCGAAGGGTCGCAGTTGAGGCGGTGGGAGCTTCAGGAATATACAAAGGGTCATCCAATCAATTACATGATATGTACATGTTACGTTGCTGTTGCTTCGCCGGCGCTAGTCAGATATCTCCAGATTTAGAGCGCTTGTATGTTTTTGTTTTTTTTAATACTCATTGTAAGCGCTTCGAGTTGCCCGCCTAGGCCAGCACGCGTTTGGCTAGATTTGAGGTACTGTGTCTTGGTTTGCCTTGAACTGTTGTCGGCGCCGAAATGGGCGAGCTGGTTTCCAAGATAGAGGGTGGGTGCATGTTTGCGCGTTTCCACATGGCTTGAGGGCTAGATAGAACGTTGAGCCGTGGACTGGGGCCAAGCGAAGCCTGTGACCGGCTTTTGGGGCAACGGCTTCTAGGATTGGAGGGGGATTTGACCGTGACCGGCTTCTAGGGGAATTTGATCGGTTTCTCCTGGGAACATGTGACCGGTTTCAAGGGGATATGACTAGAGTTGGACCGGTCTTTAGAGGATTTGACTGGTTCTAGAGGGTAATTTGATTGGAGCGCATCTTGGCTCGGGGGAAGGGATTGGCAACGATTGCTGAGGTACGAATTCAGAGCGTTGTGAAAGACCGATTGATACGCTGCAGCCGCCGCTGCGACGAGAAACGTAGGCGCTGTCAGGCGTACAGGGTTCTAGGGCTTGCCTGCAGTCAGCAGCGGTCCGAAAAGGCCGCTCTAACTGGCGCCGCTAGTCACTCGTCGCCGTTGTTGGGCGACGCTGGCTTGGCGAAGATCTCGGATGGCAACCACATGTTTGCAGCCTCTGTGTTCAACCCAGATTATTTGAGCATGGATGGGAGAGAGATCATCTCCAACTTTGCGCAGACGACATGGATTCCAGAGTTGCCTACCAGACAGCCCGGCGCGAGGAAGAGGGAAATAAGACCTGCGCCTCCACTGTTTTGATTTGAGGCTTTGTAAACCGCCACAAACAGCTTCATTGTCGCCGCTGTGGGCCACTGCGGCGCTCAACATCTTGGGAAGCTCCCCGGGTATGAAGGCCGAAGACCTCAAGCAGACCATTTGCCCTCCCATGAAGAAGGCTGGGGTCTTCGGGCAGAAGGAACGGAAACTGCACGCCCGAACATATACAGGTGGCTGTGTGAAGACGCTTGCGCGTTGCGGTTTGCAAAGGCGCCTGACAGATCCTGGTTCCAATCCGACGGACGCAAAAAGCAGCTTGCAATTCCAATTTTCTTGTAGTCTTGCTTTAGCTCGCCAGTCCTTTCAGGCTTGCTTTTTTGATGGTAAGCGATCCTACGTTGAAACAAGTCACTTGCTGGCTAGAGCTTACCTTGCACGTTGGCGGGGTCTTCACAGTCTTTAATTGTCACAGCGCGCTCTTCGTGGAACTTTCATTCACGCAATCCTTACAGTGGCAGAAAGGACGGCTAACAGGGCCCATTCTTTTGGTGATTTAGGAGAAGGCGTATGATGTAATATGAAGATTGTTGTTTGGCTTGCGCTCCTTTCCATGAAGGATTCTCACAGAAACCTTTGATCAAACCCTTTCTTCAGAGCTTCCCTCAGCATCTGTAGCTCTGCACTCAAGGGGGAAGGGAGGAAAAAAGGTTGCATCCCATGTTTTCGGCGGGGCGGATTTTCGCGATCCCTGTAAAACCTTGTGCCGTTACAAACATCATTTTGTGAGTCATGCTCTTGGTTTGCAGGAGCCTCAAGGGTATGCTTTTGCGGGGGGTGGGAAGGAGAGGGGGGGGGGTGGTGGGGGGCAAAATAGCAGCCTGCTTGGCAGCTTAGATGGCAGTGGATAACTTTTTGAGCTTTGGTCGGGAGAAGGTTGTGTTTCTAGTCGTGACACCTTTCACAGAGGCAAGTTTGAGCGTGGATCAGATTTCTGGGGACTTCGCCACGCGGTGCGAGCAGATCCCCTTGCGTCAGCTCAGTGGGGTTTGGCTCGACTAGACGCGTGCGCCGATCATGATTGGGCGGGTGTGCTTTGTTAGTAGTTGGGTGTTTGCACGGTGCCAGGAAACTACCTAGCCGAAACTACATGAGCATGCTGTCATCCTGCGCCCGCTTGTTCCAAGCCAACATAAAGGCCATCTTCCGAAGGCCGCAAAATCGACAGGCTGACCAGCTCACCGATTGCATCTTGAAGCTCTGCCTGATTCAAAGTCGTCTCATCAAGAACATCCGCCCGAGATAGCCAATGTCTGCCGCTGTCTGACAAGTGCAACATGACCTCCGTCACCTCCTCCGTGGCAAGCTCCACATTATCTCGGAGAGCAAGCCCTCCACTTGAAGATGAACTGGGCGTCAAACTTGGTCCAAACCCGGGGTGCGGGAGATGCTGTTGATGATGCGTCTCGAACTTGGGCGGAGCAGGCGTGCCTTGAGCCCACGCAATGCCGAAATAGGATATGTTTCGGCAGCTGAGATTCGCGCGATGTAAAACTCACACTTGGCCGACACGCCACGGCAGTCCAAGGCGAAGAACGGGGCAGCTTGGTGCCACGGAGGCCGTTGTTCGTTTGGTTCGCTCAGGCTACTTGTTCAAGCCTACAAGGTGACCTACCTGCAGAACAGGAAAGCTTTCAGTCACCACCCGACCAAGCACAGCTGGGCTGCGCGAGTACAAGTGCAAGCAGTGGGACTGTTGGAGGAAGCACAATGCCTTGCGCTTCAGCAAGGCTCTCCCTACAACTGCCCCACATGGATTGACACTGCAGCAAGCGCGTTTCGTTGCAAGGGCGGCCTTGGAGACTGCAGCTGGGAAGAAGGCGTTCCCTCAAGCCCACCAACAAGGACGGGGATTACTCATCTTTCTTTTTGTGCCACACTCAGTGCAAAAATTGGTCACCATATTCTTTTGTCCCTGTGTTTCAGGTGGGAATGCGATGCAACCAGCGTCAGACACGCGTGTCTATCCAAACTTAGTCCACGGGTGGAAGAACTCGCACAGGGGTCAGCGTCTGCCACGTTGGGTTTTGTTGTACGGGAGAATTTGCGGAGCCTTGCAAAGAGGCAATTCTCGCTTCATAGCACCTGCACCACTGAAGCTTGTCCCAGCGCAGGCGAAGCCGCCACTAAGTCAATCAGTGAAGTTGTGGCCACGAACCTTCTGGCTCGTGTGCGCGAAGGTGCACACAGTGTTTCAGTGACGGAGCAAAGGCCTGGAGCGCTGCTTCCTCGCAGCAGAACCGACGATGCAAGTGGTACCTTGTTTGGCACTCGAAGAGCGAATTCTGCAAGACAATTCGCGGCAGAATTCGCAAGACTCTTGTATTTCATCTGCAAGATGCTAAAATACAAAAGATGTTGTAACAGCAAACAGCTTCTGTTCCAGTTGCCGGCCAGAGAAGAAACTTCAATTTCCACACACTTGTCCTGTGCCAAATAAGTTGTCTGGGAACGACTCCGGGCGTTGGTGAAATGCGCAGGAAAAACGCTGAAGAAGAAACCCAGCAAATTGATCGCCTGTTCACACGCTGCCTTATCTGTTGCTTTTCATATGCGATTCGACCATTCCTGTACCCGAGTAGACGCCAGGAACATATCCTTGAGGCTTTTATCACGGTTCTTCGAGACCCCTCATTTGGACCTTCAGGGCCTAGGAGGGGTAGGCGAGAAAAGGCGCGCAGAAAGGCGTGCTGCCTTCAACTTTCATTGGGGAAGAGAAGGATGTGCAAAAAATCATCCGGGGTAATGGCCTCACTGTTGACGGTGTTGCCATCGATGGGGTTCATTGTAGCCCTGAAAACACAGCCTCCGGCCTATGAACAGTCGGTTTTTTGACTGCTAAGGGCTGCTCGCCAGGATGTGTTTGTTTGGGATGAAGAGACCTGGAAAGACTGGGGGCTTTCGGCCCGGCTTGGAGGAGAAGAAACCTGGGGCTGCCCTTTGCGTTGCGGGATCGCCAGCCAGCTGCGCGGCGCGAAATTTGGGGGAGGAGGCCGTGGTGAGGTTCAGGAAGCCGTTGCCATTCTAAGGGCCCCGAATCCTAACTTTGAGACAGGCACATCAGGGAAACCGACAGGTAGGGAATCTCGGTTGGTTTGTATGAGGCAGTTTCCTTCGGCAGTTCGGTGGTCCGTATGAAAGGGCTGGGCTTCGTGCCAGCCAGATTCTCCAAAGAATACCGAGTATCGCGTGTTGGGAGCATGGATGTCCCCCGAAAATAGGGGATGGGCCAGAAACATCAGTTTCAGACCACCTTCTTGGTCACATCGAGTAGGATCTCCCTTCGGGGAGTGTTGCAATGTCTCCTGTGGGCGTGGAACCCAAGCTGACGGCAAATGGACAAAGCAGGATCCACACGTTTGGTTCTCAAGGCTTGTCCCCGAACCCGAAGACCCAGACTCGGCTCAACGCTGATTTGACCCAATGCAACATGTTGGGGCCCGGATGCACCCAGTTCTTTCTCGCTTGGTTATGAAGTAAAACCAACCCCATACTTTGCTAGTTCACCCAGAGCGGATAACTTCCATGGACATCAATCCCCAAATTCTGCCCACCAAAGGGTCTAACCAATCACTGGCCAAGGCTCATGTGACCATTGCGGGCACTTGCAAGGGGCATCGACTGTAGCAAGTGGAAGCATTGGCTTTGACCATTCCCGCGCCGAGGCGGAATCGAGTCCAGCGGAAAGCGTGAGGTGATTTCAAGGATCAAAGCTGGGAGGGGCCCCGGTGCCAAATTGCCCAAACAAACGCATCCTTCCCAGAAAGAAGCCAAAAGGCGGCTGGGTGATTGGACTGCTTCATGTTGAGCCATGCCCAGTTGCCCAGTTGCCACGTTTGCCATGATGTGATTTTATTCTTCCAGAACCCGATTTGGCACCGATTTGTTTGCTTCAGGAAGCAGGACTACTCGGGTTGTTTTGCCAATGGCCCTGGCAAAATATGCGCCGTCCCAGGTTTGACACTATTCCGCTGGGTTCCAAAGTTTCCGAAGCCTGTCGGCACTTTCGGAGCAGTGCAACCATGTTTCTTCCGGCTGCTTTTGAAGTCAGCCTGCACTTGCCGCAGGTTTTCAGTCGCGAGTGGTCAAAGCTGGGCTTGAGCAACATTTGCCTCAATCATGTGGTCACTGTTCCCTTTGTAGTTTCCCCCTGAAGGGTGCCTCTAAGCATCACCGTGAGGTCCTTTCTCTCTTCTTTTTTTACTTTTTTAATGAGCGGTTCCCTATTGCCTCAAAGAATTTGAGGCACAATGTCAACCTGGGTGAGTGAAGATGCCAAGCATACATAGATGTGGCAAGAACTAGCTGGAGCCAAGGAGCTGGGGGTATCCAGAGTTGCTTTAAGGGAGCTACCAGGAGTTCTGTAAGATCATGATGGAGAAGCACTTCTGGTTCTTTGGTTCTCAGCTAGACCACGGTTATAGTCCGCAGTTGGACTTTGACTTAAGATTCCCTCCCTCGGCTTGCATAATGGCGATGTCGATCGTTGGCTGAAGATGTTTCTTTGCCGAACTACCAACAAGTGAGTTGACTGGGTCAAAAATAGGTCACCAAAATGCCCTGGTCCACATCCGGGAGGTTTAACTTTGACTCATACCCCATTTCTTACAGGAACTACCTCGTCCATGAAATGAAGCATCGGTCCATGAGTTCTTCTAGTTCGCCCAGAGCTATGGGTGCATCGTCTTTTGAGGCTCGGGGGGCCCCCCCCGCCTTGTTTAGTCCGAGTCCCAGGCCCAAAAGACATGACATTTTGGATTTCCTGGACTCGAGGATCGAACAAATGCCTCCTTGAATTTCGGTATGGGTCAAAATTAAACCAGGACAATAACCGCAGGTTCTAGGTTATGTTTCCAATGGTAACCCATCTTGTGTACCTACGTTTGATATGAAGATTTTGCATGTTCTCTGGTTTTAAAGGAAATCTATCACTGGACGTATCTTCGCAGATGGACGCCAGATCGGGAAGGAACCCCCAAAACCACAGAGGAAACTCCCCAAAAGGGGACGTTGTTGGGTTCCATGTCCGTTTTCCGGATGGATTCACATGTTTTTTTCAGATTCCCAGACGCGTTCAGCGGGCTTTTCCAGACGTGTTCCAGATGTTTGTGAATAAACGTTGATGATTATCCTTTGCTCTTGAGCTATCATTTATTTTCCTTTCTCTGTCAACACTCACTTGCCCAGTGCGAATCGATGTGGTTTGACCTTTTTGATCGCCTTCTATGCAGCTATGGTCTTTGGGTTGCAAGTAAGGGTGCGCCGATATCGCAACCCGGGGTCTGTTTCGAGAACTTCTGGAGCTTGAGGGCCCCATTTTGCTGCAACCCTAGGGTTACACTCCCTCAGACTAACATGGAAGCTGACAGCAGGGGGTTGGAGGACTACTTTCCTCTTGGGGAACCCCTCTGTCCACTTCCATGTTTGTTGGTGGGAGGGCTAAGATTTACTCAGAGTTTCCTTGGTGCCACACGTCCCTTTGGCAGACCGCGACGCGGCACACTGATGAACACTTGCACAACGGGCCTCTGTATGAATTGCAAATGCTGACCTCCGACGAGACATCCGAGCATGCGAAATGGCCACGTGTCGCAAGAAAAAGAACCCCAAAATGGCACGGGTTCCGCGTTGGCTTCCCTTTTGAACCAACCAAACTGGTTCCCGCAACAGAGAGGCACCCAAATTGCCCGTAACGTCTGAGTTACACTGGAAACCAAACAGGGATGTTATGTGTGATTTTCTCCCAGCCCCCAAACTAACGCGCCCGGAGTGGCCTTGTTCCATGCTTGTTCCCTTTTTGTTTGGTCAGTTCCTCATGAACGAAGTCACCGCGAAGAAGGGCTCTCTTGTTCTGCAGGAAAAAGATCCACTTTCCCGCAGTTCTGTGGTTTCTGATATTTTTTACGACTCTTTGGCTTCACCGAAACAACTCTTTGACTGGGAAAAGCTGCGCTGTTCAAAAGCAGTCCAAAGATCCGACTTCTCTGGGTGAATTATAGCGACCTTACACGACCGAATTCACCCGAAATGGTGGGTTTTGTCTGGGGAATGACCCCCCAACCACCGCAAGTTCCAGGCTGGTGAAATCTTATAATTCACCAAAACTTCTAGTGGCTTCCTTACGAGATTCAGCAACCTTCCATTTTCGAGCCGAAAAACGCTCGAAAGTTGCAATAGCAAGCAGTTAAAATTGTGTTGTAAACACTGGTGAGAGCATCAAATCCCCTGTAAAGATCTGGTTGTTTCAAAACAACGGCCAAAAAGGAACACGTGGGGGTGGCGAATGGATATTGGGTTTGCTCTGATAGTCGCTTACACGAAAACCTTCCTCGTCATTAACAAATTCAGGAGTTCCCAATTCAGATTCGTGAAGTATAGCAATCACCAGTGCGGCTTGCCCATTTTGATGTCCTTGACAATGGTAGGTCAAAGAAATGCCACCCCTCCCCTCTTGGGGCTGTCCTTTTCCACACTGCCTAACAATGGCGACAAACAAATGGCCGCTCGGGGGCTCGCTTTTTACAAAGCAAATCAACCTTTTGACCGCTCGGATTTTCTATTTGGGTCCGTTTTTTGGTCAAGGTCTCAAAAGGTCGGTTCAAAACAAGTCGCATCAAGGCGCCACTGACACCCACTGGAAACAACGGATCTAAAAGTAGGGCTCCCTTTTCTTCTGGATACCGCAAAGAACAAATCATATATCCATCAGGTTTACGCAACGTCAAAACAATTAAGACCAGACTCGGAAAAGAAACATAGGAAGCAACTTATGAGAACACCATTAGGGCTCCCACTGAAGATTCTGCTTGGGAGCCCGGGTCTTCTTAGTTTATGCTCTGTCGGCGCAGTGTTTGCATAGTTTCCTTCGCGCGGGCGTCTCAACCGCACGTCGCTGCGTTTTGGGATCTTTCGCCCGCATTTCCTTAGTTTCGGGCCAGCGGTGTCCTTCAAAGACTGCTGGGGTTTGGTCAAAGTGTCCAGTACTATCCACTTGGCTAGGTCAGCAGTAGTGCCCGTTTGCCCGGGGGGGAGGGTTCCACGACTAAAACATAGACTACAGAAAAAAGGGTACCCTTATAACCTCTCCACTGGAGGACCTAGTTGGTGTTCGGGACAGGGGAGACACTACATAAATTTCAACATGTTTCAACCACAAACACAGGTGCATTCTCCAAATGTCCCATGTGCTTGGAGAAACATGTACTTTCGGCCCTGCCTGGCCAGCCGAAAAACCCCAGCGGCCAAGAAGATTTGAGGCTTGAAACCCCTTGAAACCCAATGTGAAGCACCAGAACAAACGAACCACAATGAGCCACAACCAAAACCCAGGCAAGTTAAGATTAGAAATCTGCACCGTTGTTGGCATGAATTTAGGTGGTTTGATGTGTTTGGGTTTTTGGTTCTATTCATTTTTGGCAGGGGCTGCCAAAAGCAGCTTTTTGTTTGCTACCATACCAAGTGTTGGAAAGCAAGGGACAATCCCAACAAATGGGTCCGGAAATCCGCTCTTTTATTTCGTGGTCTTTGGTACTTGGGTGTTTGGCCAATTTAGCAAGTTGTTGGTAGTTCAGGTTGTACCCCTCTTGCAACGCTTACAAGGGTTACCCCTGTTATAGCCCAAGTCTGTGGCTAAACTAACCTGGCCGAACATCCAGGCTTGATTATGACTCAAATGGCAATGCCAGGCATGTCACCCCAGCCTTTCGACCAAGACATAAGGACACCCTGCCCATCATGATTCCCACCGCGGCAAATCGTGCTTCAGCGTCAGTCGAGGCTCCGAATCGATTCCCTACTTGAGTTTGTCTTTTCTTAAGGGACCCTCAAAATTGCAGTTGTCCTTGTCTTGGCGGTTCCCAGAGTTGGTTTATGGGGGGTTCATTTAACCCACTAAAAGTTATTCACTTTTAGCAGGGGATCAGAGGACAGCCCAGTTTTTGTGTCCCGTTACAAAACAGCTAACAAGGGGTACCCGCACAAAAACCACAGCCCTTCGAGGGCGTGAGAACAAGGGCGTGCCCTCCTTTTTTGACCCCCTACCGGGAACATGTTTCGAACGGGTTCACATCGCACTTCAAATCCAAACCGAGAAGTACAGAAATACAACCGATGCCCTAACATTGCAAAACCAACCAGAAGCCATGGGGGTTTACCGGGTTTCCTCGGTTCCCTTGCAATATTTAGGCAACCGAAGCAGGGTCCGAATAGAATTCCACTTGCGCCAGTGAGAAAACTTAAGCTAGCACCACCCGTCGCGCCTCGTGAAGCACCGATTCGGAAGCACTGCGGAAGGGGATCGTAGGACACGGACCGATTGGTTTGTACATGGTGTGTCGATTTTTGGATGCCCAAAACGGATTTCGGTTTTAGTTTTACTGTTGGTGTTCCTTCAAAATTCCTACCAAGAGGTACCAACTCAAAAGACGGCCACACCCACATGTCGTGCGTTGCGTTGCAGGCTGCAGTGAGCGGCTCGGCGCATGCACCCATGTTCGCGCTTGCGTCCTCCATGAGTTTGGTTGAGAGGCTTGAGGATAGGGGCCAGACCGAACTCACCTTGCACGCCCTTGCACGCCCTTTCCGGCACCCTCCAAGAGTTATCAACTGTCACCCAACATGGCTCACACCAGGGCACTTCAGGTACAAATGGAGCATCCTTGGAGGGTGCTGGCACACCAGTTGCATTGGGATTGGCGCGGGGTTGTGGGATCACTCGGAATCTGTCCCCATTTCTGTGATAGCTCTGGGAATCTGCCGCTTTATATGGCTGTGGCTCAAAAAGCCGGTATTCCAAAATGGGTTGCCTTGGTAAGTGGAAACATACCAAGACCTGCGGTTTGCCCCTCCAGTTTAGTTTTGAGCCACAGCCATATGGGCGGCGTTGTTGTATCACAGATTCGATTCCATTTCCCACAGCCCCGGATCGTGACACCGCGACACGCACCGCACGCCACAGGAAAGCCAGAACACCTCGCCAGGGGGACCAGGGCTGCATTGAAAGCGGGGCTCTCGTCTCGGGTCGCAATCGCACGTTCTCGCAAGAGATCCAGAAGTTCAAGCTGCTCGATGGTTTCGGGGAAAAGCTCAGTGGGTCCTAGGTGCTTTGTTTCAATGGCGGTGGTTTTCTCATGACTCCGGGGGTCCAAGACTGGGTCGCTTCAACACGAGTGTATCCATGTATGGATTGGTCGGCTCATTCCTTCTCATGCCCAAAGTTCAGAGAACCCTGCACGGGTGGGGGGGGTGGGTGTGGGGCGTTTTCGGCGGCGGCGTGCGGTGAAAAGGACTTTTTTTGTCTCAAGCAGCTTCCGGCTGAAGCGAAACTTTGCGTTGAATCTGGGTGAATAATCACGACCTCACACAATCGAATTCACCAAATGGTGGGTTTATGTGGGGAATAGCCCCCCAACCACCGCAAGTTTCAGGTTGGCGAAACCGGATAATTCACTCAGATTGAATGCGCTGAAGGGTTTGTGTGCCAGTCATGGCCGGAACACGCACTCGAGTTTTGCTGGACGAGCCCCGGTCGGCGTGAATGTCTCAAATGCGCGAAGTGACCGGGTTTTGGGCGGGTTGGGGGTTTCCAGATCTTGGGGCAAATTCTTTGGGGTTTGGATCTCTGAATACTCGGCTGGGCCTCCAGCTGCCGGAGTTGGAGATTTGGCTGTTTCGCAAGCTTGGGGATTTTGGTATTCCTGCATATCTCTTTGAACCAGCAGAGAAAACGGACTTTGGCATGTGGTATTCCTTTGTATCTCTTTGAACCAGCAAAGAAAACAAACTTATGGCGAGGGCCGGGTGATCCGTGATATTGTGGGCCATGCAAAAGCGCCTAGCCGCGTAGGGCCAATAAGCATGATGTATTCCAGCCTGCTCCAGATTGGATCTTGTGCCTTCAATGACGGGGTGTCTATTGTGGTTTTCAGAGAGGGTCGGACCGACACTGCCAAAAGCTGATCACTGTGACCACTTATTTTTTTGGGTCCCCGTCAAAGCCAACTGAGTCAAACGCTTAGCAAAGTAATATGTTTTGGCGACTTCACATGTTGATTGCGGCGATTTATCGGCTGATTTCATGCAGGTTTCCTTTGGTGATCGGATGAATACTATTGGCCTGTTAACCCTTTCCCTTTATTGAGTTAGTGATGGGACAAGGGGTATTGGGTTACCCCTGGCCTCTATACCCTCATTTACTACAAATGTTGCATACGCGGGTTGATCAATGTTCCGTTCGGCCCCCAAATGACCATGGGTAACTTTTCCCATTGAGTGGTTGAAATATCATTTTAACAGGTTTTCCAACGAATGGTCATCCCATGCAAAGGACCTTTGATTGAGCTCCATATGGGTGTGGGTCAAAATTAAACCACCAGGAAACCGCCGGTTGAAATGTCATGTTTCCATTTACTGATCGGGCAACCCATTTGGGTACTGAGACCTTTTGATCAAGCCCCATACCTTATGTCCTCATGGGGCGATGAGAGGGGGAAACCACCGAGAAGATGACTTTCAGCAACTGGGAGTAGCTACTCATTGTCATTTTGTGGCCGAAGGGAATATTGATCAAGCCCGATATTTCTTGGTATGTCCTTTTGTTGATCTTGTCTTCAGACTCGGAGTGGTCGGGAGCTTCCTGGAATGGATCTTTGCTAGTGGTTTCGGCGGGTTTTTGCTTGGCTTCACGCAATCCTCAGATCAGGGAATTGCAGGGGAGGCTGGGGCTATCCCCTTTTAACCCCTTAAAAGGCATCAACTCGAAACTTCAGTTTCCCTCTCTCCTGCGGCCATCGTACAAATTCTTCTCAGCTTTTATGTGTGGATTGATTGATGTTTAGATTGGATTGAGCTTCCTTTTGATGTTTGGATTGATTGGATCAACCCCTCGTCGCAAGCGACCGCTCCGGGTTGTGACAGGCGACTGCTTTGTCAACGAGTTCTTCTGTGCTTCAGTTCAAAGAACTTGTTCCTAGGATCCCCCAAGCATACCTCCCTCCAAGCACACCCAACAAAACTCGTTGATTTGTTCGTCGTTCCCAAGCGGTCTTAAGGTGTCTTCGGGTGTGTGTGTGTGTGACAATGAGACGCTACTACCTGTACCTACACCTACTCCTCACAGGGAGCGTTTCACAGTGTGTGTGTGTGTTTGGTTTTTGGGGAGTTATTGTTTGGTATATCCTGTGTGTTGCTTCTATCGGATCGATGTGACCGCTGGTTCCATTTTCGGAGTCGTGCACTTGGCAGGCCCTAGAGGTTTTGGTTTTGGCGTGCGCCGTCCTTTTTTGAAGTTGGTAGACCCCTTTTCTTGCTGGTGCGATAGGTAGGGAATGAGGGAATGAGGCTTTGGTCCAACCACAAAGGATGGTTTATAATTAGGAGTAATTCCCGCTGAGCACCAGCAAGTGGTTGTCCGTTTCAAAGGAAGTCCAGAAGGAAACCGGGAAAAAGCCTCGTTGGGCCCTAAAAAAGGAGGTGGAAAGGCGGCTTTTTCTTCGTCGGGGCTCGACGTGCTGGTGAAGGTATTGGATGGTACAGTAGGCCGCCTCCCTCAGGAGATTTACCCCAGGTATGAGTGGGGGAGAACCATATGACATGATTTGACAAAAACAAAAACAAATATCAGTGCTTTTCGAAGAAGCGTTTGTTTCTGAATTCTGGCTTGTTTGTTACCCACCAGATTAAATGATGCGCTCACCGATTCAAGTGAACCTCGGCACCCTGAAAGGAGGCTCCCTGAGCTGCAAAGAATGCCCCAGACGTCTTGCATCCAATGCTTCCAGCCCAATCCTGGTTTGAGAACACTTGAAATACCAAGACATACTGTGGATGGACAAAAACCATTGCGCACCACCTAAGAAACTCTGGAATGATTCCTCTGTAAATACCAACAGACAATGGCTTTGCATGGTTTCAGCGTGGTGCGAAATGGATTTCGTCCATCCACGTCAAAATCCAGCAAGCTTGGCCGAACAGAGCCCGCACAGTTTTACCATAGTTCGCTACACTACACGCTCACCAGGTAGAAGAGATCGACTCAGATATCGAGTTTGCCGCGGGCCTGGTTCCGAAAAGGTCGATGCGCGTTCCGGGCGTTGGGTACCCGGAGGTGGGAGGCAACCGAAAAAAAAGGGCCTGCTGCTTTTTGGTGGTGGTGAGGTTAAGCTTTGTTTGGGCGATGCAGGGCAACAACTTCTTCCGGAGTCCTTTCTCACCTTTTTTGTTGGGTTTGTTTCTCTATGGAGAGCGGATGTGCCAGTGGCCAAGTTGGACCCCAGGCGTGCGGTTGACTCCTCGCAGTGTTCTTCATACAAAACGGGGTTACCCAGTTTGAGACATTTGTTGCAAGTTCGGATGACAAACTGAAGGGATGCTCATCGGATGGTTTCAGCGACCGTGATAACGTGAGAACCGAAAGGCCGGATCCAGAAGTTCCTCGGAGGCTGCCCGCCCTTGCTTTGCCCTTTGCCCTTGTACTTTGGGGCAGCCTGGGCTAGCTGCCGGCGAGCGAGTGGCGAGTTACCATGTTGGTTTGCCGAACAAAAAAGAAGAAGTTTGCCTTCTGCAGACCTCGTTCGATCTCGTGCCCTGAAAAAAAGCAAAAACAGTAGCTTGAAAGATGCAGGTTGTCTTCATGGTTGTTGGGACACATTTGAATCATTTTTGCTGATTGCGGTTTAGGTTTGGTGGTTGAAATCCAAATCCACTTAACTGCTGAAATTTAGATATTTGCTCTTCTTCCAATGTCAGCCAAGTTGTTGGGCTTCTGTTCAAATCGCAGGACTTTTGTTGGCATCCATGTTTGGCTTGTCTCTCTTAAGATCTTGTTTGGGGGGATATGAGATACCGTGTCTCTTCGTTGAGGGCACCCGAGTGAATGATTCGGAAGCCAACACGAAAATGATTCGGAAGCCAACACGAAACCCGGCCGTGTAGATGGGACATGGGACGCTTTCCGGGTTGCTTGAAACTGCTTTCGGGATGTGGAACTCTAAGGAAGGGCCTAAACAACTGAGCAGGCGCCCAAGGCAAGGTGTCCCATTTTTTGGGGAAGCAGATGGGTTCTTGTTTTTGGCGTTATGCCATCTATTTTACCTGGGAAACCCATTTGTCCATCAAAGGGACGATGGTCCAAGGAGACACTAGGCGACCTCTCTGCAAAGGTTCCGCACATCCCGCGGACTGTGATGATCGGGGATTCGAAGATGACAAAGCGGCTTTGGTCAATTCACCATTTGGGTTGAAAATCATAGGCATGCCATACAAGAATCCATTTCTTTGGGTGGTTGGCATTTCGAGTCGCACAGAAAAATGAACATGCGTATTGCAGTCAACTCTTCTGGCTGAAGCATCGCCGCATGGGCTAGTTTTGATTAAATTCCATGTTGGAGCGACGTAAGGGAGCACATGAGGGACGCCTGTTCAACGGGAATTTAAGTAGTGAATATTATGTGATGGCACCAAACGAACCGCAAGCCAACCGCTTGGTGTTGTCCACGTACAGGTCGATGTGAACATTTTCCGGTCCATGGGGAATGCGAGAAGCTAGGGTTACTGTTACTGCTTTCTTTTGTGGTTTACATTTGTTGTGGAGTTGCTTGGATACGTGGGCGTTTCATCCTAAAGTGCTTGCAAGTGCGTGGTTGCATGTTTTCCGTGTTTGTTTTGTTTGTGATTTCTGGGGGCAGTTGTTTGTTGGCCGTAGCGGATCTTTAGCGGCTTTCCCGATGTATTTGCCAGCTTCGCCAGTGTCGAGCAGCTTAACCAGCGCATATCCTTGATGTTGTTTTCGCTTGCAACTGGGTGCTTCTCTCTCAAAAAAATATATCTAGCGAATCTAGCGCTTCCCTAAACTGACTTTTGGGTTGCCTCTTGCAAAAAAAAAAATGATTTTCCGAATCCCCGCAGGCTTTGGGCCCATCAAACACCCAGGGGAAATGGATCCGGTTTTTGAGAGAAGAACGATGGTTGAAAAGAATGGAGACGGAATTCATCCCTAGAAACATGGGTTCCCACTTAAAAGGGATGTACCATCCTTGTAATGGCTTTCCAATGGTCATCCCATGTATCGTAAAGGACCTTGTGATGAATCCCCAGATGTTGAATAGTTCGACCCTTTGGAATTCATCCCTAGAGCCTTGGATGTGGACGCTCGAGGTTTCAGCCCCCACCTTTACGGTGGACATGCGGGAGGAGCTCAAAGATGAGGACTTCCGTCGCCGAATGAGCGAGTGCTGGGGGCATGTGTTGTTGCAAGCCCGTCATATATGGGGTTTAGGGTGGATATATGATGCGTATGATGGTAGAGTGTTGGAGGTGTGTCTTTTTGAGTTTTGTTTTTTGGGTTGGTTCAAAAGGAAGCCACAATGACAACCACCAGGCAGGGGGGTCTATTTCACATCCCATTAACACCAACCCAAATTTGGTTCCTTGCGATGGGGATCTTCCCTTGACCAGGCTCGAGCCAACTCACCATGTGGGTCGTCGGGGGTTGTTTTGAAGTGAAACTAGCAAAAACACCTGCTGGAAAAAGGAGGTTCCTCCATTTTAAGACAAGCCTGGCCAAAGAACGTCACGCAATTCCGCGTCCCAACGAAAGCATAACGTGTTCCCATGTGTGTAACTACCCCGCCCGGAATGTCCGTTTTGCAAGTTGGACAGCCGAGTTGGCAACTCAAATCCTGAGACCTCAAGGGACCCGATGATGAGTTCTCAACGACCCCTCTCGGTTGTTCAGTGGCGCCCAGTTTCCCTGTGTTTGGTGGCTGCCCCGCTAAAAATGGTCCCAGCCCCAAGAAGGGTTCCCTTTTTTCTCCCAGGGTCACTGAACAACGCAAGGGTGAAAATCGTTTGTGTCGATGGCCCAGGAAGAATCATGAGCCTATAAGCTTCGATTATGTTTTGTCCCAAGGGTGTGACAGTTGCAGTATGATGCGTGCGGTCAATATAGCTTCAGAGCTTCATAGCTTCCTTCCCCAACCCTCTGCCACAGTGGGCTCAGGGGAGGGGCGCGGTAGCGCGACACCTCGGCAAGAGATCCAGAGTGACCCATTCCGAACCTGGAATTCTTCACATCCATCGGGAAGCTGCACATCCATTTGGCTCCATGAGTTTCCGGTGGAGGTGGAGTCCGCTGCCAATCCTAGGAATCTTTTGGGAAAGGCGAAACGATGACTAGGTCCCCCAGTGCCCTTTTGCCTTTTTTGGGGACCCTCCCTACTAAAATAGACTACAGAAATAAGCTCAGGTGATATCCCCAACAACATGCGGTGCTCTTTTTTGTGCTCGCACCACCCCACAGCCCTCGCAGAGCCTCGTGAAACCCTGGGGAACCCTGGTGGAACCCTGTGGAACCTTTCCTCAGGGCCGCCCCGGACCACCCCGGAGCTTGTCTGGGCTGAGACCCCAAAGCTGTTGGGCAAAAAGGGTACCCTAATTCTAACCTCTCTACTGGAGGACCTAGATGAGCACCTGACAGTTTGCTTTGGTTCGTGAAGGGTTTCTGCTGCACTCACATCCAAAGTTTCTTGAATCTCCCCCACGACCTCCTAATATGCCTTTAACTAATCTATCTCTGATGTCACCTTTCCAGGCATGTCTACCCTGCCAGAGTCATTGCAATTCGTTTTGGTATGGAGCCCGAACTCGGCAAGCAAAGGTTTGGGCAAGCGGACTGCCCTGATTCTTCCCTCAATTGTCCGTGGGTCAAAACCAATGGTAGCATTTTGGGGTAGGTGCACCACCCATTTTAGTCTATTTTGGTGGAGATTGGGATGTTCACTGGGGGTACGGGATTTTGACCCATGGCCATATATGGGCAATCCTTTTTCATTTCATTCAAGGGCTCCATGTCGCGCCCCAGGAAAGAACCATCTCATTCTGGATTGGAAACTGTCACCAACAAAATAGCGAGCCGATGTTCCCAGGAGTTGATTTTGCAGTTAAACTGATGGTATGTTTGGTTGCATGTGTTCTATCTCAGTGGGTGGCTTCTGGTTGGAGACTTCCTTTTTCTAGCCCCATTCTTTTCAAGCATGGTTCTTGTCAACCGGATCCGTTTCCCCCGGGTTTTGTCGATGGTTTCCTGAATAGAAAAACAAATCCTTGGAAAGAATGGAAACGGAAGGTGCCCTTAGAAGTTTGGGAAGGGCACGTTTTTTTTGTTTTGGCTTATGAGCAAGACCCGCCCGAGCTGCCGAGCTGGCGCGCTGGTTTGTTGGGTTTTTGGTGATTGAATTGGCCTAAGCCTTGAGTCGTGGCATCGGCACGTGTGCCACGCCTCAATGAGTTTCAGGCGTTGCCAAAATGAACACGGTCGCTGTCATGACTCATGACTATGAATGGGCGATTTTTTTGGAGGCCACCCTCTTTTGTGCTGTTGTAAAAAAGGGACACCATCCATAGTTTTGAGAGACAACCTTTGGGTGTTATCCCTTTGTTGGTTTTGCCCCAACCATCAAATGCGAAATCCATTTTGTCAACCAACCCCCTAGTTTTTGTAGAGGGCAAATGGGAAACCACTCCTGAACCGCCAAACCACTGACATGTGAAACCGCCAGTTTCCGCGTCAAGCTGATTTTGGGAGGTCCAACCACGGAGAAAACAGAGACGCCCATCTTGCGCAACCCCATGCCGCCGGATTCCGCCATTTCACTCGAGCCCATGGGGTAAAGGCGAAAGCGCGAAAGTTCGAAGTTTGAACAGGGAGCAAAATCCGCGGGGAAGCCCTCGACTTTTTTGGGCGTGTGTCTTTGGTTCCAAAGCCTCATTGGATGAAGGGTTGAAGTCTAGAAGCTCAAGTTTAATCCCTACCGAAGCTCGTTGGGGTTCCTCTTAGTGGTTTCCCTGCGGATTGGCGGATAGCTAAGTCTTCCTCTTGCAAGGTTTGTTTGCCTAATTGTTGGCGGCCATCGGCTTTCATTTGGTCAAAAGTCAGCAACAAACGGTTTAGCTCCCGATCCATCTCCTTTGCGCGCACAGCATGCACGACCTGCTGAACATGTCTCCAATGGAGTGGTCCCCCAAAGCACCAGCAGGCACTCCGACTCCGCGCTGTTTTTTGTCGCGCCGTTCAGCCCACAAATCAAGAAAGCCACGAGAGGGTTATTCAAATGCATGGAATCCCTTTTTCGGGGGACTGTTTGGAATTGGGGGAATCATGAAGAGGAAGCAGTCCGATAAATTGCGGGACCTTTTGGTCTCAACAACCCTATTTCTTTTTCTGAATCTTGGAGAAGCAGTTGAAGATTTTGGAAGCTATGGCTCCCGGGATTCGGCCGGGGCCAGCAGGTCGCTGGATTTTTTTGTCGACTCCCCCCTTTCTCGGTCCCAGCGAAAGGGTGCCCACTTTTGCCGTTTCTTTTCTTGTGGGGGAGAGGTCCAACCTACTAAAATAGACAGAGAAAAGTTGGTACCAACTTATTCTATCCTCTCTGGAGGACCTAGTTCCCTTTTCTTGTTGCTTTCAGAAGCCAAAAAGGACACCACTTTGGGGCGCCGAAACCCTAATTACTTGGCCGCTCAGGGTGACATGGGCCAAATGGGGAGACTCTCGGATCGAATGGTTCCAGAAAGGACGCATGCCATCTCTCTCTGCTTGATTGCCATTGGGCCACGGATCTTTCGACTTTCACTTTTGGGGAATTCACGAGAACTCACAGGTGTTGAACCTTCACCTTTTGGGAACTCACGGGTTTTCCGAATTGAACCTGCAAAAGTTGTGAACTTTTTGGAGAGGGGTCTCGCCAGCCACCTGCAACAGGTCAGTTCAACCGTTCTCATCCGAGGCTCTTGAAATTCTCGAGAATCGTTTGGCGATGGGTCAAAACCCCGGTTTGCCCCCAGACATCCCAATTCCCACTAAAATAGACTAAACTGGGTGGTGCACCTACCCCAAAATGGTACCGATGGTGTTGACCCACAGCCATTTGGATCCTCCATGTTTTCCAGGACTTGGAAGAAGCCCCGGTGGTATCCCCGCCCCGGATCCCCCTGGAACCCTCCCTGAAAGCTGCCCCAAACCCAGAGCCGGCAAGGGCACGCCCAGAGTTGGTTCGCCTTTGTTTCTCAACCAAACGGAGCCTGGCGGGGCTGAGGGAGGGGGGGGGGTTGGGTTCTCCAAGTAAGGCAGGCGCCCTGGATGGGTTTTTCGTCTGGAAGCTGCTGCATGGAACCCTTCGTTGGGATTGGAAGCCCTGGCGTTCGTGAATCCATGGCTTAAACCACCCCGAAACTCCATTTTTTCCGGGGCTACCACCCTTGAGGGAAGCTGAGTTCATGTTCTGTTCAGGCAAACCCTGAGAGCCATACGACAGTTGTCGCGCCTGGCAAGAGGAAGGGCTGGTTGACTGATACTCTTCCATTTGCTGGAATTGATATGTTTTATTATTTCATTATCATTGATGGTTTTAGGGAAATCTATCACTGCTGGAAATCTGTGTTGCTCTGTGTGTGTGTGTTGTTTGATCTCCCAGGGGCTTAAGCAAGTGGAAGTCCATTTCGCACCACTCAGCAAATGGTCAACCATGTAAAAAACCACCCGACAATTCACAGTTGGGGTTCTCATGTTTCATCCATCCCAACTGGTGCGAAGTGGACTTCGTCCACAGTACAAATGGGCCCAGCATTTGCCAACCTCCATGGATTTCAGTGGAAAACCCCCAGACTCTCGTGGCTCCGCCAGATCGTGATCCTGGTTTACCCCTGGATCGGCCACCGCGTGGCTTGAAAAGAAGGGTGAGCGCTGGAAATCTGGGGGTGTCTTTCGAGGAGCCCTTCCCCCGCCGCTTTCCTGTCTTGATTTGAAAACGGGGAGAACATGGGGTACCAACTCAAAAAACAACACACAAAATACATTCCCCAGAACTAGCTCGCTCCCTTTTTGATGTTTTTTTGCTATTTGCGGGGTCCCCTTTGTTTCACATCGGACTTTGGGACAAATGTTCTTGGCGGATTTCCCCACAGCTTGCTACAGAGAAGGGTCAGCGTGTACCGTAACAAAAAGGTGTTACCGCAACGTGTAAGTTGTTGTTTGAAAGTATTACAAGCTTGTCAACCCAAAAAAGGCCACAGATGGACCAATTGTTGTTATTCGTGGTACTTTGGGATTACCGCTTGTCATTCCCAGTCATTTTGCAGTCTTTTGCTGGCGGTGGCTCATGTTACACATTGATCATTTTCGTGGCCTGACAAATGCGGGGTGATGTTGCGGTTGTCAGGCTGGGTTGCAAGAAGTGGCACTGAGCAGACCCGCCTGTGTACCCTGTGCTGGGAAACCAGAAGGGAGGGTTTGTCTGAGAACAACAAATATAGAGCCTTCAACACGGCTGGTATTGGCTGGTTTTGCAATTTCCGTGTCAACAATCTCGACAACGGATCAGTTCAAGGGATTCTTTCAAATATACTGCTTGCTCCATTGGGGGTACGGGGTGCTCCTCTTCTGCATGTAAAACCCCAAAACGGTAATTACCCACCATGACGTACCTTTTTCCTGGCTTCTTTTTGAAGAATTCAGAGGGAGCACCTGCGTCGGGTGTGACCCATGTTCCTGGGCATTGGACCATTTTTAGATGGGTAAATGTGTGGTATCACCTAAATGTTTAAGTTTGTTTAAGTTTTTGATTGTGGAAGAAAATTAGGACTTTCCACCCCCCCCCCCTTGGCCTCATGTCCCACGTCCCATCGTATTTTGAGTCGTCAGAGAGGACTCCCCAAAGAACACCGCTCATGAGCCAAAGGCAACGGGAGCAAGCAACAGCACCCGGATCCACACCTCCGCCGGCCGCTGACCAGTCGCCACTCACGTAGGGAGACCCCCACGCAGTTCGCTTGCTTGGCTTAGCTAAGCCTTGAAAACACTAGGTCATCTTGGGTACCAGAAACCCCACATCGCGAAGCTATGCACAACCAGGTTGGAATCCGCCCGGGGGCATAAACATGTTGACTTGTGGCTAGATGGGTATGGGTCATAATTAAACCACCAAGGGACCGCAAGTTTTGGGTACCTATTTTTGACCCACAGCCATATGGAAGTCCGTCAAGGCGGTCCTTTGATTCCCCCGAAGTTCACCCACCCTAAGGGTCCCAATGGGTTGTTCTTGAGAGAGCATGAGGGGTCGGGGTTCTGCAGAGGGTCCAAGGGTTTGCATTGGAGGGGTGACCTTAGCCCCCCCAAAAAATGAAGGTTCGATTCCCCTGGCCAAACTGGTGGGTTTTCGACACTTCTAGTTTCTCTCTGGGCCAAACTGAAAAGTTAAGCTCACTTTCAGATCTGAAAACGGACAGCCCAGTTGAAACTTGGTGGCTCCCAGCCATCTGGTTTCTTAGCCTTTTCGCCTTGTGTTTAGTGGCAGTTTCCGAATTTAACCCACTAAAAGTTCGTCACTTCTAGCCGGGGATCTGAAAACGGGCAGCCCAGCTCAACGACTCCCAAAGCTGCCGTCGTGAACTCAGGCCTGGAGCTTGGGCGCGAGGCCGCCGGCTGCATCGCCGATGCCATGATGCTGCAGGCCGGGTGGAGGTGGTGGGGGTGGGGGTGGGGGTTGAGGGGTGTGGGGGTGTGGTGTGGAGTGAGGGGGGTGGGGGTGGGGGTGGGGTTTGAGGGGTGGGGTTTGAGGGGTGGAGGGAGGTGGGGAAAAAGAACTGTTGCAGCTGTGAGACCCAACTTGCGCATGAGAGCCTTTTGAGAGACGTGTGCCCGCACATGCTTCTGTGGCAATGCTCTCGTGGCACGGGCAAGGACGTGGTTGGTTGCGCGTGTTGTTTCTTTTTGTTTCTTGCTAGTTGGTGGTTGGTTGCTGTCGTGCTTGCTTTCCAAGAATCAATTTTACTTGGTGGCTCCCAGCCAAGTTGCTCAGCTTTTTAGGGTTTAGTGAGGATTTCCATTCAACCTGCTAAAAGTCAAACAGCCCAGGTTATTGATTTTGAGAATGCGGGAATTGGTCAGCCAGCTTTACCTTCGCGGGTGGATTTGATTTAACACCGGCGTGAAGCCGCCCCACCCAAGAGGTAACGAAGCGTGAAAGGCCGCACTCACCGGGAAAGGCGGGCGGCTTGCTGTTTTGTGTTTCGTCGGGCGATCTTTCATGGGCTTCGGTCAAAGGAAACCCGGCGATTCCCGGATGCTTGCCTGGATTTCCGGTATCCCAAGCCACTAAGCGTTGGCCACTGTTCAGGGAGAAAATGTTCAGCCCTTGCCCCACAGCCCCCTTCTAAGAACCCTTCTGAGGGTTGGAGCCTGCCCAGTTGGGGGGCTGCAGCGAAAGCATTGGTTGCCCCAGGTCACACGGAAAGCAATAGATGGAATAAGGCTTTTGTTCTTAGACACACAGACTCGCGTCGCGAAAACAAGACGCGATTGTGGTGCTTTGTTTGACCAAAGCAGCCTTTGCTTCCTTTGTTGAGACTGGTTATTGCAGGGGCCTAAGACCAACCCAGTCATCAAGTATGGAACTTGTCAAAACAATCAACTCAATACCAAATCGAGTTTGAAGGAAAAGTTGCTCTCTTGCAAAGTTTCGGCAGGAAACCAAACCGGGAATTCTTCAACAAAGAGTTGCCTCTCGACCAGGTTGATCTCGGTTCCAATTTGCGGCACTTCCTCAACAGATGGGTCCAACTTTTGATCGAGCCCAACATCCGACTCATTTGAGACACAGTCAAGACCCGAATCAAAAATTGGAAGGGAGAATCCCAACCAGAAATCGGTGCAGCTGCCTTGACTCATTCGGGACGACTGACGACTCGAGTCAGGTCTCGATCCAACTGGAACGGCAACTCGGGCACAAATGGACGAACTTCGCACATTGTTGCTTGCTCTTTTTGTTTGAGGGTACCCACTGGTTGTCGGTTTTTACAGGGGGAAACCTACAGGAAGACCAAAAACCATGTTGGGTGGGGCACATGAGGTTTGGAGTTGTCCATTTTACCAGGACCGAGAGGAGTAAATGGGAGGGGTTCCTGCAGCCAATCTTGCCACGTGCTTCTCTGCCTCAGCAAACAGGACACCTTGGCGGGGAGGTTGCTTGGTGCAGAGGGCGTCTCTTTTGACAGAAAAGACTAGCATAATTTAGATGTGACTCACTGCACTTTGACACGCTGATTTCAAAAGCAACTCGGGGCTCTTGAATGAACACCTTCCCAACAGTATCAACCGGCTGTAGTTGAAGCTATGGAGATATCGATGCTCCACAAGTTGCGAACGGTTGCCATAGTAAAGTCATAGTTCATGGTGTCAAATTTTTGATACAGTGGCACGGTTTCTGCTCGATGCACTTTGAAGTTGGTGAAGGGGACCCGGGAGTTGTTTGCTGGACCCGGACGTGTCCAAATAGCTTCGTGTTTCAACGTTTAAAGTTGCATTTTCTTGGTGCACAATGACAGCTTGTAACTTGGCGGGAGGTTTTTGGTGCACCAAACTCGGCCACTGTTTCGTGATGCATTGCTTTTGGCTGCCTAAGATTCCGGCGTTCCCTTTGCAAGGCCCACAGCGGTCCCCAAATTCAGAGATGCGCTCTTTGGCCAATCTTTGGACATTTCTAGGCTCTCAAAAGCACTTTTTGGGGTGTCAAGATCAGGTCTACTCAGAATATATTAAAGATGTAAAGGTTGACTAAAATCAGACAAACGCATAAAACATGTCCTTCGGTGTACTCAGAGTGGGGCAAGTAAAGGGGAGCCGCTCTCTGATTTTCTTTGGGATGGGATGCACCCACATCAAGTTTAACCGGATGCACCCAGTTCCATCGGGGGGGTAGTAGATAGTCACAAGTCAAAGACCTTTTGAAGTGAAGTGTGCGCCCATGTTTGACGATATTGTGGCTTCATTGCTTCACAAAGCCGTTCTACCGAGAATATTGGTGAGGCAAATATTTTGTTTTCGCAAAAGTGTTTCCAGTTTTATCTTGGAATGCCAAGCAAGCGACAAAGGATTCGGAGCCGCCGAAAATGTCTTTCCTTTCGGTTGGTTCAGGCTATTTGCGGGCTCTGAGTTGTGTTGGGGGTTGTGGGATACGCGTTGGGATTGTTTCAACAATCAAAAGGTCACCGTGGCATTTCCGTTTTGCAACTAAAACCAACACCTCAGGCTTCAATTGCGCAGGATTATCCCAAGACTTAGACCCAGTCTCTAGACACAAAGCATCCAGTTTGCTCAAACCATGGCACATCCGCGCCCTGAAAAGGGTAACCTAGAGAACCACTCGGGATGGGTATGTGCCAAAGGAGGCCCAAAATGGTGGCTTTCCTTTTGTTTTCCCAACACCACCTCCAGAATGCCCTCAAACACACATTCAACTTGCTGGTTCTCAGCAGATGAGGGAATGACCCCGGTTCATTCCCAAGAAGCCCGGACGCGGTCCTTCCCAATCGCACCGATCGATCCGTGGCTCAGGGCCCGGCCGCTCATCATATATGAAGTGCTGCAGACCTTGCGTCAGGCCAGGCCGCAGGCGCGAACTGAACTCTCGCGACCTCGGGAAACGCGGCCCCTCGACGAAGTCTTTGGTGTCCGAAGCCCGGAAGAAGGCACGGCGAAGCGCCGGCAGTTTTGGTCCCAACTGTAACTGACTGTTTATAGAAGTCTGTACAAAGGCACTTGGCTAAGATAGGATCTTATTTGAAGAGGTGGAGCTTAGGGAGGCGTTGCGACACCAACTCAGAAGCGGCAAGGGAGACATTGAATTCTTCTACCACGCGAGCACAAAGCTGGAGCCGAAGAGATACAACAAGGACGAGGCGCTCCCAGTCTGCCGGCTGTTCCTGTACTTGAGCAACGCAGTGCGGTTCTGCGAGCAGAGCACGGGCAGTGCCTCGCCGGGTCGCCCTTTTGCATCGCGCTGCGGGCGAAAATCTGGGCCGGCTCCAGCGAGGCCGCGGCCGAACGTGCGAGACCTGGAGGAAAGGTCGACGCGTCCCAATCGCATGAAACCGGCTGAGTTTCTGGGGGGTACCTTCCATGTCCATTCGGACCAGGGATACGGATCTTTCTAGAAAACCTCCGGAAATCAGGGAAAACCGATCCGGTTTTTGGAAAGAACGAGGGTGGAAAAGAATGGAAAAGGAATCAACCCCTAGAGAGTTGGGGAGGGGGCTTCCTTTAAGGAAGTGCCAAGCCACGGAGCCTACCGCCCTCCCTCACCTTAAAGCATTCTTTAGTGGGGGAAGGCAGCTGCTGAAATTCAACCCATGTTCTTATTTTGCTTGGAAGACTAGAGAAATAGTTGATTGGGGCACCAAATCCCCCAACACTCTCTCCTCTTGATGTAGGAGAAAAGCGGTCGAAATCAACTATTCCGAGGTTCCCGAGGTTGCCCTAGTTGGAGGGTATGATTTGTCTACCTTCGAGTAACTCAGCAAGCAAAGAGGTATGTGCCTTGGAAAAACAACAACAACTAGTCTTCAACAAGAACACCCTCAAACAGCGTGCTTTCCCGAACATCGACGCCCAGCGCACAGGCTGGAAGGGGTGATTGGAGCGCTTTGGGTGCCCTGTTTTGAGCCCCCAGATAGTTTCACCGGTTAATTGGTGGTTTGGATTGGTGGTTTGGGGGTTGAGCCCCTCCTTTTGAAGCCACAAAGGGAAACATCCTTAATCCACCAAGCCAAGCCACCAACTAGCCGGAAGCTTAGTGACACCTGGCAGCCCAATCATTTATTTACTTTTGCGCAAGTCAACTTGATGTTTCACTCGAGTTTTTCACATGTTTCACATGGCCTATCCTGACCTCTGGGATCAAAGGAAGCGGAAGGGAACCCTGTCATGAGAACCAGCTGCGAATGTAGTCGTGGTGACGCCCACTTACGCTTCGCATGGTAACCCCAATCAGTCGGTGGGCGATTCTTCGTTTTTTGTCTTCTTTTTCTCACAGTCAAGAGAACCAACCTGCCAGTGAAGGAACCCTCAGGAGCTTTCTCTTGTTTGTCGAAGAGTGGTTTCTTTGACCCGCGTACCTGCTTGATCTTCCGCAGAATTTCAGCCAGAAAAGCGCACGGGTGTTGGGGCGCACCAAAAGTCTTGGGAAGGACTCAAATGACCCTAAGCATTGCTCGGGTTTTGGGACTGCCCCTCGAAATCGCCCCGGGGTGTGGGGAAGGAAGCTCTCAGGCGCCCAAGGAGGAGGTCATGCCCTTGCCTCGCTGGGCGCCCGCAGGCGAGTTCGCGGGGTCCCGGGGTCCCGGGGGGAGGGGAGGTCTCCCCAGAAAACCGAAAAACAAAGAGGAAAAACACGGCGCCCAAACTGGACAAGCGGGTCGGAACCAGCGATTCTTTGTTGGTTGGTATCCGGAAACATCCAGGCTGTTTCAAGCAAAGAAGTTCAAAGATCCGTCACCAACTCGCCACGGAGATTGTTATCTCATCATGGAACAATCATGTATGCAGATCGCTTTGCTCCTGCTATGTTTGGTTGGGATTCCTATTTGCTAACCCACTAAAAGTTAAACTCACTTTTAGCAGGGGATCAGAAAACGGACAGCCCAGGTATGTCTTTTTTGGAGGGTGCCACAAAGTGTTTGTTCGGTTTGAATCCCTTCTTTCTAAGGGTTTTTGTATTACACCCTGGGAATACACCCACTGGGTATTGACCCCATTTAGGCGCATATTCGGATAAAACCGTGTTATTTTGAACCGTTCTGGGTCATTTCCCAAGGGTGTATTCCCAGGGTGGCCAGGGTGTAATACAAAAACCCTCAGATTATTCTGATTAATCAACCTGCCCCTAATAATAAAACTCCCCTCAGCCGCGCCAAAAATCGCAAATACTAATTTTGAACTAGCCAATACTAAACCCATACTACACTCCTGAGACCACACATGCTTTCCAGCAAGCTCTCAACATGTGCTTATTAGGGACCCCCTCCATAATGTGTTGAAACAAGAAGTTTCCAAGCTATGTGTCCAACAGAAACAATCCCCTTGCCTGTGCAATTCTAAGTTGCTACTCAAAAGTTGCATCCTAAGCATGTTGTTTTTGTGTTTTTTTCATGCGTCTAAGTTGCTATTCACACACACTCAAAAGGGCTGCTGTTCTCAAACCAAAAAAACATTCCAAGTTAATTTCACAACGACTGTCCCTTGAGTTTCTACTGAAAAGTTCCTTAAAATCTGAGCGTTTTAGGGGATCCACTGTCCAATACAAGTCCAATACTCTTGGGGTAACTTGCATTTCTATTCTTTCCAGGGATCCTTCTTTCTAGAAAACCAGCAACCACCCTGGGGAAATGGCGGTGCTCTTTTTTTTTGAAAAGAAGGATGGTTGAAATTACTGGAAAGGGAATCAACCCCTAGAAACATGGGTAACTGTTCCAACGTAAAAGGGATGTACCATCTTTGTAAGGGCTTTCCCCCAATGGTCACCCCATGTATCGCAAGGAACCTCGTGATGAATCCCCACACGTTGAATACTTAGACCCTTTGGACATTTAGGTTCAGGGATTCACGGTCACAATTTTTGAGGTGTGAGCTTTTTCCCCTTATAACCAGGAAAAAAAGAAAAAGAAAAACGCCAAGGAATCAGCCCCTAGGAATCCGCGGAATCCAAGATCCAACAGCCTGAGGCCCTGCTCGCAAGCAGCCGCTGCGGAGCAACAGCAGCCTCAGCGCCTGCTTCCCGGCCATCCCCGAGGAGCGTGGGATGGTTTGGACGGCTTGGACGAGCAGGCTGTGTTGTTACTTAGCTCAGTTGTTCAGTGGCACCGGTGAGCTTTCCTCTTGTTTTTTTTTTGGGGTGGCCCCACCAAAAAGGGTCTTCCCCAAAAAGGGTTCCCTTTTTTTGCTCCAGGGTCAGTGAACAACTGGGTTAGGGGACCCCGAACATGGGTGGGTTTTCCATGTCTGGGTCCCCCAGCTAGGTGCCAACTGTTACCGCTTCTTTTTTGGTTGGGAGGGTTCCCCTACTAAAATAGACTACAGAAAAAAAAAAAAAAAAAAAAAAAAAAAAAACGGGTACCCTTATTCTAACCTCTCTACTGGAGGACCTAGTTGGGGCACCCCAAACACAGGCGGGTTTTCCATTTCCCCTCCAAGAACAAAAACAAGTCCTCAAAAACGGCATCCAAATGAGGTCTGGGGTGATCGATAATGCCGCAAACCAGCAAGAAGGTTGCCAACCACGAAGGGCCTCATTTGGTGCACTTTCAGGTTGGTTTAAAAGGGAAGCCACAAGGAAAACCAGTTCTTTTGGGGTCCCCTGTTTTCTGGGGTCTCCTCCAAACTGTTGCATTGCAGGGTCGATATGTGAATGAGAGTTAGAAAACACTATTTTCGGAGTACCCCGGATGTGTGCCGAAGAAACAATCAAAACTGCAGTTTACTGGGTTCTTGATTTTGAGCCACACCCATTTTCAGAAAATTCCAGCTCTTTTGGAAGCTCCCATTTGCTCCCTAAACGGGAGCTGATTTATCAGCCCTGTGGGTCTACTTGTTTTGTTTGAAGAGCCCAGAGGCTCTTCTACGGATTGGGTTGCGTGGAAAGCAGAGTTTTAAAATTTGAGGTTGGCACGAAGTGTAGCTAGCGGATGCCCGGAGTGTAGGAACCCTAGACACCCTGCTCTCTGTGTCGGAGCCAAGCTGCGTGTCTTTGCCTGTCTTCGTTGTGTTGGCTCTAAGTCGGTGGGAGTTTGCTCAGGGCTGGTTTAGTCAGGGGTGGGTTTAGGCCTTTCTTACTGAGAGCGGGACATGGCTGTTGGATGGGGTTAATACGGGAATGCCCTTTGAGTAAGAAAGTCATTGGAATGACTATTGGTATCACTTCGAAATGGTGATGTCCCCGGCATGTCCCAAAACCACTGCCGCAGGTTCCCTGGCAAGGACCTTTAACCACCTTGATCCAAGAGTGATATGTTGTTCAACCAGGACTCTCTTCAGGAATCATTACCACTCATGGTGGCAAATGCTGGGGGGTTAGGCCCTGAAGACATCAGGTTCGCATTTCCCTTAGGTTCGGGAATGAGCTCAAGCATGGATGGCAGGGCCAGAGTTGTGTGGAACAGTGCTGAATGCCCAAGAAATCGAATCAAAGGACACAGTCGGTCATGTTGTTGTTTTGCTAGAAGTTGTGATGGCGATTCCTGGCTGACCTGGTTGTTTCACAATCTACCAGGGCCATCAATTTTCCCAAAAGGAAACCTATGGTCATGTCATGATTCCTCCGGTGCTTCAGAACCTCGCTCGCCTGGTTTTGGACCATTCCAGTGGCAAACCAAATTTATTGGCGGAGTCGGTTTGAGTTGGTTTAGTGGTTGGGTTTCAGAGCTTAAGCCGCAAGTTAAACTCACCATTTGGCGGATCTGAAACGGACAGCCCAGAGAAGTGTGGACTTTGTTCGGCCAATCCACTGCTCAGTTGTTCAGTGCCACCCTTTTTCCCTTTCTGTTGGTGGCTGCCCCACTAAAAACGGTCTTCCCCAAAAAGGCTTACTTTTTTGCTCCAGGGTCACTGAACAACTGAGACTGGGGAAGTGAGTTCTCCCTTGCAGGAAGAGGCATTAGGGAGTGAGAACTGGGAGTTGAACCCAACTGGAGCATGTCTGGTGTGGCTTCAAAGCCGCGGGTGAAGGTTCAAGGTCTACTTGGGAGATGGAGCCAAACCGGATTCAGTTTTTGTCCAGTGCCGTGTAATTCTTGTTCATGTACGTTTGCCACCTTAACGGCCCAAGGTTACGTGGTTCTTCTCGCACGACTGTCCGCCACCCTCAAGAAAACGAGGCACCCAGTCCAGTCACTTCAGCTTGGCCAGATGGGTCCCCTTGTGCATTTCGAATATTTCCGCTCAATAAATCTAAGCAACAACGGGCACCCATTGACACAACCACAAGGGTTGGCAATGACCCTTGACGCCCTTTCAAAGATTTCTCCAAAGACCCGAAGGCCAAAACGTATCTTGGGAGTATGGCGATTCAGAATTAGTTTCTGTTTGATGCGTTGGGACATGCAAGGAAATCTGGCCATCCCTAGAAGCTGTTTGTTTAGAAAACGGGGGCTTGCCCAAAATGTTGATCGCTTTGAGAGTGTTGTCTTCCGGCGCCCAAGTCTCCAAGTCTCCGAATGCATGTCTGTGTGTCTTTGTGTTGAGGCTACCCTTTTCGCCAGGGAAGCAGGAAAAGCACAATGTTGGAAGTTTTTGACACATTCTGCCAATTTTACGGCGAGCTCTGGGAGTATAGCAAGCTCACCATGGTAAAGGTTCTTTGCTTGGGGATCCCTTGATTCAGGTGTTTTTTTCTGCGCGTGCTGGGTCCCAAGAAGGTTCTAAGAACCCTGCCGCTGGTCAGGGGATGATTGCAAGCATAAACCTGGACGAGGCTCGATGATGTCGGTCTTTGACTTACCGTGCAAAATCTTAATTCACGTTTCGGAATTGTAGGAACTTCCACTTTGGTGCATTTTGCTTGGATGTTAGGACTTTAGCTTTTTGCCAACTAATGGGTTTTCCATTAAACCACTAAAAGTTAATCTTTTAGTAGGGGAGCAGAGAGCAACCGAGTCCAGATCTATTTTGGTCCTCGCGCAACCGCTTGTTACGCAACGCACCCGATTCGGTGGCACGTTCATCCCGACGTGGCAGCGGCTTTGCACCGCAACCAAGAAACCCCCGTCACAGATGCAACCCAGCGCTGTGAGAGAGGGAGCTTACAATCTTCGGTATTGGCACCTAGGTCCCCCAGCTAGGTGCCCTTTTACCGTTTCTTTTTTGAGGGGAGGGTTCCCCTACTAAAATAGACTACAGAAAAAAACCTTATTCTATCCGCTCTACTGGAGGACCTAGGCACAAGGCCTTGGGGATGTTCTTATGCTTTTGAACACAACCCCAAGAGAGTACCCTCAAAAGAATACACCTTTTGACTTTTAGCACTGCCAAAGGTTTACTTCCAACTTTGCAATGAACCTCATGATTCCCAGGATGTGTGTGTGTTTCAATGCCTTGGATGTCTCGGTGTTGCCGTGTTTGGGGGGTGTCTTCACTTCCTCCGTTCCTTTCGGATCAATGTCTTTTGCTCATGGTCCGGGCAAAAATCGAACCCCTGCAAGGGATCCTGTGAAAGATTGGGGTCGACGCGCTACCATTTCAGCCTTCCAGCGGGAGAACTGGAGATCTTCCGAAGAGCACCCTGTGAGGGGAATCAGGAACCACTAAAAGAGGAGCCCATGGATTTTTTTGATTCCAGTCTCAAAAGAGTAGTCTTTGTCACTTCATGTTTCGAGGAAACATATATCAGGCCCGGAAAAAACCATGCCCCCCCCCGGGCAAAAAAAAGAACCCCTCCCCCACCCCACCCCCCCCACCCCCCCTTAACGACTAAGGAATAACAAAGCGCGGAACCCGCTGGGCGCATCTGGGCGCCTCCTCACCAAGTTATACGAGTTCTCCTTGGCGACCATACCCAAATCAGAGGTCCGAAATGTGGATGATCACCAGGGTTTATACCTACTTGCCATAGATTGCCCCAGTGTTACCATGTGTTTCAATGTGTTTACCATGTTGTTTGCATGTTGTTGTGTTTTTCCCCCTGTATGTGTGTGTGTGTGTGTTCATGGCTTTCAACCAATCTGTGTTTGCAGTGTCCACTCGTGCGGCCCCTTTTGAGCGTTTGGCCCCGCTGAGACAACCCCAAGACCATAGGCAAATAGCACACCTCACATGGCCGTTGATCAAGATTCCGTTCGGCCCCCAAATGAACCTTCTCCATCCTTTCCAGGGATCCTTCTTTTCAGGAAACCATCAAAACCCAGGGGAAACAGCCGGTTTTTGAAAAGAACGATGGTTGAACATAATGAGGAATCAACCCCTAGAAACATGGGTAACTGTTCCCACTTAAAAGGGACTTAGTATCTTTGTAGTGGCTTTTCTTCAATGGTCATCCCATGTATCATAAAGGACCTTTTGATGAATCCCCACATGTTGAATTTTTGGACCCTTTCAACATTTAGGTTAAAGGATTCATGGGCACAAATTTTGAGTTGTGAGCTCCTGGCAGCTCCTGTTTTTAAAACCAAGATGGCTGCGGTTTTCCTGTTTTCCCTACAAAAAAAAAACAAAAAACGAAGGAGTGCCACCTACCCCCGTCCCCGACCTCCCCCTCCCCCCCTCCCCCCCGTCCCCCCTAAGACACACCAATGTTTTTCCACCCAGACACATGTTTCTTCTCGATCAGATGCCGTCCAGCATAAGCAACTCCGAGCAGGCCGTCGGCATGCTGGCCCGGCTCGGCCGGGCCGTCCTTCTCTCACTTCTGATAAAACTTCAAGTCTAGGTTCCCTAGCAATTGGTGCCAACTTTTACCGTGTCTTTTTGGGGCGGGTTCCAACCTACTAAAATAGACAACAGAAAAGAGTTGGTACCAACTTCTTCTAACCTCTCTACTGGAGGACCTAGACATAGTATTCAGCATTTGTGTGGTGCTCAAAGTTGAGCTGGGGTTACGCCGGTTTGGTGTTCGTTCCAAGGGCCCCAAAGGTCAGTACCACCTTTTTTGAGCCACAGCCTGGTAGGGGCTGGACTCGTTTTGTTTTTGCCGAGTTTTTGGTACCCCACGATGCCACCCGCATTTGGATCGCCATGTGTAGGCCCTTGGCTTTATGCAAGAAGTCCAGCTCCAGCCTAGAGTTCAACTTTTCGTTGCCAAGAGTTTCCTGTTAAAACCAGTTACCAACAAAATGGCGCCATTTGTTTGTACCCATGGCAGCTGGGCTGGGTGCTGGGGTTCCCCTAAAGCCAAAAGAAGTCACAACCCGCTCTCGGATTGAAGGCCGGGGTGTTGCATGTTGTCAAAGCTTGCGCTATGCACTCCTTAGTGGCCCGCATTGCAACCATTGTTTTACGCCTTTTCTTGGGAAGCAAACATCGGCATTATGAACCTGATGGTTTTTTGTTGGTTGCATGTGTTCTATCTCAGTGAGTGGCTTCTGGCTGAAGACTCCCTTTTTCTAGGACTTGACTCCCCATTACTTTCAACCATCGTGCTTTTGCAAAACCAGCTGTTTCCCCTGGGTTGTTGATGGTTCCCTGAAGGGTTCCTGGGAAGAATGGGGAAGCTTCCCCTCGACTTTTTCCAGTCCTTGGCTGTTTCACCAGAGGCAGGTACTCCCGAGAATCTCTGAAGCTGCATGTGACGAGATCCATGCGAACCAGGCGAATCTGTGAGGGGGCTGACTTTTCATGGGCTTCACTGGTTTTCCTTTTCTGAACTCACTCCCTGAGTTCAACGACTCTTTCTGTTTTGGGGGCTTGGGACCATAGTGGCAAACACAATGTGGATGGTTGACTCTTCTTTGATCCACTCGATTGGACGTGAGCAAGTGAGGATCGTCGACATCTCCCGCTGAGGTTCACCATCCCTATAGTGTCCTTCAAGTGAATCCCCCAAACGGTTCATTCCCAACATCCTGACTCGTTCATTCCCTGCCTATCCCGCCAGCAAGCTTTGTGTAGGACATATCAAATGGGAGAATTCCGAGGTTGGTATCATGCTGGGTGCCTTTTTCGTCAACCCGTTACTGGGCTTCTGACCATGTTTGATCGGGGTTTTAGCCCCTTAAGATCCAAGAATTTGTTGATCTCTGGTTGGGATTTGTAGAATTTACAGCCGTATGCGTTAAAGACCCCCTTGGTCTTCCCTTGGGACCCTGAAAAATCAGCGTCCTTCTTGAAAGCACGGTTTCAAATGGAGTCAACCTTGGAAGATCAGCTGGTTCAGGACGTGGGTTTGTGTCAACATAGGGGAGCCCCAAAAATGAGTTTCCTTTTGGCTCTCACACCAAAACGGGCTCCCTCAACAGACAGACGCATGTCTCAGGTAACCCTTAGTTGCTTTGGATTGGATTTGAAAAGATTTGAAATGATTTGAACCCCTCTCTTTTGCAAAGGGAAAACAACAAAAAACATGATTCAAGCAAACCGCTGATTCGGCTCGTCCGGCGCAGACTGGGAACGAGCCCATCTCCGGCGAGTTAATGGACTCGCAGGACACGTGTCCTGGCAACCGATTGCGGATCGGGAAGCTAAGGAGGGAATGGAATGACTCCTACAAATCAAAACAAGTAACTCCTACAAATGAATAACAAGGTGTGATTGAGGGATAAACTGCAGGACGACCCCAAAAAACCCCAAATAAGCTATTTTCCTGTAGAATTTCCTGTAACCCAACCCTTTGAATACACAATATCCTTTAAGGGGACCAAAGCTGGTTTCATTCCCGCATTCCCTACTGAGCACCAAAGAAATTCATTCGCGGGGAGTGTGGGTTTTGAGTGTTCGGCGCAGTGGTGGCACCGCCTGTGGAATCGGCTGGAATCGGCGTGGGGTTCCGGAACCCCTCGGGGTGGTTCGGTGTCTTCGTTGGCTTGGGACAGTGGGGCCCGTTGAAGCCGTGCAGAGAAACGAGGGTGCTCGTCCGTTGGCCTAAGAAGAATGCCGGCCATCTTTCTGACAAATGTCACTATGGAGAACAGGAAGAGCAAATCACGCAATTAATTACTGTAAGGAACAGGACGGAATTCCTGGAAATTCAGACAGGTTGGCAGGACGGAATTCCATGTCTGACTTTGTTTCCATCCGGTTCCTTAGGTTTTGTTTACTTTTTTAGTTGGTTTAGAGGTTAGGTTTCCGAATTTAACCTAAAGTTAAGCTCACTTTTTAGCAGGGGATCTGAAAACGGACAGCCCAGTTTGGGGATCTGTCGGCTTCATGAAGGCTCCCCAAGCCGACGCTTTTCCTGTGTCGGTCACAATGGGGCCCCTCGCGGAAAATTGCTGGCTGTAGCTTGAATGCTTTTGGGTTGGAGGTTCAACTCGTTTTCCTTTAAGCATGATGAACATGATGATTTCCCCCACTAACATGCAACAAGTTATTTGTTTGATTGGCAGGGGTATTAGCAGCCATCAAGTTCGCGCAGAAAAGTAGTGACGGGGATGGGAACCCCACTTCGGTTGTCCCTATGGGTCGATTCGGGCAGCCGGGATTTCGTCGCGAATGTTTCGGCAAGTTGACGCTCGCGCTGCATCATGTTCGGGTCAACAAAGGAGAGCAGGTACAAAAGGCGTTTGTGTGAGCCTAGGACGCAATCCACACAGACTTTGGGGAGAACCACAGAATGTCGACCCCGGCTTGACCAACTTGGCGGATTATTTTTGGGAGAGTGCTTCTGAACTAATTAATCCAAATGCCTCTTCTCCTTTCAGGCGCCGAACATATCCTCTTGAAAGTTTCTGGTGCTCAAAGTCAGAAAAAGGCTTCCATTTGCTGAATAGTGTTTTGTTATTTTCCCCTGTTGGTTTTAAAAGTAATGTATCACTACTGCAAATATGCTTTATCTTGTCCAGTGGACTTAAGCAAATGGAAGATGGGGTTGGTTTCCTTTACCCTGAGCGGACATGGGTGACTTTGGTCGAACACTGGTTGGTGCTCAGAATCCGGTTTGGATTGGTTTGCATGTGACCTTCTGGGTTCTTGTCTCGCTTCTCCAAAGCGAATCGACCAGATCGGACCTTTTGTTTTCCCAGTTTGGCTTCCCTTTTTTGTGGGCCCACATGACCACCTTTGATTTCTGGGTCCTTTGGTTGCAAGATGAGTGGTAGTAAATGGGAAACACCAGAAAAACACCTAACCAATCCAAACCAGTTGGGGGGCATATGACAAAAGGAACTCGAGAAGGCGATTTCGCTTTAAGGAAGCGCGGCCTGTGTCTTGCCTGCATTCAGCTCCAGGGAGTTTGGAGAGAGTTGAGAAAACCTGTGGCGGGCAGAAAGCGGTTTTTGACCTTCCCCAGGGGCTCCGATCGGCTTCGGCTTTCCATGGACCCGAGCCCTCCATTTGACACCCCGGAGGTGGCTGGGGGTCTCACAACCAGCCCTAAATCAATCGGGAGCCTCTGGGGAATAGACTATGGTCTTGGAAAGGAAGTGTCCAAAGCCAAGCCCAAGAGCGCATTGGCACCCACAAGCAGTTCCTGTACACTTTCCTGGCTCGACGAATCTGGGAAAACGACAGCAAGAGGCGGATTGTATGGGCCACGGGCCAAAACAACTTTTCAACGTTGTGGCCTTCCACCAAACATACTGTACGCACCCCCTTTCCAAAAGCAAAGCATCTTGCAAATGGGGTTTGTGCACTTCCATGCTGGCGGGAAGAGGGGTCGCAAGTCATGGTGGGAGGAGGTTGAGTCGATCTTAGTTGAGACTCAGTTGCCCCGCCGGCACTTGGGGGGGGAAGTCGTGATGAGGCAATTCCTCTCTTGGTTTGAAGAGGATTCAGCTGGGCAGTCCTCCAGATATGTCTGCCGTCGCTTCACACTCCAGCTACTGGTCCGGTTAGCCGCGTACTGAAATCCCGAGTAGAGACGACGTTTGAACTTCTGGGGATTTCAACCACAAGAGACCTGACACCTATATGATAAGAAATCCCTTTTGGCTGTCGAGAGTCTCACAAATTTCTCAGCCCCACGGTGGGCTTAAGAAATCTGAGGTTTTGCCGAGAGTCTGGAAGGTAAATTTGCTGGTCATCATAGCTTTGTCTCGTTCTGCTTACTTAGTTGCCAAATAAGCGGTCTGAAGCCAGTCGGAAACCAGTCTGATCAGTCAATTGGGTTCTATGGTGGAGGAGTTTCCATCCGGCCAGTTGTTGTGCTTCTGCCACAGTGGTTCCGATTGGTGGTTGAACAGTTTGCTTTTGGTGGGCAAGTGCCATTTTGGGGCTACTTTGGCGATTTTGGGTGGGGCTTTCTTCCTCAAAATGTCCCATTCGCCAGACGCCTGTCACCTCAAAACAAAGCGGGTTTATGGGGACGTCGAGACTCTGAGAAATCTACTTTCCGGGCAAGCGAGAGTCTCATTTCTTGTACAATAATATTTCTTAGCACACTGAACGACCGTAGACAAACTGACACATGGGCGAAGGGAAGAGGGTAAGAGTCAGGGAAGAAGTTGAACTCGAACGGGTGTTGGCTCAGTAAGCATATGCGAATGATGAGGCTTAGGATGAATCAGATATTGACCCAAAGGTCCTCATGACCTCTTGGTCGTTTATTTTTCCTTTTTTTTGGGGGGGGGCCTCATTGGGGCCCTTGACAAGCATGGGTATGTGTCAAAGTGGGGGATTTGCACCTCCAAAATTATGGTGTTCCTTTTCCCTAGCCCACTGGTACCCCTAAAACTGGGGAGCTCTCGAGGTTTCTGTCGTATTGCTTGCAGGGACGTGTGCAAGAGCAGCAAGTGCAGCAGCGTCAGCAAGACCAGCCGCAGCCCGGCCGGCAACTGCGAGTTTCATCCTAACAATGTGATAGAAAGACAAGCCCCAGTGTGTGTGTGGTGAGTTCAGTGGGTCCATACCCTTAGCTGCATGTGTTTTTTTTTCAGGGGGGGCCTTGTTGGTTTTGAAGGGATCCATCATCAGGTGACCAATCCAAACCACCGATTGGAGGGAAGCCAAGATCCCAAACTCACTTGCCAGAGCGAATCGACCGGATCTGACTCAGTTTGGCCTTAAAAGGTGTCTGTTTGGGTTCCCAGTTGTAGGGGCCCCAAAAGAGAAGGTGATCACCTTAAATTTCTGGGCCATCCGGGGCAAGTTTGCGCAGATCCTTTTATTCCCAAGTCCTCTGAGAGCAAAAGCCAAGATCGTCAAGGCGAATGGAAGTGGTCGCCCGTCTTGTTCATAAAACATAGGGGCCACGTCCACTGGGCAGATTTTTGTTTTTTGGGTGACGTCTTGGTGGGTGTCCTTCACCGGAAAGGTAGCAACTCACTGCCCTGCCTAAGTTCATGAACTTTAAACTTTCTGATTAACACATTTTAGTGGTAAGTATAAAGTTTGGACTCAGCCAGTGAGGCAACTGAATTGGCCTGAGCAACCGGCTGTGAGGTGTGAGCGTCCCGTTTCGAGCGAAAGCAGCAATGCACCAACGACACAGGGGCCCTCAACTTGAGACGGCCACGAAGCCGGCAAAGTGGAAGCTTCCAACGACCCGAGAAATGGAGTTTGACACAGCTCCATTCATGGCATATCGCAACCAATCATCTCCCTGGGGATGACTAGAGTGGAATGGATAGGGAGGCCCAACGCCAGAGGGTTGCAAATTAAGCGTGCTTAAACTACCAACTTTTACTCTTCTAAGAGAACCAAAAAGATATTGCAAAAGCAGCTGTGATTTCAGCATGTTCAAACAAGGTGAACCGCCACCCCCCAATGCATTGGGCTCAAAATGGGGCACCGCAGCTCTAAATGGGTCAGAAGTGGAGAAGAAGGTGCAACGTGAAAGGTGTCCCGTAGTTGTCCATTGAAACAGCCTGAAAAAAGGTGTCCAAAAAGACACATCTAAATGGTCAAAAAGTCCATCCGCAGCAGCAAGGGTATGCGTCAAACTATGGATGCCATGGCTTTCATGCGACCTATTACTCAGTTGTTCGGTGGCACCTGTTTTCTTCATTTTTTGGGGTACTGAACAACTGAGGGACTAGATGAGTGTCAATGTTGACCCCATATGGGGGTGAATTTTAATGAGGGCCGCCCAATTTGGGAGGGGTTCCCACTAAACTTCATAGCCATATTAATCAACCCCAGTTTATTGAGATCGCACCACGCCATACCACCCGACTCTCCAGGGACTCGGCGAAACAAGATGGCGAGAGCGGCGGCTCGGCTGGACCTGCGGTGCGTTGGGGTTTCCGGGTGACTGAGTCCACTCCATCTAGGTCCCCCAGCTAGCTGCCCTTTCTTACCCTTTTTTGGTTGGGAGGGTTCCAACCTACTAACATCGACTACAGAAAAACAATCGGGTACCAACTTATTCCAACAGCCATGCTTCCATCTTCCGAAACAAAGATGTGTGATTTGTCCCTTGGTTTTAAACGGAGCCGATTTCACTGGACATATGGCAGTGAATTTTTTTGAGGGGTCTGTAACAGAGCCGCGGCGGACATTCGTTACAGACCTCGTTACAGACCTCTGTAACAAAACCAGCTGGCTCGTTACACACCCCTCGTTACACGCCCTCGTTACACACCTCAGATGAGCAAACCGGGCCAGTGACGTGACTGCCCTCCTTTTGCCGCAGCTTGGCTTGCGTTGAATAGCTGCAATCAAGTGCTTTGCTTTGCCTTGTTACAGACCTTGTTTCATAGCCGTTACATACCTCGTTGCAGACCCAACCCCAGCCCGGGCCATTGCCGCAGCTTGGCTTGCGTTGAATAGAGTTACGGAGGCGTGCTTTGCGTGCTGCGCTTTGCTTTGCCTCGTTACAGACCTCGTTACATAGCCGTTACATACCTCGTTACAGACCCAGCCCCAGCCCGGGCCAGCGACCCCCGTTTTGCCGCAGCTTGGCTTGCGTTGAGTAGCTGCAAGCAAGCTGGTCCTGCGGAGGCGCGCTTTGCGTACTGCGCTTCGCTTTGCCTCGTTACAGACCTCGTTACATAGCCGTTACATACCTCGTTGCAGACCCAACCCCCAGCCCGGGCCAGCAACCCCGCTTTTTGCCGCAGCTTGGCTTGCGTTGAGTAGCTGCAATCAAGCTGGAGCTGCGGAGGCGCGCTTTGCGTCCTGCGCTTTGCTTTGCCTTGTTACAGACCTCGTTACATGGCCATTACATACTTCGTTGTGCTGCGCTACATCGTGCTACTGATACTTCTTGTCAGGAAATGTTTTGTCCCGTTACAGACCTGCGTAACAAGGACATCCGTTACAGACCTCCGTAACAAGATTCGTGGCGCGTCGCGCGTTACAGACCCTTAAAAAAATTCATAGCCATATGTTCTCATTTTGACAAAGGGTGAAGAAGCAACTGGAAACCGTGAGTTGCTGGACTTGATGCTGGCCATATGAATTTTAACATATATTTTTTATGAATAGGGGAGTTGTTCCCCTCCAAAGTGATGAATCCCCACGAAAGCCAGGGGTTTATGCCTGGGTGTAGGAGGACTTCCCTGGGTTTGGTGGGGAATCAGACCAGTTTTGGAGGAGAACACCCCAATATTAGTAATCTGGGGTTGACAATGTGGGGTCAGCATTCGTGGCAAAGAGTTCACACTTCGGCCAATCCCCGAAGTGAGTGAGACGTGAAAAACAAAAACCATTTGGAGGGTCATAAAAGCAAACAAACTTTGCACATACTCCATTTGGATTTGAACTGTGCCTGGGTGCTAAATTGCTTTGAAAGTTCCATGCCCCCTAGTAGCGGCCCGTTGGTGGACATCAGGAATATGTGTTTTGTTTTTGTTACCAGTCATGTCCGAGGGACCATATTCAGAAGCAGAATACGTAGTTCGTAGCCATGTTGCCGTTTGAGCATGAGCGTCCCTGAGGCATTTTTTGGGAGGGGTCAATCAAACAGCAGTTCCATGTTGCTATTTGAAGACCCCAGACACCTGTGCCCTTGTTTCAACTTCCTTTTTTTGCTTGAGGGGGGGCCTAAAAAACCGTCTACCAAAAATCGCTGTTTTGTTGGAAATTTAGTGGGTGTGTGGGAGGCTTGGGCAGCTCATTGGAGAAAGTGGAGAAATGGTTCTTTGGCTTTTCTGAAAAGGTGGGGTTGTCGACCCTTGGTTCAGGTCACCCTTAGTCGGTGAAGTGGAAGCATGGAGAAGGTACTTCCGCTCCAAGCCACCTAACCAAACTCAGAATAAGCTGATTGGTTGCCATATGGCCATGGGGCATAGCCTATGGCTGCATTTTGGGGCGGATGAACATCCACTTGCCACCTATTTTGACGTTCACCAGGGGTACAGGGTTTGACCTACAGCCATATCATTTTGCACTGTGGTTGTGACTTTGATTTGCCAGGCGCCCCTGTCGGGGTGTGGACTCAAATGGATTCTCCTGCATGCGGAAAGATCCGCATCTCATGGTTTTTACTGGGACAGAACAGGAACGAGAAAACAAAGTCCTGAGGACCCCTTAGTCTTTGTTGAGGGAGGGCTGGGTAATTGTTGACACAAAGACGAACGCATTCTTTGGGCGGCTGTGTGGGGTACTCAAAGGATAGAGCAGATCCATGAACCCGTGCAGATTCGAGGTTGACCATTGCGCAGCAGTTGGGCTTGCAGAATGCTATCACAGCTAAACTCACTGAATGAATAGTCCATTCAGCAGGTGGAACTTCAAGAAGCCACGGACAAGCGCGTAATCCTTTTCCAGAGATATGGTTTAACTCTCCGGGGCGCAAATTGGGCCTCTCCTGGCACAAATGTGTTTCGATTTTCTGGGGATTCCTTATGAAATTGATCGAGTTTCAAATGTGCCGGTGTTTGTTGTTTTGTAGTTTTTTAGTTTTTTTTTGTTTACATGAAATCGATTGAGTTGTGAGTTCTGATGTGTTTTACGTTTGTGGTTCAGGCGATGTCCATTCACGAGTTGTCGGACATGGCCCTCGTAGGCGCGGAATGTTCCGCTCACACTTACCCCATGTTTGCGCTTGATTTATCATCCTCCGCTAGCTTAAGACTAGGTCCCCCAGCTAGGTGCCCTTTTACCCTTTTTTGGGGGGAGGGTTCCCCTACTAGAATTGACTACAGAAAAAAGGGTACTCTTATTCTATCCTCTCTACTGGCGGACCTAGAAGATGTTTTTGTTCCCCCGGTTGGTTTTAAATGGAATCTATCACCACTGGAAATGTGTTTATGTTTTCCAGGGGACGTATTCGCAAATGGAAGGTGTGGGATTTGTAGGGGGGGAGGGGGGGGGTTGGGTTTCTCATGGTTCCCCAAAGCCTCCGCAAGGAACGTAGGGAACCCTAGACGAAAGCTCTCCAATACCCCTGATTTTTCAGGAATTGGGGTGGGGGGCTGATCCTCTCTCGTGGGGGATCGGAGACTTCCCACCAAAAGCATCTCTTTGCCGAAAAGTTTCAGAACCAAAAGCTCGAAAGGCCTAGGGGAACTTCAGTCTCCCGGGGTTATACATACCCTTTTCACATACTTGGGCAAATGAACCTAAAAGGCTTGCTGATGTTCATACTCGTCAAAAGAACCATATACCCCTTTTAAAGTGGGTTGGAAACCAGGGAAGCCAAGGGGTATGAATCAACAAGGAGCATGTACTTCCAACCTTAGACAGTGGCTGCAACCCAGTTCCACAAGTGGGAATTGCCAATAGGTTATGTGTCGACCAATCGAGCTTTGGACCCTGGACATCAGTGTCGGGGGGAACTTGTTGGATTTTCTGGAATTGGACCCACAAAAAGTGGTTCACCTTGTTGCAGAGGGGTCTCGCCAGCAACCAAGACAAAGCACAGACACATCAGACCTCATGGCTTTCTAGAGCGAAGGTTGACTTTTCAGAATGCCAAACAGATTCGGACTGGGAACCACGGCAGAACACCAGGGAGTTGCATCTGACTGAAAGAGAAACGATGTTCTCACTTCCTGAGTTCATGGACTTTAGTCACTTTTGGGTTTGGACCATTGCAGTGGCAAATCAAAGAATATGAGCGTTTGTTGGCACGAAGTCAGACTGTTTGAATCAATATTCACTTGAGGAAAGGGGCAATTGCCTCTGAGAATCAGGTTGGAATGGATAAGGACAAGTTTGTTTTCCCTATCAAACCTCGAGACTGGAGAGGGAACCGACAAAAGTCATCCAACTGGCGGCTGTGCACCAGCAAGATAATGAACTAGGTCACCCAGTAGTGCCCTTTTACGTTTTTTTGGGGGCAGGGTTCCCCTACTGAAACAGACTACAGAAAAAAAGGGTACCCTTGTTCTAACCTCTCTACTGGAGGACCTAGAGAATTAACCCCTGTTTGAAACGCCTTTTGCCTCACTGGAAATGAATGCATTGCCGGCCGCTTTTGTGCCCGACCCGTGGCATTCCTTTTCCGGGGCCGTTCGCGAATTTGTCGCTTGGAAGCATCATTGGGTTTGATGGTGCCAATGTTTGATGACGTCTGAGACATCTTCCCCCTTTTGTAGAACTAGGTCCCCCAGTAGTGCCCCTTTTACACATTTTTTGGGGAGGGTTCCCCTACTAAAAAATAGACTAGAGCAAAAAGGTACCCTTGTTCTAACCTCTCTACTGGAGGACCTAGAAAATGATGCTAGAAAAAGTTCAACCCCCTGGATTTAGGGTTGAACATTGGGTCAGATTGTGTTTTTCCTTTGTAGGGCGCTGCACAAGATAATGGTTGTTTCGCTAGTTGTTTGCCAGGAGAGGGTTTTGACCAGCCACCATTTGAAGAAGGACCATACTCTTGCACAATCCTTATGGTCCCTTTTGTTTGGATTTACAAGCCATTCAACTTGCTGGTGATCAGAAGGGAATGAGGGAATGAACCCAGGAGTCCACTTAAAAGGACACCACAAGGGGTTGTTTTTAGGTTCATTCCCTCATTCCCTACTGAGCACCAGTATGTCAATTGAGTTTCATTCCAACCAAGCTGAGTTTTTTTTCCAAATCGTGTTCCACCAAACGGGTTTGTACTGGCTTCGGGGTTTGATTTCCTAAACCAATTGGGAAAGCGGTCCTTTTTTCACCAACCACCAGGCCAACCACCCAAAAGGCCAGCTGATGGTTGCAGCTCATAGATTTCAGGAGATCCCTTAGTTGGTGGTTTAGAGAGGGGGGTTTGGAGTGGGGAACCCCTGGTTCTTGGAGAGGGTAAATGAGAAAACCTGCCCTGAACCACCAAACCACCCGGCTCCTAACTAGCAATTAGAGAGAAGCTGAGCATAGCCTGTGGCCGCGGGATCGATCCGTTGGCCTGTGTGGTAGCTACCTGCATTGCTTCTCGTGCCATGTGAACAAATATTAAATAACGCCTTTGTTATGTGGCCAAGAATCACTTGTGGGGAATGAGGGCAGGAAAAGCAGACATGTTCGGGGTTCAGCTCAGGCCAAAAGCAATCCGCTCTGACTGGAAGTTAGGTGCCCGTTTTCAGAATTTTCCTTGAACATCAACTTGACTATGGAACCGTCCACGGGGGTTCCCTGGTGCCTTTAACACCAACTAAACCAAAGCAGGGTTCCCGGGCTTCCTGAAAAAGGGGCGCCCAACTACCAGCATCAGGCCAATTCCTTCCGCTGTTCCTTGCATCAACACCCCAGCCCAATGGTTTGCCCAACTCCGCCGGTTGCAGGCAGGGACCATCACTTGGACCAGGTCATCCCTTCGGATTGTGATCACACCCCGCACGAGCCGGGAAGCTCAAGACTGACGGGGCTTCCCAACTTTCGTGGAGCCCATGTCTTTCTGGCGATTTGCGAACGGATCTTTGGACTTGAGCTGTGGGAAGCGGATTTTCCATTGGCCCCACAAGTTAAGCCTTTGGAGTGGGGTCAACAGCAGCCATTGAGAAATTTGGATGGCTGGCTCGTGTTGCCATTTGTTCTGTGGGCCTTTGAAGGGAAACCAACGGCAAACCGAAATCCATGTTGAGGGGTACGATTCCTGTGTTAAGCCACACGCCAAATTGGGGGGACCTGTTCAAAACCACCAAAACATGGTAATTATGAGGATGACTCTTTACTGGGGTGAGCGCGGTTGCTTGTCCAAACCGCAACAGAGATGTGTTCAGTGAATCTGTGGGAAACGACCCCTTGGGTCCAAAAGAAAAAGGGTTCATCTTGGCTTGCGCTTGAGGGTACCCTTTTCTGGAGGGACAAACCAGGTTTAGTATAGTATATTGCCCCCGCCGCCGATCAGCCATGGCAGAGACATCCGCAAAGCGTGGCCTCGAAAAGCAACTGCAAGAGGCTGATCATAAGAAATCACGTGAAACGAGAAAGCCAAGAAGGAAAAAAGAAAGAAAAAGGAGAAGAAACCCAAAAGGAGACGAGGCAAGATGAGGCTGATCACTGGAGGAGCCAAGCGAGCAACACACCACAACTCACCGCCACGAAAAGAGACAGTCAGAACATACGCGGAAGCACGGTCAACATTGTCAAGGGCAAGCGACAGCATAGAGATGCAAACGTGAGGCGGACTCCATTCAGCCGAACAAGATTTTGGAGCGACACAGATGCTCTGTGTTTCGCCCTGAAGCAGGTACAAAGGCAGCAAGCATACCTTATGAAGCGTGACACGTTGCAAGCAAGAAGAGAAGCCAACACACAAGTGGTCATTGCCAACTGGCCGCCCCAAGCACAGGAACAGGACAAAGATAGAGTCATCGACTGGCTCGGCAGAGCACAGATCCCCAAGAGAGGACTCCAGCGTGCATCCCAAAGTCAACGAGGACACTGAGAATCACCCAGCTACCAAGAAGGCTTCCTTCAGGTACATGTACCACGACCAGAGACATGTACAGGAACAGATCAACCACATTCCCAGCCCATGGCGATTGTTTCTTTTGCAACGGGCCTTTTGAAGACGACGTTTCAAGCTTGGGGTCATATCCGTTTCAGCAGGTCAGCCAGAGTGGGCTTTGAGTTCCAATGGTCGGGGTTTTCGCAACGATTCTATGTACACGAAGTATGGAACAGACTCTAAAACAATGGATTCTCTGCGGGGGCACTTAACCGAATGAATTCAGAAGAGACTAAAGCGTGAAATTCAGTAGCCTCCCATATTACCAGGGATGGTCGTAGATCCGAATTAAATCAGAGGCACTTATTACTCAAGAAAGTCATGAGCAAGGAGCTTGACTCAGCGTTGCTTTTTTTTCACAGAAAAGCCACCCCCAGCCGCATGATGTCAGGCCCCAGAAAGGGAGGTGTTTATCGTGGACAACCAGGCTTTTAAATGCACCCGAAAAAGTGGGTATTTGGAGGGGCTACGGAGCCCATGTTTGAAGGGTCCTGGAAACTCCAGGTCGGAGTTTCTTTGCACTCGGGCGGCAATTTTTGCGGGGATGTAGCAAAGCAATACGGGCGCCGCAATTGCCTGCTTCAAATGCCAGAAGTATCAAGTTAAGTTATCTGTCCAACAATGATTGTCACTCAGGCAACCCCTAGTTGCTGGTTTTGATTTGTGGTTTGGTCATAGCCGAAGGGGAATGAACCTGGAGTCTCCACGACGCTTTCGAAGATGGGCGCTCGTGGCTACACACCATGTTTGAGTCAGAAAGATCATTTTGTGTAGCTGAAAAGACACCGCCCCAGTTCATTGCGGCTCTGCGGCCCAACTCTGTTTTTTTTTTTTAAAAAAAAAATGCAAATTAACACAAAAAAAGACTCCGCGATGTTTTGGTTCCTTGACTTATCGGCCTCTTCGACTCGATTCTGCGATTTGTCCTGTCTTCGACTCTTGACTCCTGGAGTCGTCGAACCTTCAAGCCTTCGATTCTTGGATCCTTCGCATCGGGCATTCGACGCTTCTTCGGTTCGCCCCATTGGCCGTGCCCTTGTCAAGCCTACTGAAGCCTGCCCTCTCATTTCCTATTGGAATCAACCCAGAAGGAAAAGGTCCTATTTTCTATCAAACGGTCACTGAACAACGCACCCGCCTATTTGGGGTATTTGTGCCAAATAGCCTGAAATGGGTTTTGAATTTTGCCAAAGGTGATGGACATGGTTTATCGTTTCCAGACGCGTATTTGGCACCCCGGCCACTACAGACCTTAGACCAGGTACCTTTGAGCTTCCCAGGTGGCCCAGCCAAAGGTAAGATGAAGAGCCCAGTTTCGCCCGCCAAGTTCAAACCAAAAAAGCCGGAAGACTTTCAAAGTGCTTCATGTTTCACCCGTTTTCACCCGACCTCCCGGCAAAGAAGGACAGTGAGACCCTGGTCAAAAGCGTCAAAAGCGGCAAAAGCGTCGCCTTGTTGTGAGGCCTCCGATGCGGATTTGGTCATCGCGGCACTCGCGGCAGCTGGACATGGCGGTCAAGACAATCCGAAAGGAAGCAGTGATCCTGCCCCGCACCGTCTCAGGCGCGGAAGTTGGGGTTTTGCTGACACTTTGGGCTGTTCGGCTTGGCGGTTCCCGGTTCCCAACGAATCGTCAGGTTCCTTAGGTGGCTTTTAGTCAAAGGAAGTTTAACAAGAAACTTCCGTAGTACTGGAACTAAATGAGCTAGCTGCTTCGACGCATGGCCATGACAGATAGCTTGACACATAGATAGCTTTCTAAAATATGGTTAGCGTGACAGATAGATAGCTTCGACATATAGCATGCACGATGCGCGCGAAAAAAAGCTACGACAAATGCTGAAATCAGGAGAGCTGTGGGATGGCAAGATGCAGAAAACATTGGCTCTGTGCGTGAATTGGGCTTGCGGACAGTGCTCAAACCACCTTGGTCGCGACGCCTGTACGGAGGCGGTCCCGGAACGGTCTCGGAACGGTCCCGGAACGGTCCCGGAACGGGTTCGGAGATGTGACCATTGGCACGGCCGCGCGCAGGTTTCACAAGGTGTGAATTGCATGGCAGGCACAGCACTTTCGCAAGGTCAAGTACAGATTTCGTGGCAGGCGCAGCACTTTCGCAAGGTCAAGTACAGATGTCGTGGCAGGCGCAGCACTTTCGCAAGGTCAAGTATAGATGTCGTGGCAGGCGCAGCACTTTCGCAAGGTCAAGTATACATGTCGTGGCAGGCGCGGCGCTTTCGCAAGGTCAACTTTCGCAGCCGGGGCTCGAAAATCGCAACTTTTAAGTACGAAAGTAGTATGCGAAGTCAACTTTCGCAGCTGGGGACTGAAAATCGCAACTTTTAAGTACGAAAGTAGTACGCGAAGTCCACCTTCGCAGCTGGGGCTTGAAAATCGCAACTTTCAAGTACGAAAGTAGTACGTGAAGTCCACTTTCGAAAATCGCAGCTTTTAAGTACGCGCAGTCAACTTTCGCAGCTGGGGCTCCAAAATCGCAACATTTAGTACGTGAAGTCAACTTTTCGCAGCTGGGGCTTGAAAATCGCAACTTTTTAAGTACGAAAGTAGTACGTGAAGTCCACTTTCGCAGCTGGGGCTGGAAAATCACGACTTTTAAGTACGAAAGTAGTACGTGAAGCCCACTTTCGCAGCTGGGGCTCGAAAATCGCAACTTTTAAGTACGAAAGTAGTATGCGAAGTCAATTTTCGGGGCTTGAAAATCGCAACTTTTAAGTGCAGATATAGATGGATAGATAGATCGATAGACAGATAGAGAGTTAGATAAAAAGAGAGATGGAGAGAGAGAGAGAGAGCTAGATGGATAGATAGAGACAGAGATAGATAGATAGATAGATAGAAAGAGGAGCGAGATAGATAGATAGAAAGACAGAGAGAGAGAGAGATAAAGAGAGAAAGAGACAGATAGATAGATAGATAGATAGATAGATAGAGATGGAGAGAGAGAGATAAAGCAATAATAAATAGAAAGAAAGAGAGATAGAGAGACAAATAGATAGATAGATAGAGAGAGAGAGAGATAGAGAGATAAATAGACAGATAGATAGATAGACAGATAGATAGATGGATAGAGAGAGAGATACATAAAGAGATAGAAAGAGAGATAGAGAGATATGTAGATAGACAAGTAGATGGATAGAGAAATAAATAGATAGATAGATAGATAGATAGAGAGGTAGATGGATAGATAGATTGGTAGAGACAGAGAGAGATATAGAAATAGATAGAGAGATGGATAGATAGAGATAGATAGATAGAGAGATAGAGAGATAGAGAGATAGAGAAAGAGATAGATAGATAGGCGGATAGAGGGATACATAGAGAGATAGAGAGATAGATAGATAGATTGGAAAATAGACAGATAGAGAGAGAGAGATAGATAGATAGATAGATGGAGAGATAGGTAGATACATAGATAGACAGATATAACGAGATAGAGAGATAGATAGAAAGAAAGAAAAAAGAAAGAGAGATAGAGAGATAGATAGATAGATAGAAAGAGGGATAAAGAGATAGATAGAGAGATAGATAGATAGATAAACAAACACAAGATAGATAGACAAATCGATAGATAGATAGATAGATAGATGGATAGATAGATAGATAGAGAGACCTTAGATAAATATATAGAAAGAGAGATAGATAGATAGATAGATAGATAGGTAGATGGATAGAGAAATAAATAGTTAGATAGATAGACAAATAGATAGAGAGGTAGATAGATAGAGAGATAGATAGACAGATAGAGAGAGAGAGAGAGAGGGATAGATAGATAGAGATAGATAGATAAGCAGATAGATAGATAACACGAGAGATAGATAGATAGGTAGTTAGGTAGATAGATAGGTAGAGAAAAAGAGCTAGATAGATAGACAGATAGATAGACAGAGAAGAGACAAAAGAAAGAACAGCACAAAAACAAGCAAACGAAAGAAAAAGAAAAGACAGAAAGAAGGGAGGAAGGAAGAATGACGGAGAAAAAAGAAACAATGAAAGGAAGAAGAAGAAGAAGAGAAAAAGAGTCAAGAAAGGAAAGAGAAAGAGAACTATAGTTTTTATATTTTTGAAACTTGCGCCCCCCCGGCTCTGCCGGACCTTACTTGTAAGTTGAGTGGTTAAAAGTTAAACCTTTTTCGGGGGATATGAGGACAGGCTGATAGGGGTCATCAAAGTCAGAAATTGGAAGTGGCGGTTCCCCATTTAACCTACCATTGGTGGTTCCCCTAATGGTCAGCCCATGTAAAGGACCTGTTGATCAACCTCCAGTATCCCATTTCCCCTTGAGAGTGGTTTGGCCGTCTCAGGCGCTGGTCACGGCCGTTTTATATAGTTGTTTGTGAATGGGGACTGCGGGTCTAGGTCTTGATGGATTATTGGGGCCAATGTTCGCTACAGCTCTTTGTTTATGAAAAACAAACAAAGTACAATCTATACATACACGGGAGTATCTAAAAATAGACAAAACTCGCAAACATGGCACCATGCTCGTCTTTTTGGTGGCGGGGGGGCGGGGGGGGAAACCACTTAAAGCACCATGCTTTGGCGGGTGTTTGTGGTTTTGGCTTGGATTTGGATTTGAACCCTGTGGTTTCCAAGCCCGGAACACCCGCAAACATGCTCGCTGATAAACACAAAAAAACGCCCCGAAATCCCAGTTCCCAGTAAAGCAACCAAGTCATTCTTGTGTTCAAAGGTTTCCCTTGGACACCCACCCCACCCCACCCCACCCACCCCACGCAGGCGCCTGGAGGCGACAAGCGCGGGTTCTTGCAGAACAACTCCAGGAAGACATGGCCGAGGAGGCCCGGCGGAGTCGATTCGAATCCGGCCCGGGTTTTGCGTTAAGGGACGGATTTGCTGGGCGTCTTCACGCTTGGCATGCGCTTTTTTGTTTGGTTTTCAGGTTGTTGTTTTGTGTTTGGTTATTAAAGGGGTTTTAGTTTGGTTCTGGGTGTTTTTTGGTGTTTTTGCTTTTGCCCATTGTTGAAAGGTGGGGGGTTCACGGTTGTCTGACTTCCGATCAAGTTCCTGGACCGATTTTCTTGCGCAGACCCATCGTGGGGGGTAAATGAAAGTGGAGACGTGTTTTGGTAAATCAACTCAGGGAGAGATTTTAGGTTGTTTGGTTCTGGTCATTTTTAGTGGGGGGGGCTACAAAGAACCATGCTTCTTTGCTGCCATACCAAGAGCGTGACCGCTAATGAGGCCCAGCGAGCTGGGCTGGGCTGCAACTTGTGGCCGCTTCAATGTGTGGCTATCCAAGTTTCATCGCCAGGTTTAACTATCCTCGCCGCACTTGCGCTCACTTGGGTTTTCCCATTTCCCCTTTTAGCCGACAAACAAGTTGGCCTTTGCAAGTCTAAGTCTGGCCAAGTTTCGGCCTATGCTTGGTGAGGGTTTCAACAGATGACCCCCCTATTTATTTCTAGCTCCTGGTGGGCAAGTGAGCGTCGGGCAACCCCAATGCGAATAATGGCTCAGTGCCAGAAGGGGCCGCCCGGCCGCCCGGTCTACATTCGCCAGCCCTTGAGAGCTTTCAAGATTGGACCCAGTTGATCCGAGCAGATGTCCAACCCGGATCAAAAGAGTTCTTTTGGCTTTTCCTTCAGAGCAACTGGCTCTTCTCATGTTGGCCAAAACTGGCTGTGGGTCAAAAATAGGTACCCAAAATGGAACCCTGGTAATTCAGTGGCAGCACGGACCAACACCTGCGGTCCGATTCCTGGTTTAATTTTGACCCACGCCCAACTTGTTTGGTGGAACTGCCCTTAGACTTGGAACGTGTTCGGCTCCAAGTGCCAGCGGTTTCCCAGCAGCAGGGTTGTGGGATCACTCGGGGTTTCTCCAACCACTTCTGTGATACTTCTGGGAATCCCCCTTGATATGAAGAAAACGAGTCTTTGGGAAGCCCTTTCTGTTCTCACTTCCTGAGTTCATGAACTTTAAACTTTTTGGGAAGACCATTTTAGTGGTAAATAAAAAGTTCAAACTTTTTTTGGCCAACCCACTCGGGAAGTTAGTGTTGTATCACAGAAGTGGATTCCATTCCCCACAGCCCTGTCCAGCGTCAGGTGGCCATGGCGAAGACCAACTTCTCCTTCCGCGGCGGCCTCTGGTGGCTGCGGCACCTGGTGGGCCTCCGGGGCTTCCATTCCAAGGCACGGGCAGAGCCGCGCGACTGGGGAGTGCTTAGAGGCTCAGGTGGCGAAGGGATGTTAGGATTTTTTTAATATATATGTTTGCCAACTATATTGGTTTTCCATTGAACCACTGAAAGTTAAAAACTTTTAGCAGGGGAGCAGGTTGCTGCCTCAGGTACAATTTGGGTTGGTGGCTTGGAGTTGGAATTGAACCCGTTCAGGAAACCCCTGGAACACCTCCAAACCAATCCACGGCACCAAGTGGAGGAAAGGTTCTTTGTTGCATGTTGCTCGGATGTTTGGACTTTGACTTTTTTTGCCAACTAGTTGGTTTTCTATGGGTTTCCATTGACCCCCCACAAGAACCAGGGCTCAAGTCTCCAAACCAATCCAATGAAGGGTTACTCTCCTCCAAGCCGACTTTGTATATGGACTATATATGGAGCAGAAGCGGACAAATCTGCAAAACTGCTTTTGGAGCACCCCAGACGTGGGCCAAGGACCGATTCAAAACCCAGCCTTCAGGGGATCCGCTCCTAAACCAGCTCGTTGAGCCAGCAAGAAGCCCACAGGAAACCGCCCAATGTCGTGGCCAACCGCGAAATCAGAAAGTTGGGACTGGCGGGCCCCAACCCGGAATTTAGGTATAGTGGATCAGATTTGATCCATATAGTCGGGAACCAGTTGTCATCCCTTTGAGAGGGGACGCGAGAATCCGTTGCCCGAGTGTTTTTGTTTGGCTTGTGCCATGACAGCTGCATGTCAGATTCCTCTTGGTTTCCAGCAAAAAGGCTCACTTCTCGGATGCTGGTCAAATGGTCTTTGGGTTTTTTGTTGGCTCACGAAAGACAAACGCTGGAGACCCAAAAAGGAGGGCTCATGTCTCTGATGTTTGAGAACCTGCGGATTCCCTTTTGATTTCCAGAAGTCAAAGGCCCCGCACCAGTCAGATTCCTTAGGTTTTCCAACAAGCAAATGCCTTGCCAATCAGGGGCTCCTTTTTTCCGATGATTCTTAAAATGTACATTTATTGTTCTCCTCGGTGTCCAACAAATATGCAAACAGCCGGGGGGGGGGGGGTCATGCCTCCATTTATTGATAAGTTAATTTTCAGTTTTGTTAGTGTCCAAATCGAATGGTTCCAAACACAAAACATCACTGCACAAGGCAGAGTTCATGTTGCTTGCTTTGTTAAATGGCCTTTCAGTTGGGGGCTCATGATGCTCATGTCTCCGATTTCTGCCCAGCAACCGGGGCCCATTTCGTCGATGTTTGATAGATGACATTTCAATTTTCTTCTGGTCACCAGAAAACATGCGCGCACACACGCACACACACACACGCAGAGCAAAGCGCGTGCCGTTTCTCCGATGCTTGTTAGATTGTTTACTTTTGTCTTCATCTAAAGAAACACACGACCTCCAGGGTTCATGTCTCCGATGTGCGCAAAGGATGGCATTTCAGATTTTTGTGGTTTTCATCAGACAAGCGAAGCATCTTTCTCAACAAGGCATTTCGGATTTATTTTTGAACAGAGCACATCAAATGGTGTGTCCGCTTTTTTGTGGCTTTCGTGTGATGCTATTTCAGTTGTGCGACACGTGCCTACAAATAATACACTTGTGGAGGTTGGATCGAGTCTCAAGGTATCAGAGGTAGTGCAGTATTCCTACTCGATTAATCCTCTGCTTAAAAGTGGGCCGGTCAGCTCCGAAGGTCAAATACCCGTTGACATACACACATGGGGGCCGTCCATAATTGCATGTCTCAAACTTATGAACAGCGGCAACTTGTTGAACCGCGCGATTGGGAAAACTCGAGCCGCGAAAGGCCCGCGATTGGACAGCGAAAGGGCAACGAAGTTATTGTGAATTTAGACGCTGCATGGTGTTAAGATTGTGGTGCCGACGCACGTCTCGCTCATTTTGACTGCACGGGCTCGCACAAAAGTTTCTCCTGGAAAGCTGAATGTTGATTTCGCCTGCGCAAGTCCAGGCTGTGCTTTCTAAATCTGCTTACTGGCAAAGGCTGGAAGCTGCAGACCGGAATTTCTCCGCCGAATTCCGCGATTGGACCACGGTTGCGCGGCGATTGGACGGCGATTGGACGATTTTCACCAGTGAGGCCCTGCCCATCCGAGCTATGTTACTTCCTTCCAGTTTCCGGTATGAATGGAGGAAGGCCAGCTGAGGTAAGACAGCGAAAAGCGTAACAAAAACAGCAGCGATGTCCAACGTTGCTCCGCGACTGGATCTGTGCGGTCGCGATTAGATCGCGATTGGCCGGCGATTGGGGGTCCCCAGGCAAAGTAATTTTGGACAACCCCAACATATATGTATATGTTTAAAGATCGGGGGTTTGCCTGTGGCACCGGACAAGGGCTCACGTTTCCGATGTTTGTTTCGTTGGCATTTTACTGTCCTCTTGTCCGTCGAGGCGCTGATCAAAGGGGTGCAAACCCTCCGATCGATGGCCAGTCGAAATTTATCAGCATGGTGGTGGTCCTGCTTGCCTCAGTCTTGGCCTTAGTGGTCGGGTGTCGGTTTACATGCAGCGCCCAACCCCCCAACAGAATACAAGAAGACAACCAGTGCCAGCGTTGCTCAGGACGCCATCGCCATGCCCCATAGGAGGCTTGAGTGACTCAGTTGTTCAGTGGCACCCTTCCTTTTCTTTGGGTGGCTGCCCCACTAAAAAATGGTTTTCCCCAAAAGGGTTCCTTTTTTTCTCCAGGGTCACTGAACAACTGAGGTGAGGACGCGAGGTGTATTAGAACCGCAAGTGTCGATGTCTGGGGGGTCTTCCCAACCCACTCCTCACAGTCCTTTGCCGTTCCTTGTGGTTTTGGTCTCTTCCGTGTCAGAGCTGATTTTCATGAGGCTTGTTCGGAAAGAGGAGCACTCTCGAATTCATGGTGTCTCAGATCCCTACAGTACAAGGGCCGCGGAATTGGATTTCCGGCGCCTCGCTCCGTAGGGGTGGGTTCCATCTCAGGCAACTCTGAGGGGAAGGGGAAAAGGTTTGTTGGTGTTTTGGTGATCCGGACCCCTTACTCACGTCCTGAGAACATGGACTTTAGTCACTTTTGGGTTTGGACCGTTTTAGTGGCACGCAACAAGTGTAGTTACTTTCTTGGACCAATCCACATCGAAAGTGAGCTAAAGGGGTGCCAAAGGGCCACAGCTCGCAGGCCGTAGGCATCAAAGCAGCTTTTCCCTGTTCCGATTGGAGGGTGATTTGGGGATGTCGCTTGAATGGATGACCTGTTGGAACACATGTCATATGAGTCATCCCGACAGCAAGACTTGGCGGTTCCCAGCCGTTTCCTTGGGGGGTTTAGTGGTTTTTGGTTGGTTTAGTGGTGGGGGTTCCCTCCTTTTAGGAGGGGATCCGAAAACGGACAGCCCAGACCAAAAGGAAGCCCACATTTGTTGGGTTCACCTGAGACAAAAATCCATATTGCCAGGGTATCAGTTGGTGTGAGAATCTCATGCTGTCCATTCAACCACGAAAACATAAGACAACATTCCCCCGCACAGACCCGAGACAGACAGGAGTTCGGCTAGGTGCCCTTCTCTCCCCTTTTCTGGGGGAGGATTCCCCTACTAAAATAGACTACAGGAAAAGAAGCGGGTACCAACTTATTCTAACCTCTCCACTGCAAAAACCTAGATATATACGGAAAATCGGGGTGGCTAACCAAGTTGAAGTTAGAAGACCTATAGCTTTCAGCTCTCTAGGGAAACGTTCGGTTTCCGATGGCTGCGATTCACCGCAGTTTTTGATTGCAACTCAGCTGACTCCGAGGTGGTCAAAGTCGTAGAAGCGCATGCCAGACTTGAAGGGCCGCTTGGCTTTACCTGAGTTCATGAACTTTAGTCACTTTTTGGGTTTGGACCATTTTAGTGGTAAATATGAAGTTTGGACTTTTTTGGGCCATCCACTCAGCCGGGGAAATTTCCCCCCATGGGAAGGAAATCGCGAATTTCTCGATGCCACACAAACAAGTCTCCTCGGCAGTCGTTCAGCCGATGAGTCCGGTTGTGTTTGGCGGATTCCCAGCAAACATGGAGTTCAACAACCGAAAATTATGATCTGCCCATGTTCTACCTTTCGGGCGGTTTGCAACTGAGAGGAAGCGAGGCCAATTCTATGCTTCGTGGTGGCAAGGCTTGACGTTAGATTGTGGTTTAGGCCTGTGGCTTGGATTTTAGGGTGTTTTGACCAGACTTCCATCAGCTGAAGAGTATGTGTTATTTTTTCCTGTTGGTGTTACAGGGAATCTGCCACTGCCACTAGTACAAATATATGTTTTCTTGCGGACTTCAGCAAATGGAAGCAGACCTTGACTCCGATGACTTGCGTAGAAGTACAAGCTGGCCAACAGCCAACGTGTCTCAAGACATCATCGACCAACAAGTTTAGCACGAAGCTGCCCGAGAAATCATGCTGGACATGGTTGATGGTGGTCAACGACGACCCCGTGGTTGATTCCACTTGTATCAAGTCAATTTCCCTGTTACGATGGGAAGACAAGACGGATGGCGCGCCAATCACCCCACCCTTGCCCCTTGAAGCGAGGGGAATTGGCCGGGTAATTGACTTGGGTACTCTGACACCGAAGCAAAGAACGGCCATTGTCAGATTTGGACAGCGACTGCGCACAAACACATGCTCGGAGGTGTTTATTGTAAATAGATTGTTTCTGAAACTAGGCTCCTCTCAAAATTGGGAATATTTTTGCTGTCCTTTTTGTGTCCGCACAAATCCCACCGGTCCATGAGGGTCAGTTTTAAGGGATCTTTGGGGTGCCCTTACGGAGGTAGAAGAGTCGATGGGGAGGCTATGTCTGAACTGAGGCTCTTCTTTTGGCCTACGTGTCTCATTGGTCCGACATGCCGCGATATGTAGCATCGGTCCGGTTCCTTTGGTCTTTACGTGTTTTGTTTTTTTGGTTGGGTTTCTATTTTGTCCCAGAGGAAGACAGACAGCCCAGGTTTGTTTTTTTTGTGAGCCGTCTTGTGGACTGTCCCAGGTTCGTTTTTTATATAAATATATATATATATATAATTTATTTGTGGTCCGCAAGACACCCCAGGTTTGTTTTGTTGCTTGTGGACCAGCGATGGTTCGAGGAATGGCTACGAACCGTGGATGAGCTATGTCTTGAACTTCGGGATGCTCGCGAGCGGGGGGCCCCGGGCGCTTGGGCCGGTTCGGTGCCGACAGGTTGTCCTTGACTCACTTTTCCAAGGCGAATCGACCTGTTGACCTTTTGGTTTTCCCTGTTGGATTCATCTCTCTAAGCCGGCAAACAAAAGCCAAAGCTGCTTGGATCGGCATGGAACGCCGCAAACAAAAACCCACGAATCCTGGTCAGAGGCATCTCTGCTTCAAGGACTCCCCTTTGGATTGATTGCGGCCCTGGACTGGGCGGTATCACACAAACACCTGCGAGTGGCCCAAGATAGAACCAAAGGCGAAACTCATTTCCCATATTTAGTCATGACGCCAAAAGATTCAAATTTAATTTCCACGTCCCTAAGGGGCAACTGTTTTGGGCGGACCTCTCAAGAACCTCATTGAGAAGAAGGTGCTGGAACCTTTCAAATGTCGAGTCGATGAAGCCCAAACTTGAGGATTCGGGTGCAAACACGGATCGACAAATATGAAAATGGGTTGCCCCCCTTCCACTAACATGGCAGCTATGGGGAGGCATCTGGAAGATGAATCTCCTCTTGAGGGAACCCCCTGTCAGGTGCCATGGCAACTTGGGAGGGTACATCTTTGGCATATCACGAGAGCCCAGCTCCAACACTCCACCACTTTCTGGGGGCGTACAGTGCCCAACAAATGGAAGGGCCACGAGGATCGGTGTACCAGGCGTGTATTTGTGGGCGACGATGACGAGAGCCCCAACTCCGGAAGTTGGGCGAAGCTGTGACAAAGCGTCCGGATATGGATTCCTTGGTTTTCCTTTGGCTTCCCTCGAAACCGTGAAAAGGGGCTTGACAAAAGTGTCCAACTCTGCAATCATGGTCTGAACCACCTTTCAAGAGTGAAGGGATTCTTGTGGTGCCCAGGCAAACGGTGATACCTCTGCACAGACATTTCTGCGACCTTTTGAGAAAGATGTAGCATGTTGTTGACCATAATCTGAAGATCTGTTTTTTGCGCTCCCAGAAGTTGCAACCAAGAGAACATGAATAGATACTAGCAACACAACACGTTCCTCTGCAGAAAGTGGGTCAGGGCAAAGTGCCCAAGATTCTGAGAGCTGAGCTTGGAAGTGGGGTCTGGCGGGCGTTGGTGAGTTATTTTTCGCGGTGGAGCTATGAAATGTGTTTCTACATGCCGCGTTTTAAATACCCTTACTTCCGCAGCATATGGACTTCAAACGTGTTGGCAGCGACCTGTCAGTGGTCTCATACCTCACTCGTGTGGTGACCCAGGCAACCCCAAATACGTCTTCCGTGCGTCTTCCCACCTTCTGGAAGCCTAACTGGGCAAATGACACCTGGTCTTTGAAGGCTGTTTCCCCAAAACGCAGCGTAGGCCTTATGATACCTGGGTCTCTAGCCAAAAGCTGTTCTATATTTTGGGGCATACACAGAATCAGAAAAACCTTATGTTTGGAATACAGATGTGAGCCACGTTGCTCAGGCCTTAGTGCTTGGTTGAAAGGAAGCCCAAAAGAGAGCCATTTTGGGAGTTCCCCATTGACACAACTTGTCTGTGATTTAGTTTGTCCAACCATCATTTCCGAGGGAAGCCCATCTATGTTTCATCCAAAGATCACCTATGCACCAAACAGTTGGGTCTTTAATTGAAAACAAAACAAGACAACGCCACACCTTCGGGGCCTCTGCTTCACCGCTTCACCGCTTCACCGCTTCACCACCTACGTTACGGTGAGGTGCGGTGGGCGGGCTGGCGGTGCACCACTTGAGCTCCAAGATCTCCGATTCGAGTCTCCCCCCAGGCCGCGATCGCCCCCCCCACAACAGGAGAGACCCCGGGAAAGGGAAAGGGGGGCTGGCTTTGGGGAGACGAAAAGGGGAACCCCTTTCCATTTGCGTTTCAGGAAGATGCTTTCTGTGCTATGTGCTAAAGGGAGCCGATTTCACTACTGGATAGGTATTCTTATGTTTCCAGGGGACTTAGGCAAATGGAAGCGACGGATTTGTCGCGGAACCTACCACATCCTTGGCCGGGATTTCAACAAGCCATGCTTTGGGGCAGCATTGCACCTATAACAAAAGAAGCCACGTGTGGACGTGTGACCTTGTGAAGCTTGGTTTAAAGGGAAATCCAATGAAATACGAAGTCCATTTGGAACTCGATCCGTTTTGAAAAGGAACCTTTGTTCGCCCAGCTAGATTCTACAATCTTGAATCAAGCAACGCGAGGAATGCGCTTGTGCGTGTGTATTTTTCATCAAATGCTGCGCGAATCCGATATTCGCATTGACAAGTTTCGGCTACGTCCGACGAGTTCTCCGACGCCCCTCTAGAAGTTCAGCGCGCAACACTGTCCAGCTTTCCCGGAGAAGGCGAGTACAGGCGAAGACATATCGGAAACCAGGAGAACAGAGGAGGAAGGAAGGACAGAAGGAAGGCAGGCAGGCAGGAAGGCAGGCAAGCAGGCTGGACATTGGAGTAACATCTAGGAACCCTTTAGGTGGGGAAACACGAATGTTCGAAGTCCTCATATTTTGACATATTGCAAAACCTGATGTCGGTTCAATGGGTTCAGTCGTTTCGCCATGGGATCCGAAGTTGAACTTGAATGCGGCAACACACGTACGTGTCAAAGGGATTTGGACCTTTGAAAGGGTGAGAAATCCTTTTGGAACTTGACACCTACCATCGCCTCAAAACACACAACATGCCAACTGTTTCTGTCTTGTGAGGTGAACAGGACGGCCTTTTGCGAGCTCATTCGGCTGCTTGGGCGGCAATCCGCAAAATGCTGACAGCCTGGCAAGCTCATTGCTTGGGGGCATCATTTTTTGGTTGTTGGTGTTTTTTTTTGGTGTGTGTTTTGTTTTGTTTTCTGGTGTTTGTTGTTTTTCCCCTGTTTTTCTTGTTTGTGTTTTTTCTCTGGGGTCCCTTCAATTCAAACTGAAGCATTCGAGAACGGTCTTCCTTCCCCAAACGAACCCACTTCCGGACTTGGATCCCGCACTTGACCCAAGCCGGCCATTTGTGCCGCTCCAAAAGGAGCGTTTCCTGAAGATGTGTCACTCACTTCCTGAGTTCCTGGACTTTAAACTTTTTGGGAAGACCATTTTAGTGGTGAACAGAAAGTTTGAACATTTTTTGGCCCATCAACTCAGGAAGTGAGGTCAAGAGGAAGCGATTTCACGGAGGAACATATGGCTGTGGGTCAAAACCGTTATGGGATCCCATTTTGGGGGTTTCGGTGCACCCATTTTAGTACCGATTTGGGGATGGAATCGAATGTTCACTGGGGGCTAACCGGGATTTTGATTTTAGGGCACTTGTCCGCCGATCGAATGGATTTGCGCTTCGCCTTTCTCAAAACCTTTGAGCTCGCGCGAGTGTCTCCACCAGCGCGTGGATTTCCTTCCGTGGCTACCTTTTTGGCACGCCGCGGAATCCGACTGTTTCATTTGCTCCTTATTCTAAGTAGTCGTTGAGCAGCTTTGGCATTTTTCGGACACTCTGTGAGCTTCCGTTGACAAAGCACAAACACTGGCGGCCGTTGTCTGGCAAGGCGCAAAGCACACCTTAGCCATTCGATCCTGATCCAACTCAACTGTTGTCAGTGTTTGCCATCATCCGGATACTCTGATGACATTGTTTGACATTGTTCCTGCCAACAGAGTATCCAGAAAGAACAAATTCTATCCAGAGTATCCAGTATCCTTGGGGTCAGTGTTCTTTCTGGATACTCTGTTCCGGTTTCGACTCGTCCAGTTCCCCGGTTGTTCGTCCAGTTCCAGAGGTTGTTGGTGGTTTTTTTGGGTTTAGTGGCTGGGTTTCCGAATTTACCCCACAAAGCCAATCTTTAGGGGGGTCTGAAATAGACAGCCCAGGAACGTTGAACCAGAGCCTTAAAAAGTCTGATCGGCTCAAAGAGCCCAACAAACCTGCGCCAAGCATTAAAATGCGCCGAAGTAGACACTGGTCAAGTGCCTCACGCAGAGCAACGCAGAGCATTCCGCAGAGCAATCTGCACAGAAATGCAAGTCGATCACACTCGGGTTTCGTCCAAACAAATCATCTTGGTTGTGTTACCTTTGTGTCCGTTCGACCCATGCGTTTACCCATGCCAGGGTATTTGGAGCAACCTTGTCGCTTTTTTGGTTGGGGGGGACCATCTATTATGCAAAACATTATATATATATATATATACATGTATATATGTTTTGTATTATTGAGTATCCTTGGCCCTTGAGGTGAGGCTCACCAAGAGTCGGTCACAACCGCGCGATTTCCATTTGTTCCCAGCCAGTGGTGCCCAGTTGTTTTTTTGTCAAGGCTTCCCGAGACAAAAAAGGCAACGACCACAACGTCCATTTGCTTAAGAGCATGTTTTCTTGGCGCTCCCCAGCCATCCTTTTTACGTTTTTCGATTTCTAGGTTTTAGGGGCTTAGTGGGGGTTTCCATCTAACCCATCAAAGTGATTCACTTTCAGCAGGGGATCAGAAAACGGACAGCCCAGTTTTATGTTTCCCTGTTGTTTTTCGAGGGGAATCAATCACTTTTTGTTTGTGTTTTGTTTCACGGCTTCCATTTGCTAGAGCTGTTGGTTTTACAGGGGATGTATCACTACTGGAATCATATTTCTCATTTTCCAGGGGGGGAATTTGCAAACGGAGGCAGGGCACGCATTCGACAAGTGGAGGCCACGAAAAGCACCCACCCTTGTGACTTCGGGCTGCAGCAACCTAGGCTCCGAGTCAGATCCACAACAACTCACTGGTCGGTTTCCTGTTGCTTTCGCTTGAATAACTAGGTCCCCCAGTAGTGCCCTTTCACCCTTTTTTGGTTGGGAGGGTTGCCCTAGTAAATTGACTACAGAAGAAAGGGTACCCTTAACCTAACCTCTCTACTGGAGGACCTAGATAACCAGCTAACGCAGGCAATCCCCCTATTTCGGCCATGCCGAGTTTTGGGACTCCATACTTTTTGGGAAGGCAGTTTGGTGGCAAACAAACAGCTTCCGACTTGTTTTGGCCAATCTGCTCAGGAAGTAAGATATGGGGCTCGAAGTCTCTAAAAATGCGTAGCCCCTCCCTCTGCCCACACCGCCCATTTTGCGTGCGCCTCAACCCCAACACGGGTTAATGAAGGGTAGTAAGGGACAGTCCCAGAAAAAAGCAGTTGTTTAAACCCAAAGGAGAAATCGAGCCGCTTCTTTTTGGTGGAGATGAATACGTCCATCCACTTGTGAGGAGGGTCTGCCACACACCAAGGAACTCTGCGTGAACTTTGGCCCAGGGGATGTCATCTTGAAAGAACTCATCGTCCGATCAGTCAGAATCGACTGGCAGTGAAGTGGCTTTCAAGAGTTCAAAAGTTTTCGGAGAATCGAAAGAGGGTGTCCACATCCATTTCTGGTTGGGGCTGTCCCTTACGACCCTTCATTGGCTTCCGCACCCTCGGTGTGGGCCCGAGAAAACGCCCAGGTGGGCCTGGGCTACGTGAAGCCCTGGCTGATGATCTCCAAGCGGAACGGCGGGCTGCTGCGCCATGGCTCGGGTTTGGAGCCCCCAGCCGTGCGGTTCCTTAGCCCCGGTTCCTCTGGCTTTTAGGCTTTTGGTTGGTTTGGTGGTTTTTAGGCTTTTAGTTTTAGGCTTTTAGTTTGTCCCCTTCCTTTCAGGTTTCATCGTTGCACTCTTGGACTCGTGGACTCGTACTCGTTGCATTGTCTTTGTTTCAGCCTTTCCTGTCCGGTAGCCTCAGGTACAATTCTGTTGGTGGCTTGGAGTTGGAATTGAACCCGTTCAGGAAACTAATTACCCCTGGAACACCTCCAAACCAATCCACGGCACCAAGCGGAGGAAAGGTTCTTTGTTGCATGTTGCTTGGATGGTTGGACTCTTTTTTTTGCCAACTAATCGGTTTTCCATTGAACCACTGAAAGTTACAAACTTTTAGCAGGGGAGCAGAAAGCAACCGAGCACTTCAATCGGTTTAAGATGTTTTCTAATTATTTTCCCCGTTGGTTTTAATGTTGACCCTGTTTATGAATATGGGGGTGTTCCCCTCCAAAAAGTGATAAATCCCCGCTAAAACCGGGCACACCCCCATAGTCCTTCCAGTTGGTTTCTTGGTGGCCCCCAGCCGTTTGGTTCCTTAGCCTTTTAGTTGCTTTTCTCACTCCCTGAGTTCATGGACTTTACACTTTTTGGGAAGACCATTTTGGTGGTAAACAACAAGTTTGGACTTTTTTTGGCCAATCAACTCAGGAAGTGAGTTTTAGGGTTTAGTGGGAGTGTCCATTTAACCGTTGGTTTAATGGTAGTTTCCGAATATAACCCACTAAAAGGTATTCACTTTTTCCAGGGGATCTGAGGGTAGCCCAGGTTTAAGATGTCTTCTCTGTTTTCCCTGTTGGTTTTAAGGGAATCGAGTTCACGACAGGACATATATGTTCTCATTTATTTCAGGGGACGTATTCGCAAATGAAGGGCTCGGCTCGGGACTCGCAACATCCACAACTGACAGATGTTGCGTTCAACTCCAAGCGGTGCTCACTCCCCGGAGATCCTGAACTTTATATTTTTGTGGGGTTAAGACCAGTCTAGTACTACAAGGTCCCCCAGTAGTGCCCTTTTACCATTTCTTTTTTGAGGGGAGGGTTCTACTAAAATAGACTACAGAGAAAAAAGGGTATCAACTTATTCTAACCTCTCTACTGGAGGACCTAGACCATAAGCAAAAAAGAGAGAGGACTTTCGAGCTGTCGCCAACAGCTACTTGGTGGAACAACAAGATGTAGCGCGCGTGCGTGCGTGCGTGCGTGCGTGCGTGCGTGCGTGCGTGCGTGCGTGCGTGCGCGCGCGCGCGCGTGCGTGTGGGGCAATCTGCTGAATTGTTTGAATCCACTTTCTCCTTGGTGGATCTCAGAACCAAGGTTGGGTTGTTTCTGCCCCCACAAGGAAGGTCCATATGATATCCCACTTTCAATCATTGGATTCCGGACCCTTAAGATTCCGATGGTGTTTAACTCCCCCAACTATTCGACCACCCGGAAAGAACTTGTTCCTTTTCTTTGTTGTTTGGAGGCAAGGTTGAAGAGCTGTTGTTCAATCAACCTGGACGCATCGTTGGCGGATTGTAAGCACCCATGTATGAACGCACGTCCAATTTGAGCCGTGGCAGGTAGAACAGTTTAACGAGGTTCACACCAAAAAGTTGATCCAGCAGATCCGCTGAGGTTTCTTGAAAGCTACGTGTTTTTTGTTGCTTGGGTCAGAAAGAAAAACAAGGTTTTATTGTTGGAGTTTCCTCCAGTTTCGATGGACACCATACGTAAATTGATCAACCTGGGGGAAATGCCAGTGGCAGGTGAAGGAGCCACCCAGTGTTTTTGTTCAAGGTTTTGCGCGTTTTGGCAGAGTCCTACCTACAAAACCAATGGTACCATTTTGGGGTAGGTGCACCACCCATTTTAGTCTAATTTAGTGGGGATTCGGATGTTCACCGGGGGTACGGGCTTTCGACCCATGGCCAGATGAGCATGTGTCAACATAGGAGGTTCCCAAAAATAGCGGTTCGCTTTGTGTGTTCGTGTGTTTGCTTGTTTTGAGTTTGTGTGTTTGCGTGTTTGCCTGTTGCGTGATTGTGGTATGTTTGTGTTTTTTTGTGTTTATGTTTTTTTGGTTTTTGTGTTTGTGGTTTTGTGTGTTGCGCGTTGTGCGCGTGTTTGTGGTTTGTGTTTGTGTCTCTGTGAGTGTGTGTCTGTGTTTGTGTATTTATGTGGTAGTATGTTTTTGTTTTTGTGTTTGTGTGTGTGTGTGTCTGTTTGTTGTTGTTTGTCTTTTGAGTAAGTGACTTAAACACAGGTACCCAACATGGAACCCTTGTAAATGGAACCAAGGACCAAAACCTTCGGTCCCGTTCCTTAGATTTGACCCATACCCAAATAGCGAGCCAACATTGGACTGTGGATTGCCTGCAGGGGCGCCACCTGGCTGTGCTCGATTGCCTCCATCATCGCCACCCGCATCTACAAGGCACTCGGATTCGGATGGCGAAGCCCGAAGAAGTCTGACCTGTTGATTCCGCCCTTTGTTTCCTTTGTTGGGAACAACTAAAAAAGGATGCCCGTTTCTTGCCATGGCCTCTGGGCATCTGAGTCCTAGTCGTGGCCCAAAAAGTTAACAATCTATTTTCGAGGTCCTTTGGGCAAGTGAGGGGTACACCACTTTACCAAATTTATTCACCCCAAACCCATCCAAAGATTGCTGTTCAAGCAACTTTCGATAAACATCTGGCGCGGATGAACCTTTCTTGAGTTCAAGTTGGCCGCACAAAGTCTGTCTACCCCTTTCGACCGAGTGGCTGCTTCATGTCACTTGGAAACCATGGGAACCCTTTGTCCGTGGGACGAGGCCGGCCCTTCAGGTCATATCGAGAAGCATCGAGAGTCTAAGAAGTTGAATCGAAGCATAGGAGTGTCAATGAAGTAATCGAAGATCCGAAGACTTGGAGAATCGAAGAATCGAAGAGCCAAAGAATCGCGGAAAATCGAAGAATCGAGGGCCCTTCTTTTCAAGCCGGGTCTGGAACAATTATATAAATTATACAGACGGCTCGCCGAATGTCCAGCAATCACCCGGCGTCTTTAGCTGCTGGCGGATTTCTTGTAAAATGTCTGAGTGCGTTGCCTTTGTGGACGCCTCCAAGTTGATCGCGACATGTGATACAAGATTGCAGAGCAACAGAACCCCGCGAGTGCTACAGAAGCAAGTTACATGGGCCACCCAAATTTTGGCCACAGAACCCTTGAGGTCTCCAGAGATGTGCGAACTCTATAGATCTCTTCATAGGGGTATGCCAAGTCTTTGTCGCCAAACGTGATCCGGGAATGGTTCCAACGGGTGCGGCCCGGCAGCCGCACCCGCTCTGGTAAAAGGGATTTTCGGGCTCCATGTTTTTGCCTAATCCTCCTTACACCACCTTCTAGATATGCCAGGAGTGCCCTTCTACCGTTTCTTTTTTGGGGGAGGGTTCCCCTACTAAAATAGACTAGCGAAGAAAAAAGTTTTGGAGGACCTAGCCTTGTTTAAGAAGTGTATGGCCAACTATTAGCTTGGCTTCCGGCCATCCCTTCAACTGTTTAGCTTTTTTGGAAATTAGTGGTTGGGTTTCCATTCATTTCACGAAAGGGTCTTCACTTTTAGCAGGGGATTTGGGGACCGCCCCCCTTGGAAAGTGATTCAACCAAACAGAAGGGCCTTCCCTTCGGCGGGGAGGAGGAAAGCCACATTCCTTGCGGATCCAACATCTATCTGAGGGTGTGGGCCAAGAGGTGCTCGTGAGACATGTGAGCTAGTATTTGTCAAAAGGCCGAGCGCTTGTCGGAAGCTTTCGAGACAAGCACATTTCGGTGTGCGATGTTGGAGCTCTTGTTGTTGCTTTTTGTGGGGAGTGCCTCAAGTTGTGTCAGATACCCCTTGCTTAAATGGGAAAACTAGCACATGAACATCCAAGCCATCAAGCCACCGATCGGGGGCTTTGGTGTGTTGTTTCAGCGACACCAAAAGCCAGGACCTTGGCATTTCCGGGTGCAATTTTGTTGGGCGTTTGAAGTTCAAGGACTCTGGGTTGGTTTCCCTTTCGACTGAGCGCAGGCTGGGAGGCTGGAGGCTATTGAACGCCCAGCTCCAAGGCATCTTAAGGCACAAGTTCTGTGGATTGTGTTGGTGTCCTTTTGATTTCATGGGGCAAAAGCCCCGGTTAGCCCCCAGTGATCCGATTCAATCCAACCGCTAAAATAGGTCCTAAACTGGGTGGTGCACCGAAACCCCCAAATGGGTACCGTTGGTTTTGAACCATGGCCATTTCCCTCCACCCACGGCGAAAAAAAGGGGCTCCCCAGTTTGAAGCACTTCCTCGCCTGTGCAGTTCTCGCGATTTTTCTTTTCGTTTCGCCAGACCCAGAACATCCGGAACGACCCGGGCGAGCGCGCCTACGTGGCGCCTCGGTGAAAAAGTTCAGGTCCGGCGTGTCCGAGCCTCTGAGCCTGGAGCGAAACATTGGGAAGCGGCTGAAATCGCTGTGGCAACCAAAATTTGGTACCCCAAAATGGGTTGCCCGATCGGGAAGTGGAATGGACCAAAACCTGCGGAGCCAGCCCCTCCTGTTTAATTTTGACCCACACCCAAATGAATCTTCGGGTGACCCATGGGCTGATTAGTTGGTATAGTTTGGATTGCTGGTGTGGTTTTGGTTCTTAGAGAGGGTAAAGGGAAGGCACTTAACCAGCACCGGGCTCCAAACCACCAACTGGAGGGAAGCTGAAATCTGGTTTTATGTCCCCACTGATCTCTATCACTATTGGACATGAGGAATCTATCACTACTGCAATTAAGAATATACATATATGGCAGTGATTTTTTTGAGGGGTCTGTAACAGAGCCGCGGCGGACATTCGTTACAGACCTCGTTACAGACTTTGTAACAAAACCAGCTGGCTCGTTACACACCCCTCGTTTCACACCCTCGTTACACACCCTCGTTACACGCCCTCGTTACACACCTCAGATGAACAAGCCGGGCCAGTGACGTGACTGCCCTGTGTTTGCCGCAGCTTGGCTTGCGTTGAATAGCTGCAATGAAGTGCTTTGCTTTGCCTCGTCACAGACCTCGTTACATAGCCGTTACATACCTCGTTACAGACCCAACCCCAGCCCGGGCCAGCGACCCCGCTTTTTGCCGCAGCTTGGCTTGCGTTGAATAGAGCTGCGGAGGCGTGCTTTGCGTGCTGCGCTTTGCTTTGCCTCGTTACAGACCTCGTTACATAGCCGTTACATACCTCGTTGTGCTGCGCTACGTTGTGCTACTGATACTGCTTGTCATGAAATGTTTGTCCCGTCACAGACCTGCGTAACAAGGACCTCCGTTACAGACCTCCGTAACAAGATTCGTGGCGCGTCGCACGTTACAGACCCCTAAAAAAGTCATAGCCATATATATATATATATGTATGAATGTTGGTTAAGAATATGTATGTTGTTTTTGTGTATGCACAGTACATATGTGTGTATATACTGGAATTAATAGTATATATGTATATGTATGAATGTTGGTTAAGAATATGTATGTTGTATATGTATGTATAGCACATATGTGTGTATATACTGGATTTTTAATATATATATATATATATGTGTGAATGTTGGTTAAGAATATGTATGTTGTATATGTATGTATAGTACATATGTGTGTATATACTGGAATTATATATATATATAGGTTTTGGGTAGGGTGGGCGTGTTTGGAGTTGCCCATCGTCCGATGGACTGCCAGCTTCGCCTGGTTCGTGATCCGCTCCTCGCTCTTGACCGGCGGCTTCTTCCAGAAACACCCCCACCCCTCTTTGCCATTTTGGGAGGTGGTTTAGCGACACGGCTTCATGAGTGTCATAGTACAGCCTTACAACCTGCCGGGCGGGTTGGCGGTTTTTGGAGGGTGCCCTTTTGAGGCTGGTTTAAAGGGAAACCTGAAAGGAAAATCGCCATTCCCGTATTTTGACACCGATTCAAGCCTTTCGCCGCTCCTCCCGAGGTCACTTCAGGCGAAGGGCACGGGGGGTGGCTATGGGCTGGGTTTGGTTCACAGTAGCAATTCAAGGATTTGCTGGGCCGCTAACATGCAGGTTCTTTACTTCATTCCTTCTTTTTGGTTGCATTCCTCTTCTACTTGGGTCTCCTTCATTTGGGGTGGGAAGTTGTGCTCAAAGTGATCAACTCACATTGTCGCGCACATGGTTCACTTTCCACAACCCAGTTGCCCAGTGGCTTGCTTCCTTTCTTCCACTTTTTGTTTGGAAAGGTTCCCGTTAAACTCACCCAACCAAAAAAAATCAAATGCCGATCCTTTTGATCCTGTGGAAATCCACTGGGCATCTGAGACAATGATGCTTAGGACCATCAACCTTCGTCCGAGCTCCAATGGTTGGACAAAAAGCCATGACTCTTTGTTGCAAGGCGTGTAAGTGCGAACCCCCAACGGAAGATTCCAAATGCCCGCCCAGATCACAGGGAATTGGCCGATGGGTTCCCTCTTTTTCCCTTCAAACAACAACGGTCCAAAAGCTGAGTTTGCCCCTCAAATCACAGCCATCTACCATTTCAGAAGGATGGGATGCGAAACTGAATGATTTGTTGCATCCGTCAGAGCTTGCACTGCATGGACAACATATACCGGAGTCTTTGCCGTAGATACTCCCCGAGTTCCTAGACTTTATACTTGGGACAACTATGCTACTTGTAAACAACAAGCTTTAAATTTATGTTTGCCAATCTACTCAGTGAGGCTGGGAATGGACCCGCTAAAGCGCGCCCCCCCCGCCGTCGAGTGCACCTCGGAAATTGACCAGGTAATATATATATATATGTATGTTTTGTGCTAGGGTTGAATGAAGGCTACACGCACCGCCCGAAGCACAAGGAGTTTCAGGTGCGGCTGGTTTTTAGTCTGACCTCAAAGAGACTCTCACCGAGCAACCAGATCATGTTGCCAACCTACTCATAGGAAGCCCCCAATAGTATTCGATGATTTCCTTAAAAAGAAGCCACCTTACGGTCCTCATGAATCCGAAGTCAAGCATGTGCAGTTCATGACCTATTGGACGGGCCACAGGTGAGTGTGTTTTTGTAATTAGGTTATAGGCTACAGCCTTTGGGCCTCAAGGAAACCAATGAGTGGCTGGTTTGAACATGGGATCAACCGACTTGCATCCCTTCACTCGTGCGAGACTTGTTGTTCCCCCTTTTTTTCAGCACTAATGCCCCCGGGTATGCGCATACTTTGAGGCTTAGTTATCATTTCCTGTTCATATATGTAAATGTATTAATCCCCGATTCTGGCTGGCCATCAAACACAAAGTGAATGCAAACAACCTCAAACAGCACAGGGTGTTTAGCATTTGTTCAAGGGGACGAAGGGAAGGTAGATCATGGGGAGACCATATACAGACAGACAGACAGACAGACAGACAGACAGACAGACAGACAGACAGACAGACAGACAGACATGCATACATCCATAATGTTACGCCTCCTTTATTAATAGCACCCTCTCCTGATCTTGTCTGGGACTAAGCCTCCGAAAAAATATGACGAGCAAATAAATCCGGGCAAACAGGATTTTCTGAAGTGGTCCCCAAACCATCAAATTTAAAATAACTTCCGTACAAAAAAGTGCGGGCAAGCAGTCACACAAAGGGGGTTGCCCACAAGGGGCCCTGAGCCTCTTAAATGTGACTGTTTTGGGGTCCTCTTTAGTGTCCAACGGCTTGTTGGGTTGTTGAAATTGTTCGACTCAAGCCTTAGCCTTTTACTTTTAGGGTGGTTCACCTAACCAAGCTCTTCCCAGCTCAAAGGGTAAAGGCCTTGGATCTAGGAAGTGCATTTTGCCAGTGGCCCCAAACCATCCAATTTAAGATAGCTTCTTTACAAAAAAGTACGGGCCACCAGTCACACAAAGGGGGGTGCCTACAAGGGGCCCCGATCCTGTTTAATGTGACTGTTTTGGGGTTCTCTGTAGTGTCTAACCTATTTGGGGGTTGCTGAAAAAAACGGTCCTTGCCAATACTAAACTAAAATTGGCAATACTAAAGTAAGTACTGGGAAGCTGAGAGCCAGCCTTGGCAATACTAAAGTAGAATTCGCAATACACAAGTAAGCACTGGGAATCTGAGAGGGGGCCTTGGCAGTACTAAAGTCGAATTGCCAATACTGAAGTAAGTACTAGGAATCTGAGAGGGGGCCTTGGCAATACTAAAGTCGAATTGGCAATACTAAAGTAATGAATGCATGCATACATACATTCATACATACGTACGTACGTACATATACTTTGAGGTTCGGGACATGGAGAGACTCACTAGATTTCAGCCTCTAAGCAACTAGGAAAGCTCTAACTGTCTGATAAAGCCTTTCTGGCAGCCAGACATGTTCACCGCTCAACTGATGCCTGATCATGCGCATATTATGGCATCCATCTCTGAGGAGACTCCCACAATTTGTGGTTTTTCTGCACAGTCAGCTCCCCAAACGTAAGGGGGGGGTCCAATCGGTTTCCTCAAGAAACTGGAGCAAAAAGTCAGGGAGCCCTCGCAGGTCAGGCTTCCCAAGATTTCAACCCTGGTGGTTTTCCTTTCGGCCCCTTTTGCCCGGTGAGATTCCGTCGACCGCTTTTTCGGAGGTGTTTTGGGCTTCATCATCACCTCCGGTATCATCTGCGGCCTGTGTATGCGGGTGGTGCACATTTGCTCGGCCATGAAGACCAGCGTGTGCCTAGGTTTCGGCTGTGGCTTCATGCCCAACAACTAGGTCCCCCAGCAGTGTGCTTTTACCGTTTCTTTTTGGGGGGGGTTCCCCCACTAGAATAGAGTACAGCAAAAAATAGGGTGCCCTTCCTCTAACCTCTCTACTGGAGAACCTAAACAAGGGTTCCCTCAAAATAGGCTCAAGCCAACTTGAACAAAAACCAGGGGCTGAATAAATACTAGCATCATTTCCGCCGCGACGTATTTTAAGTTTCACGGTACACCAAGCCCACATACTCTTTGTTTTGCCCTTCAAAGCCCCGAGAGCTTGGGAATCCAAAGCACAGACCTCATGTAGCCGGGCAGACTCGGCTCTCGGGCGGCTTAGATGTCCTGGTTTCAGACGGAAGGCGCCAAGTCTACCTCCAGTTCTTGGGCTCAAGAAAGGAATGGGGCATCGGAGACGGGATTGGTTGAGGTTCCCAAGAAGGGTCAACGGAGCTTCGAAGACCTCGGGTCTCGTCGGAGACGTAAACACGTGGGTGGCCTATTTGTTAATAGGTTGCTTCAGGTCGATCTTTACAAGAGGCATTGGTCATTGTTTCATTGTTTCCAGACATCCAGACAAAAAAGAACAGAAGGTCATCTCCTGTGTGTTTCAAAACAAGAAGGTCATCTGCCGGTTTTTGTTTTTCAAAACACGAAGGCAGATGATTTTGTTTCGTGGTTGCTCCGAGCCGTTGGATAAATTCACCTTCGTGTTCCTATCGTTAGGCTCCACATTCGGGATTTGGGAAGCCAGCGAGTTTCCCTGACCTTGTTTATCTGTGTTCTATCAGGCCAAGTTTCTACTGGCTTTCATTTCTTTCAGAATGTGTCGTTTCCCCTCCCAGTTTTACAGGGAATCTATTACTACTGGATTTGTATTCCAGGGCACGTATTGAAGTGGAGGCTGCCATGACCACATGGGCTACACTGTTACAACAGTCAAAACGCTCATCAACCCCTTAGGAATCCATCATAAGGATTACCATGCAGGGGCCACCATGGCATGGTCCACTGAAGCTGTGACTATGGCATATACTTGTTTGTGTTCTTGGTTTGAATGATTTGGCAACATGACCTTGGTATTCAAATAACATGTTTAGGTGCAGATTCATGTTCACCAACTACTCTTGAGCTGGTTGACGATTGAAGTTTCTAGCCAATTGGCTGTGGGTCAAAAGAAATGGGATCCCATTTTGGGGCTTTCGGTGAATTCACCAGCCATCTTAGAACCTATTTTAGTGGTTGGATTGAGTCGGATGTCTGGGGGCCAACCGATTTGGATTTTGAACAGCCCATGGCCAAATCCCACTCCAAGCCACGAGGGTGACAGGTAGGGTGAGGGCGGGTGACTGGAGGCGAAGACCTCTGGCCGGCGTGGGGCTTTAGGTCAGCGCTGGCCAAACGATTGCTTTCCTTCCAACTCGCCGGTAGCTCTCGACTGGTTTCGCTGGCTCAGGATCCGCTACATGCAGGACTTGGCCTCGGAAGACCTGGAATTCGAAGGACGGGGAACACAAAGGGCAGTCATTCCCTTCGGAAAAATGCAGGGCCCCTCTCATTTTGTCGATGTTTGTATGTATTTTTTGACCTCGCTAAACCTCATTCCTTTTGAACAAACACAGGGCCCCTCTCATTCTTGGCGAGGTGTGTATGCAGTTTTTACCTGGCTTCGTTAGATTTAAGTGCAATGTAAACCTTGGCAGCACCACAAGCAGCTGGGTTTCGTCCCTGCTTCCTTTCCTTTGGGTCACGGGGCCAAGGCCTCTCCACCTTTTAAAGGGAAGCTAGCCGATTGTCATTTGTTTGGGCCCGCTACAGTCACCACGGTCTCAAAGTCACAACTTGCGGAGACTTCCAAAATGGTTCCCCATGGGGCCCGGTTCGGTTTGAGCTGACAGTGCTATAACAAGCTCAAGTCCCATGATCAAGGTGTTGTTCTCGAGGAAACGAGAAGGCCAAGTGACGTCATGGTTGTGCTGGTGTGATGGTTCTAAATGTTCATACACACGTATACATAGATGGATTATTGGTGTGCTGGTCGAAGGGAATTCATATTCATGGTGTAATGATTGTAATTATCTATCGTATATCATGTATGGTATGGCATACATACATGCACGCATACATACATGCCCACACACTTATGTACGTACATTACATTATGGTTCGTTACATTACATTCCGTTACGCTACGTTACATTGCATTATGTTACATACAATGCATACAAAACATACATTACATACATTGCACGCATTACATATATACATGCATGCATGCATATGTCATAAGCCTGCATGCACTACACTAATTTACATGGCATCTGATTGTGTTATTTTACGTTACAGTTACACTGCATTTATTATATTCATTACGTTACAGCGCATTTGATTTCATTACATTACGTCACACTACATGCATTACACTGCATTCATTGCATTACACTATATTACATTGCGTTACATTCAATACATTGCACTACATCACTTTACAGTTCCTTACATGCACTACATTACATTGCGCTCCTTAGCTACATAGCATTACAGTACATTCAGTGCATTACGTCGCATTGCAATGCACACATTACGCTACATTCAGTACATGCCATGACGTTAAATTACAAGCATTAGTTATATTGCATGTTGCTGCATTCGTTACATTGCATTTCGTTACAATGCATATCATACCACTACATCACATTGCATGACATTGCCTTACATTGCATTACGATACATTCATTACGTTTTGTTGCAGTACATTCGCTACATTAGCATTACATTAAAGTACATTACATTACATTACCTTGCATTGCATTGCATTGCATTACATTCATTTGTCCATTTCATTACACATTTCACTGGTTTCATTGCATTACATTTCATTATTTTTCTTCATTGCATTCCATTGCATTGTATTGCATCATATGGGATTATATTTGATTACATTAATCACATGCCATTCCATTCCATTCCATTTCCATTGCACCACATTCATTCTACTACGCTACATTCATCATGCTATTTGTTCCTTCCGTTATCTTACATTATATGCATTGCATTACATTACATTGCACTACAATACATCACATTACCTTACATTCGTTGCGTTGCATTGCATTGTGTTTCATCACATTACACTACACTACACTACGCAAACAACACTACACTACACTGCAGTACATTCCCTAGGTCCCCTAGTAGTGCCCTTTTATCCTTTTTTTGGGGAAGGGTTCCCCTACTAAAATAGACTACGGCAAAACAGTTGGTAGCCTTATTCTAAGCTCTACACTGGAGGACCTAGAAAAAGCACATACATATCCTTGCAGGAATGGCCGCCAACTGGAATACCATCCAGATCTTTATCCGCACTCTCTGCGACGGATGCTCCTACACGCTGACAGCGGTGAGCTTGGTGATTCCCGCCGCTGCGGATGAACAAATCGCGGAGGTTGCGCTGTTTCTGGATGGGAATCCTGTGAGCCAATTCAGGCTCTATTTGGCTTCCTTTTCGGGGTTTCAAAGGGAAACCAAAAGCAAGCCCAGGCGGGTTTCTCCATTGGCCTATTTTGAGACAAACCCAATTCACCTTAGTGTACGGATCTTTGGACTTTAACTTTTTGGTTGAAACAACTCGGATTTGCCCCATTGAACCCACAAAAGGTGAAATACATGTTTTTGCAGAGGGGTCTCGTATAGATTGTAGTATGTAAGGACTAATTGGCCTAAAGGGCAACTCGGCCTTATTAAAAGCTTAAGGCTTGCGGATCCAAAAGTTAATTGATGTTGGGCGCAGCTCGTCTGGAACGCGGGAAATGGGCAACTAGGTCTTTGCGGTGATTTGTTCTATTCTCTTGAGGTGACGCAGTTGTTTGCCCCACTAAAAATGGTTTTCCCAAAAAAGGGTTCCCTTTTTTCCAGGGTCACTGAACAACTGAGGTGATCTTCCCTCTTGATTTGAAGGGGAATCATGACTATGCAAGTTTTGTGGGTTGGTGATACCCTTCTCGGGGTTGGAGGGAACCCCAAAGCTATGTTCAGGCGTCCCCTGATTTTAAGACACATCCATTCTGACAGCTAGGAAGAGCCCGAAAGGTACCCCACAAAGTCTTCGGATGAATTCCATCGTAGTCAGAGCCTCCAGGGGTCTCACTCAGACCATGCATCGAAGGAACGGTTGGCTAATTTGCGGCACCGGTTAGAATGTGTTCCGACGGCTTCGCACTCAAACCCGGTACTACATTGGCAGCAACGAGGAACACGCCCTTTTTCACTTCAAGCAGTGGGCAATTGTCAACCTTGCCTGTTCGCCGGATATGGCCATGGGGCATAATCTATGGCTGCATTTTGGGGTGGATGAACATCCATTTGCCACCTTTTTTGATGTTCACCAGGGGTACAGGGTTTTGACCCAGAGCCATATGAATCTGCCTATTTTGTACCGCAAGCGGTTCTGCCGATCGGGGGGTAGAAGGAGCTCAGGCCATGAGAAAGGTCCGTGACCAATTTGGGGATCCGATCCTGAATTCAGCTTTTGGATTTAGAGGAAAATTCAAATTCAGCTTGTGGGTGTAAAAGGTTCTTTACTTGGATCCAATTCTGCATTCCGCTTGATTTGTAAAAGTTGCAGATTCGAATCGTTCGTTGAATGAGTCGAGTGAAGTCGTCGCCTTAGGGCCCGAGGTCCTGGATCAGCGGCACTAGGGAGAGAGCCGCTTCCGATCACTGGGGTTCCATTTGCGAGACTTCCACCGCGGGTTCGGAGAACCGAAACGGCATCACCAAAAAGCTTAAAGCTGGAATCTGAGCGTCGGGCGCTTAATTGCGCTTAATTGCGCTTCCTTTTTGGGGGGCCGCGCAGATTCAAGCTGATAGGGTTTCGAGGGCCTCCTGTCGTTGGAGTTGCTGGTTGACCAAGCTATGCTCGTTTCCGTTGGGATAAATTGGATTTATAACCAGTTTAAGATTTGCATTGTCTGATCCTGTTCATTCTCAAATGGCTCCAAATGGAGACTGCCAAAAAGAAAGGCGTGTTTGCTTTTTCTCTGGCAAAGTTTGCCCTTCGCAGCCGCGTTTTTCGGTTCGCCGCGGTCTTAGGTACTCGGCGCAGGTGCCGCCTTCCAGATCCACTATGTAGACAGCGGCTTGGGTTCGCCTTCGCTGAAAGCACAGGTTTGGAGATTTAGGTGTATCTTCTGTGAGGGGACCCTTTTCAAAAGGCGGTGTCAAAGCAAAAATCAGAGGGGAACCTAGCCGCGAAAAACAGGACAAGGCCATGTGATGTGGATTTGCTAGGTGTTCCATGGCACCTGGCTAAGCCCCACAAGCCATCTGGCCAGTCAGGGAAGTGAAAGGATGGATTCAGAACGGGCCGTTGCTCCCAGTCCTTTTTCAGTTTCCCTGAGGTTCTCTGTGAATTTCGCCAAAGGGCACCCTCGAAAGAAAAGCGCAAACAACAAAAACCATCACATACACAAAATCCCTCCCTGCCGAAGAAAGGGCAGAGGTTCGAGCACTGGCACGAGTCTTGGTGAACTTTGCGAGTCCGATCAGGACTCCTTTTCGTGATCAAGCCTAGAAAGGATACCGCCAATTGTTCAGATGGAATTTCTTGTTTTATAGCTCTCTTCCCGGCAGTCTCCTCAGATGGTGTCGTGTACGCCAGGTTTTGAACACCTTGAGAAGTTTGGATTTTGTTCAGTCCATGGAGCCTGTGGTCAGAAGACCCTCCTCTTTGGGCTGATAGTCATCAACCCTTCATGCGTGTTAAAGACAACTGCTGATTCGGATCGCAGAAACTTCGACCCAAAATGAGAATTGCCAATGGGAACTTCGATTGGGATTCGGTTTGGGGGTCCAGTTGTGGGGCCAATTGGCCCATGTTCAATTTACCTGGAAAGCCAACAGCGGGGTAATTGTGCCGCGCCCTCTGCCAGTTGACTTGAAGCTTGTACTTTCCTTTTTGATTTGCCGTGGCGGTTTTTCTGGGAGCTGTAAATTAGAACCCATACAGACCCGCGAGCTGATCATTGGGAAGTGCAGCCGATTGTGTGGGCGATACTTCACCTTTTGGTGGATACTTCACTTTTTGCAACCATCCCCATATGAATCCCCCCTTTTCGGGTTGTGTAAACTTTGTTTTGCTCAAAACATGTGATTTTGTGATGTGCTTTTGCAGCACAGTGCTTCGCCGCGTTCGTTTTTGCGTCATCGTTACTTGCAGAGTCCCTTTGGCCCTGTTTGTCCATTCGACTAAATGGGGCAACTCGTGCAGCTTGACAAAAGGCAAAGGTTGAAATGCGCAGGGTTCGACTTTTTGACTAAATCAAGATGGACTTAAAACCCAGGGGTTCTCCTTCTCGGGGAGTGAATCACCTGAAATCAAGAAGTGTAACCCTGAGATGTGCCTAATCGATTTCTCCGTTAAACGATGGGCTAGCCAGCCCAAGCCACGACCGATTCAAGCTGGGGGGTCGTACGAGGGGAGCGCGTCTTGGGTTGCGAGTCAAGGTGGCTCGTTCTAAGAAGGCCCATGGAAAGCGTTGCGGCGTTTCAGGCACCAAGCTAATCTGGGTGAATTATGATAGTTCGCAACTCCAAACCAATATACAATGAGCCAAATGACTTTACACATGTCCTTTGACCATAACGTAATTCGTTTCACCCTCTGAGGCCCTGGCAGCTGTTGTGGCGAGCTTTCCTAAATGCATGCTGGCTTCTGAGATGGGGCATGTGTCAAAATGGGAAGTTTGGACAGCTGGCGTTTCCAAGGGGAAAGGACTGGTGCCCCTTTTGGTCTCCCTGCAAGTTGGAGACCTGGAAAGATGGGTTACAACCTTCTGAAAAACCAAAGGAATTGCAACCTAGGAATCTAAAACAACCTGACCTTTAATTTGCAACTTTGGGAGACCAACCACTACCTGCAAAACAGGGTTTTCTCGCATGTTTTTTGCAACCGGGTCTCCCTTTACCCCAAGCTGAACTGAACTTGGGAAAGCAAGATCTGCCCATGGATCCCTAGGCTCCTGGCTGGACGTTCTCTTCAGCGTGCTGCCCTTTGCGACTGTGCGACTCAGCTTCGTCGAGAAGGGAGAGCCATGTGGAGGTCCGTGGACCGTTTAAGAATGGATGTGTGGCTCATGAGAAAACCATTCCAAAAGGGATGCCTCCATTTGCTTAAGAATATTTTCCAAAAAAACCTTGTTTGTTTGAAAGGGAATCTAGCACTGGAAATTATTTCATTTTTCCAGGGGGCTTAAGCAAGTGGACAAATAATTTGCCTTTGAGTTCCCCTTTTCTAAGCCACAGAAACGTTTGTCGATGCTCCTTTGACTCAAAAGGCACGTCGCGCAGGGTTTCCTTTTGAACGAAAGGAATGCCCGACTCCTTGAAAGGGCCGATCTCGTGTGCAGATCTTGTGTTGCTTGGCTCGGACCTTGTGGAAATGAACCAACCAAACTGTGACCTGCAAGCGGTGAGTCTCTACAACAGGTTAAGCTGCAAAGGGTTTTGAGCAGATCTGTGTGTCCCGCGTTTTCTGTAAAGCAATGCAAAGTGTAAAGCTCACACGTCTCTTGGACCCGGCCTTTTCCCCCCCGCCCCAACAGGCTTGTGTGGAAGCCCAACTTTGATAACTGCCGCCATGCCAGCGCGAAGAACCGCTTCCAGCCGGACAGTTTCGCCGTCCATTTGTGGCAACTCACTTCCTGAGCTCCTGGACTTGGGTCAAGGTGTTGGGTGTTGGGAGCCATGTGCAAATCATACAAGGCTTGGCGCTTTTTCGGGGGGGGGGGGAGCCGTTCATTCGATCTGTGAGGCAAAGCGTTGGGCTGTTTGGGAAGTGGAGTGGTCCCTTTGGTTTTGGCCATGAGGGGCTAAGGATACCTTGTGGGGGTTCCAACAACAAGCTGATGTTGATGTGAATCAGGTCTGCTATGCCCATGCTGTGCCTTTACATTGCAGCAGACCTCACTCAGCCCCCCGACGATAGCGCGGGGACATGCGGGCAAGGCCAGCTGATTTGGAGGATCCCCTGTGAAGGTAGTGTGGGATGCAGTTGGAATTGAACCCTGGACATGTCCTTGGAGATGGTGCATTGAAGGGTAAGCGAAGTGTTTGCAATTTGGTGGGAATGGAAGACTCACTGTGTAACCTTAGGTGACGAAGTTGTCACCCGACAAAGTGCGACTATAAGCAAAGTTCTGGTTTCGACGCCAAATCGTACCCAGAGATCGTGCCCCCTTCGCCCCATCCAAGTTTTACACATCATGTATTTTACTCATGACCGATATCCAGTTGTTCAGTGGCATGGTCATTTCCCTTTGGTGAGTCCCGCACTAAAATTGAAATCAGCCGGAAAAGGGTTCCCTTTTTCGTACCACAGGGCAACTGGGGGCATGTACTGCCCGGACTACTGAAGACCCAAGGGATTCCTGGCAGGGAGAGGCGACTGACTCTGGTGCCTCAAATTCCAGCTTCAGACATCCAACAGAGGCAGCTCTACATTGCAACCCTAGGCAGAATCCGGTGACCCCTGTCCAACCAGCAAAATCCAGATGTACGTTGGAAGAAAATTTTGCAAGTCGCCAGTAGTATCGGATGCTTTCTGAAGCTTGCACTTTCCGAAAGCGACGACCAGTGGCTTAGCAAGTTCTCGCCTGTCCCTCCTCAAAAGCCAACTTTACACTTTTTGGGAAGAGCAATGAAGAGCATCTTAGTTGTAAAGAAAAAGCTGAGTTTCTCTGGCCAATCAACTCAGGAAGTGAGGGCATTTGGCCTTCTGATGATATGAATATCCCTTCTCTTTTGGGAGGGTGGGGGGGGCCCAATCTTGGTTGGCCTTGAAAGTGAAACGACAAGGACATCAACCATTTGGCCCTTAGTTTTGAGACACACCCAATATGTTTCTATTCCTTTTTCTTGTACCTGCTATTGCCTGTTGTGTATATGGCGGCACCATTTTTCCAATGAGCACGTGGTTGGGTTCTTGGACAATCATTAGTTGTATTGGCAAATCACTATTTGAATGGCCGCATATGTTCTTCTATCCTAAATATGTTTTGTTTGGAAAGTGCTTGTAGGGGATCCATGTCTCATTTGGAAGCAAACCCAATGAATCTTGAATCATTGCGCATCAGGCCGAACCGACCATACATCTAGAACCCTTATTTTGCCAGGGTGGATTGATTTTTGACCCGGGACCAACATCCCAGATGTGAAAACCCCAAAGGGCTAGCAGCTCACCACGGCATGTACCTCCTTTTGGTTGGTTTTAAAGGGAGACCAAAACAAAAACCACCATTTTGGGGGGTCCCCCGAGAAAGACATCCCATTTGCGGATTTTCCGGCGTTGATCTCATGGTGGGGCTAACGCCCGCCGACTCATCCAAACAAAAGCGGCGGGAACTCCGTTTCTGCCTTCCGTCCTTTTTTGAGGCTCCCCCAGTGTTGTGGCTTCAAAATGGAAGCCAAAGGGAAGCCGAAATCCGTCCAAGCTCAAAATTTCACAGTTCAGTGGGCTGAAGCGCTTAAACGTAGATAACTCAGGAAACTGAAGGTCTGGCTTTTGTGGGTAAATGTGGGTTCCTACCCCTGCAACACCTACTGGTCTCATCTCAGGCTTTTGCCAAGCTGCCTAAACACGGTGCTGATAGATGGAAACAAGTTCCATGGGTTTTCGAGCTCACTAGACATTTGGCCCCTGGGATCCAATTCTTATTTCAGTTTGCTTGAGTCGTGACACTTGCAGAGACTCACGTTTACAGCGTTAAGCTACACTCGTTTCATGGTTAAACGGCCTTTTGGTTTTCCTCAGGCAACCAGTGCCTCGTTGAAACCACCATTACCACACCCGTTCAGGGCTTTTCCACCGAAAGTGCCAAGCAAAACACCAGGGCTCGGTGACTGTCGAGGCAAGTTGGCAACGAACACCTGCCAAATACCCCACGATAAATTTGCCAACCCAGCGGTGCCCTTTCCCTCTTGTTTGAAGTTCCCTTTTTCAGTCAAGCGGTGGATCTCAGATACCATTATAGTAGTTATAGTAGGCAACCAGCCGTTTTCCTCTGGATTTTTAAAGGGTGGTTCCCTTGGTTACCTGATATACAGGCAAACGGATCCATTGGGTCAACCAAAAAACGGGGCAGCCTTTTTCCGACGGCCGCTGGGCCCCGCTCAGCGAAAGACAAGCTTCGGGCCGCCATTGGGCCTGTGAAAACAACAGAATCGCCCGCGTTTTCAAGTGATGTCCCACTCGCAAAGGGAAATTTCAGGCAACGGGAAGCGACCGAAAGCCTTTTGCTCAATGGACACTCAAACTACATGTCGTTGTTTGGGCAACAGAAGTGTTGAACATATTTTCCTCGCGCCCCTGAGGCCCGAGTTCACTATTTTAGTCGTGGGCTTTGCTGGTACAGTGGTTTGGCAAGGCCCGTATCAGCCTTGACCATGCAACCAAAAAGTGAAATGGGTTTCGTGCCCTAAGCATGTGTTCAAGAGGGAAAGCAAGCAATCTACCCTAAGGCTCCCATGGTCTGGAGGGCCCGGGGGTTTGCATAGGGGCCATGAGTCTTAGGGCAAGCTGAACCTTCTGACAAGGCCCAGAACCGGAGATCTCGAAGGCGTTTGTCACGTGTTTTTCTGGTTTTCTGCCACCTTTGCAGAGCAAAGAGTCAGTGCTTGTCCTCCCCTGCAATGAGGCGGTTGTCCTTTTGGTTTTCCTTAACCCAAATGATGGTTTTCCGGTTGGTTGTCCCTGACCACCCAAACAATAGGTACCCGCAAAGAACAAGGACCCTTACATCAGGTTCCCTGAAAAGGGTAGCTTGGACTTAGATTCAAACCACTGGCTCCTGTAAAGAAACCCCTCACCAGACCGTTTGAACCCCTGGTTCCTGATGGTAAAAGGGACCCCAAGCTGATATGGGTCTGTTTTTTTAGGGTACCCCTTTTGGGTCCGTAAAGAGAAACAAGAGGAGAACCAGAAGTTTCCGGGTTCAGTGAGGACATACATGCACATAAAGCCTGGTTCCTGCAACCATATGGCAAAACCCTCAAGCACCAAACCATTTGGTTCGATAAGAATCAACATAGCCCTTCTTCAGCCTCTGTCAGCTCGCTGAGGCAGTGCGAACAGGCGCCCCAGGTGGCGAACTCCATGCTGGTCAGCGAATGGGACACCCCAATGGCGCAGGAGGGGGCGGGGCCCCGCGCTGACAGGAACTGAACCTTTGCGGGCTTGGCGACTGCTTGTTCAAGGGCTTTGCCCTCAGCGGAAAAAGAAAGCAACAAAAATGTGGAAACGGTTCGACCCAGTGGGAAAACGGTTCGGGTTTACGCCGGTGTTTTCTTGTGATTTGGCCAACAGGGTTTCCCACCCCAAACCGCAAAACCACGGATGTTTACAAGGGTTGGTTTGGTGGCTTGGACTTTCGGGGCCAGTTTTCATGGTGCATCTTTTACAGGGAATGCGTTGACCCCCCCTTTCAAGGGTGGTAAGCATCACTATGCCCTCTCAATCCATGAAGAAATATGCCAACATCTGACCTATTTGGAGGGTATTTGGTGGGTAAATAGTTCATGGAGTGTTTGGGAATGGAAGGGCCCGCCTTGCCAAGGGCACCCTTGTCACTGGCGGAAAAAGGGACGGAGTTGGCGTTGACCGTGATTGGTCGGATCGAAAGTCACAAAATCGACTACCCTCACAGGGAGGAGGGGTTCTTGTGGGTGTTCCCTGCAAATTTGGTTTGTTCTCGCCCAACCGTCCCAATTGGAGTTCATAGTTGTTTTATTGTGTGAGTCTTGTGTGTCAGGGCGTGCTAGCGAGACTTTGGCGTAGCCGGGAACTCATTTCGTGGTCTAAAACCGTTTTTGTGGGTGCCACGTTCTGTACATCCAACGGCTAGGACCTGCTGGCCTTCATGTCGAGATGCCAAATCGGATTTTACGTGAATGATATGCGAGTCTCCCCGGCGGCCGTGCCTTCAGCCGAACTGGGTACCGGGAAGTTGGAAGGCTTGGGGGTGTGAGGCTCCGGGAGTGTACCCTGAAATCGGGGTGGGTTGAGTATTTGGACCAAAAATATGGATCCTCAAAATGGATGGTGCTCCTCATGTTTCCCTTTCACACCACCCAAAAAATGGCCCTGAAATCTTTCAGGGCGCACACTGATTGAAAACTGGGGGGTTCAGGGGTCAACGCTCAAAGCGCGCCAGACCCCAGGGCCGTTAGTTAAGGTCTTTGGTCGCGTCTTCGTTTCGGGCCCCCGTTTCTGTTGTTCCTCATGGTTTTCATGGAAAGCCACCAAGAAAAGGGTAGCCTGAGGCCTTCTGGTGGAAACGATGGAGGGTTTTTTGGGGGGGAATCGATCCTATAAAATGCCGCTGAATCTCGCAAGTTAGAGCGAGATTCTTAGCACCCACATGCGAGAAACATGTGGTGGGTTTCTCAGCTTGTTGGGTTTGGAGTCAGCCCCTTACGTCTTCCCGACAAAATAGACCATGGATATCCCACGTTACAGCGGGCCACGTGATGCTTCCCTTGAACTACATGGGTGTGTCTTTATCAGCGGACCCAAATGGTTAGTTTCCTTTTTGTTTCACTTTAAAACCATCCCAAAAAGGGTACCCTTCAAAAGACAGACCCACATCTTAGACATAGTTGTTGGTTGCTTGGCCTTGTTTGTTAGATTGAAGACTGACTAGTTGATTTGCTTATGGGTCTTCATGCTCAGTATGTTGCTCGGAACTTGGACAAAACAACACCCGATGCATTTTGCTTCCCCGGGCACGCCCTGTTTGATCCACTGGATTTGTTTCAGCACTGGGTTGTCCTTTCGACCTCATTGCAATGCATGGATTCCTGGAACCCACACTGCTCAGCCGAAGGCTTCACAGAAAGCCAAGTTTATTCAAAAACAGGATTTGTAAATCTTGCCCGAAAGTAAATTGAAAGGGGATGGACGTGGTCCCCAAGTCTTTCCTGACTCCCCATTTGGCCCTCGGGTTTCATGTCCTCCACAACCATTCTCCGAACTGGAAGGACATAGGTCTTCTTTCGGAATTCGACACACATCGGAAGAGGGTGACGCCAGGGGCCTCCTCAGAACATGGCTGGCTGAATTTGGGCCAAAATCTGAAGATCTTCAGCCCAAGTACATCTTTGGGCCAGCCTTGGAGCCAATTTTGGGTGTACATCTTTGGGCCCCAGTTGCGGGTTGTCCCCACAAAGGGGGACCATTCATTGCCTGGGCTTCTTTTTATTTGACCCCGCAGGAAGCCCTCGAGGGGGTTTGAGTTCTGGGGAAGTAAGGCCAAGGCGATTCAAGGCGCGGTTTGAAGTAGAGAGAAACGGAAACGAGCGCGAGACCCAGGTTTCCAATTCTTGCTTCCATTTCCTGAGAACTTGAAAGGGAATCGAGCATCACTGGACCATGTCTTCTCAGGGGGCGTAAGCGCAAATTGAGGCTTGTTTCCGGTTCTTGGAGTGGATGTACTGTCTGCTGAATCGTTTTCAGCTTGTTGCTGATCAGTTTAGACCCCGGAACATGTTGAGGGTCTTGTCCAATGAAGATAACTATTTCGTGTAGTGTCAATCAAGGGTTCTAGAGTCATACTAGTAATCTCTTACTCCTCTGAAAACTGAGGCTCGTTTCAAGGAACAAGTCTTAGGCTAAAGTGTCGGACGAACTTTGCAGCGACTTATCGCGATATGGCTGTGGGTCCGAAGTAGGTACGCGAAGTGGCACCTTAGTACATGGAACCAAACATGAACATCTGCGTTTCTCCCCATGGAGACCTCTTTATCATGTTTGAGCCACGCCCATATCTACACGCAGATCCGACTCGGATCGAGTCGACTCGGATCGAGGTCATGAAGTTTACATACGTGCTTGTCGCCATCTTCTTCACGATCATCTCATGGAAGGCCGAAAGCATGCTTTGATTTGCCCGCGCCGATGGGGGTCTCAGAAACAGCCCTGTTTTGCCTGAAAAGATGGCTTTAAACATCACCTTAGCACTTCAAAGGTGAGTGTCCCTTGGTTGGGATGATGTTTTTAAAGGAGAAATACAGGGAGCCCTGAGAAATGATGCAAACAACGGTTTCAAGTGGACGAAATGTGAAACAGAGTGTGAGACTCGCGTTTTCTGACCCAGAAAGTGCGGGAGGATCGGACCAATTTTTTGCGGCGGTCGGTCCCTGATCCTGGATTAATTTGTGGATCCGAGAATCTCTATGCGGATCGGAAAACGACTGGTGGCCTGGTATCAGAAAACCAGTGGGCCCGATCATTGGGGTTCCCGTCTCGGCGTTTTCCGTGGGCGGGTTGTCTGACCATTTCAGATGTCGATTGCAGTGGAGGTGCTTATGCCTGTTTGGAGGCGTCAATTTCTCGAGAGAGTGTTGCAAGCCCATGTGTTTCCTTCCGAACCGCACTGAATAAGTACATTCCATGATCATGAGGCAGTTTGGTTCGAAACCAACCCCCACACTTGCATTCTAATTCTAGAGGCCCTTATGGTATCCGTTTCTTCAGAACATGTCCCGATACTTGGGAAAATTGGTGGTTTTTGAAGCTCTCCTACAAGTGATCAAGGGCAGTAATACTTCTTAGTTCCTTGTCTCAGTTGCCCACAGCCGACCTTTTGACCTTCGAATTTCCCCATTTAGGGTCCAGTTTTAGTCACCCAAGGTGATCACCTTTCCGGGTCCAGTCTGGGGCGACCGAGTTGTATGTGTTTGCTTGCCCTGAGCCGATTGGGAACCCACCACAACTTGAGTCAAATTTCTGCGCTCCCGATGGCACGTGATCCGCCCTTGGCAGAGGTGTTTCGCTTCTTTCAGACACGTCTGAAACACATGGGTCAAAGGCTGATTATATAGGTCCGTAGATAACCCATCGCCATTTTGGACCCCAAGCAGGTCTGGTTTCCCATAAAAAAGTCATAACTAATGGTTCATGAACCCACAAACTAGGGGTTACCAGGGGTTCATATATGGACCCCTGGTAACCCCTAGTTTGTTCAGCCCTTGAAGTTCCTTGCAGTCGCTGTCACGTCTTGGCAGGTTTGTTCATCATTTGGTTGTGGGTCAAAAATAGGTATCCAAAATCTGTTGCCCGATCGGCCAATGTAAACATGGACAGTTCAACCTGCGGTCCATATCCTGGTGGTTTAATCTTGACCACCCATTTGAGGTCCCGGACAGGAAAGGGACATCAAGGTTTTCGGAGTGTCTGGAAATAGGGGACCCGCCAAATATGGTAGCGTGCTCCTGTTGGTGTTCCTTTAAACCCACCCCAGTCAAAACGGGGACCCAAAACCAGGTCCGCTTTTAACCCCTTTTTTGGGGGAGGGTTCCGCTACTAAAATAGACTACAGAACAAAGTTGGTACCCTTATTCTAACCTCTCTGCTGGAGGACCTAGCAGCATCTCAGTCCAGCGAAGCCCAACTTCCGGCCAAGCTTAGGGTCAGGCCAGCGGGTCCTTGCATCCAGAGTCGGGCGAAGTATCTTCGTGGCTCTGCAACATATCCCGGCGAAGCGTCGGCCAACCAGAGACCCAAGGGTAAGGTTCGAACGAGAAGCAGACTGGACCCAAGGGTAAAGTTCGAACAAGAAGCATAGGTGTTCTTAGCTCAGTTTGGTTAGAAATAGATGGGTTCCACCGGCTTAGATTGCTGTTATGCTCTATTGAATTACCAGGGAGACCCATCTATTTGTCCAAAAGGTCAGACAAGAAGCATTTTTTTTATCGGGAGAGTGCAGGCAGAAGGAGCCAGCCTTGGGTCCATGGTTGGAAAGTCTTTTCGTGCGGCGAAGGTGCCCCCCCTTCTCGAGCCGCAAGTGCTGGATGTCCGAACTCCCGAGCTCGTGTCCCTCGGTTTCCCGATGCGAAGCTGACGCTCCCCATATTATTTGGTGCATTTTGCTTGGCTGTTAGGACTGAGCAACTTTTTGCCAACTGATGGGTTTTCGGTACTAAACCACTAAAAGTTAAAAACTTTTAGCAGGGCTTCGCAGATTTCGCAACCGAGTATTCTTCGGAACTCGTGGGGAGAATCCTCCGAATGGGAAAGGAAAGGCAGGGTTATCAGAGTCCCATGCTCGACAACATCGAACTAGGAGTCGGAGGTCCCCAACAAAAAGATCGTTGTGTTCAGCTTTGTTTCCTCGGCCCCCAGCCGTCCCTTTAGCTTAGGCTTTTAGTTGGTTGAGCGGTATCCATTTAACCCAAAGGTTAAACTTTGAGCAGGGGATCTGAAAACGGGCGGCGTTTCCCTTCAACCTGAAAAGGGTAGCCTCAACCTCCAAGTCCGATGAGATCTTCAAGGGGCTGAGCTCAAGGCCGGACGAAGCACAGTGCGAGCAACCGTGAATTTAGCCGCCGGGCCCAGCATATCCAACATCCAACACCCCCGGAGCCCCATGTGGAACTTAGCCAAAGGAGGTTTAGTTGCAAGACTTCCGCGATGCAAAACGTTGAATGCGGAAAAGATTGCAAGAGTCAAAGGAGTCACGCAAAGAAAGTGAGAAAGTAAGCCAGAAGTACAAAGATGGAGATAGAGAGGAGAGGAACTCTCTGGCAGGCGCAGCATACTGCAGGCTGGCCAGATCGCTGAAGCTACCTCTGTTTTGCGTGCGGGTTCGCTGCGGTCTCGCCGCGGTGTGTCGACGGGGCGCTCGCGCTGTGGCGCTGTGGCACGCGAAGCGCCACTCTTTGGTCGAAAGTCGCAGCTGTTAAGTACAGAAGCAGCACGCGCTGCTCCGTGCGACGTGCTTTTTGCAAGTTGCTTTGTGCAGGTTGCGCTGTGCCAGTTGCTTTGTTTGTGCAAGTTGCCTTGCACGAGTTGCTGAGTGCAAGTTGCTCTGCGCGCAGCCTTCTGGATGTCGCGAGGCAGGTTCTTTTCCTGGAAGCAAAATGTTCTTCTAGAAGCTTCCGTCAGCCAGCTTTGTGGAGCATACCTGGTAGGTGTTACATCCTCAAGCATTCGCCCACTCAACAAAGGTCTACTTGGAGGGCTTTGAGGGTCCACCACGATAAATGGAAGTGACGACATGCATGCCAAAGAAATGGAGTTGCCACCGCTTGCGTGCTGCCAAACCTACAGGTGAGCCGAGCTTACCATGATTTGTAGGTCTACTTGGGGATCCCTCCTTTGTTCAGGTTGTGGACATTGTAAAATCTGAATCATGTTTAGCTTCATGAGCAAGCAAGCCCGGAACAGACTTGCAGAGTCGGTCTAAATGGATTTTTGCTTTCCTGGCGCCTGAATTCGGGTATATGACCTTGCCCGAATTCACGAGAAACACCCGCCACGAACCCCCAGAAAGGGTCTCAGCAAACCAAAGTGCTGACAAAGTTCCTTTCAAACTTTTGCGCGGCGTCCATTCGCTTCCGATATTGCATTCTTTCCTGGTTTTAAGTTTGGGTTTTGTCTTTTTAAAGGGGATGTAAGTTGTGGAGGGTCGTCAACTGGGGATTCTACTTTGAGGTACTTGAAATCCCGGCGGCGACGGTTGTTGCGCTCTCCGCTTTTCTCTACCGAGCTGGAGCCGAGTTGGGCCTCCCACTAGCGCCCAGCTCGGAAGTCTAAAAATCTTTTGAATTATTTACTGGCAAAAGGTGAGCCAATCACTTTTCGCAGGTCAGACGGAGATACCTCTCTGATTATCCCCATGCGCTAAACCAAAGAAAGAGGTGCTTGTTTCAGAGATTTGCAAGTTGCAGGAAGCTTTTTGCGTTGTTTTTTTCAATACGGGGTATGTACCTACACGTCGGGTTGAAGAACCTGGCGCCACCTCCGAAGCCGAGGTGTCGAACAGCTGTGTCGAACAGCCGATTGCAGGCGCCTTTGCACCCCGCGCCTGTCAGTCTTTACTCCAGAAGGCTAACTAGGTTTTCCAGTAGAGTCCTTTCTCACCCCTTCTTTAGGGGAGTTCCCCTACCAAAATAGACTACGGAAAAAAGTTGGTACCCTTCTTCTAAGCTCTCTACTGGAGGACCCAGTTAAGCGGTGCCAGGGGATCCTGCGCACTTCCAGCTCCAGCCCCAACTCATTGACTTTGCTGGTTCCCGGCCATCCGGTTCAACGGTGGTTCGATGTTGTTTGATTGGCGTAGCGGTAGGTTCCAAATTTAGCCCACTAGAAGTGAAACTAACTTTTAGAGCGCACGGGCCCAGTTTTGAATCCAAGATGGCCCTTTAGGCGTTTAGTTTTTTAGGTTGGAAGCAAGTTGGCCTGCGACGGCGTTCGAACACACGGCAAAAAACCGTACGCTTGAGTACTTTGCACATGTCCTCTCCGTTTGTTTCAAGATCATTCATCCCTGTTCTGTGTTGTTGTTTTTGCTTTTTGTTTCTGAGGGGGGGGGCATTCTTGGTTTCTTGGTGGAGCATCCCATGTCATTGGTTCAATCTGTGTTCGTCACAAATGGCAGCTGGTGTCATGTTCACTGATGTTCGAGTTAGGCCGATCATGTCCACACGTGCCAACTCTGGCTGGGGAATGGCGGCGTTTTCACAACAAAATTCAGTCAGAGGATGATGCGCAGGCATGCGCCCGCCCCTCATGAAAATAATCTGATGGGTCCCTTTCCAAGCCAGGAGGTGTGATCAACCCCGTGTTAACAAACTATAGCCTGGAAAGTAAAACGGGAGACGTCTCGTGTTGGTGATCTTTTCCGAAGTCTGTCGTTAGATCCTTCAAATTGACGGGTGCTCCTTTTATCGGAGGTGTAATTACTTGGAACTTTGGGCTCTTGAGCTTGCCCGCTGCCCGAATGGTTACCCTTCCTTTTCCCACCTTTTCCTTTTTTTGCGGAGATTCGAAGTCTGGCCAAAGTTTAGGGGGACATTTTGGGACCACAAAGTCAACATCCGAACCCAAAGCCGACAGCAAGTCTGGGCACGGAAATGTGATAGACAACCCAAACGCCCCGTGTTCAATTGGGGTGGGATGAAGAGCGCGTTGGGACTTGGGCAAAGGGACAAAGACACTAAGCTCTGGCCTTGAGAAAACTGGGCCAGGGTTTGGCTGGCTGTTTCTAGTTTCTCACTTCCTGAGTTCCTGGACTTTAGTCACTTTTTGGGTTTGGACCATATTGGTAAGCAAACAGCTCCAGGACTTTTTCGATCGGAAGTGAGAACTGGCTGTTTCGAGTCAGGCATTTTGCTCCGACCTTCGTTCGGCCCGCGGCTCGCGGCAAACATCGGAGCGAGATGACAGCTCAGAGGTTTGTTTCTTTTGAATCAAAACCCAGACACCCCTTGGTTTGGTAACCCCCCCCTTTTGTTTGGTCCACGTGCAAAGGGAATGCGGGGGGGGGGGGGGGGTGGGCACAGCCATGTGTTAGAGCCGATTGCTTGTTTTTCAGAATGTCCTTTTGTTTTGTAGGGTTTTTTATTTCCCGAAAGCATGGCGGAGGGCTCTTCCGTTGGGTTCATGGGAGTTATCATCATGAAAGTCAGCGCAAAGAGTTATTATGATTGGAGTCATTGCACAGAGTCATCGTCATCATGAGAGTCATTGCAAAGAGGCATAGCACAGAGACATAGCACGGAGTCATTGCACAGAGTCATTGCACAGAGGCATTTGCACAGAGCCATTGCGCAGAGTCATTGCACAGAGAGTCACTTGCGAGGCGCAATGCTCGTGAGAGTCACTGGCGAGGAGCAACGCTCGTGAGAGTCACTGGCAAGGAGCAACCCAGAGAAGGCTCATGAGAGCCACTTGCGAGGAGCAATGCTCGTGAGCGTCACTGGCGAGGAGCCTGCTCATGAGAGTTCTCATGAGAGGAGTTTTAAATTCCTTTCTTCTCTTCTTAGGGCGGCGGGGTAGGGCCGACAGAGCTCTACGAAAATCAACCTTCTGCGGAGATCAGCGTGGTCGACGTTAAAAAACTGGACTTTTAACCATTTCTGCGGTGCGCGCGCGACCCGCTGCGGAGATCGGCGTGGTCGATGTTAAAAAACTGAGGGCTTCTTTGCTGCGCGCGCGACCTTGTGCGGAGATCGGCGTGGTCGACGTTAAAACACTGAGGACTTTTTGCGATTTCTGCGGTTCCCACGCGACCCTCTGCGGAGATCCGTGTGGTCGATGTTAAAAAACTGAGGATTCTTTTGCGATTTTTGATTTGTGCGCGCGACCCTCTGCGGAGATCGGCGTGGTCGATGTTAAAAGGCTGAGGGCTTTTTACGATTTTTAACATTCCCGCGCGACCCTTTACGCAGATCGGCGTGGTCGAAGCACTGTCGCTGCGGCGCCGTGCGCATTTGCAAAGCGCCCGATGAACCCTCTGCGGGGATCGTGCGTGTCGAAGCGCTCCCGCTGTGGCGCCGCGCGAATTTGTTTCCTGCGAACTGGTCTTTGGAAGTTGTCGGGGTCGCACGGTCGCGGGTTCGATCCCCGCCTGGTCCGCAGCAGCTTTTCTAGACAGAAATCGCAACTTTAAGTGCAAACGCAGTACGCGGACGCAGCTCCGGCTGTGCTCTTGCCTGTTCCAGGCTCGCCCAGGCAAACGATGGGGCGATGCGCGGGCTTCGCCATGTCGTCTCTTCTAAGCACAAGTGTAGTACGCGGAGTACAGTCCTGCAGCTCCGGCTGCATAATGAATGGGGCTTTTCAAGTAGACATATGCGAAGTACTCCCCGAAATCTCCGGCAGCACGTGCGCAGAGCAACTTGCACAGAGTGCTGACGCAGAGCAACCTGCGCAACGCAACTTCCACAGAGCACTTGCACAGAGCAGCTAGCACAGGGCAACTTGGGCAGAGCAAAAGTGAGGTTCTTCCGTTGGGAGAATTATTATCATGAGAGTCATTGCACAGAGTCATCATGAGAGTCATTGCGCAGAATCATCGTAGTCACTGTTTTGCATGAGGGCGGCTTGGCAAACTCGTGCGAGGGCGGGTCCGATATGTGGCAAGATAGCAGGAACAAGGAATTGTCGTTGTGTATTGCTCGTGACCCGGTCAGGTTTTGCAAATCTGTGGCAGAGCTATCCCAGCATCGGCTCAAGCGCATATCATGGAGTGCGAAGTAGCTAGACCCCAGGCAGGCGCGGCTCGTCATGGCCTGCCGTGGCTTGAAGGGGAAATCGCAGCCAAGCGCAAGAAGAGAAGGACATGGTCTGGGGCCGGAGGTTGCGAGCAACAAGGAAAGTGAAGCGCTCCTCTTCTTCCAGAGTAGAGGAAACGCCTTCGATGGTGAAGTGCTCCTCTTGCTGTAGCTGATTTCGGCTTGTAGCTGTCACATCGAGCAAAAAACTTGCGCGGGAATGGCCACGGGGCTGTGATGCTTTCGGGCCAAGGTTTAGTAAGCACGAAGTCACCGAGGTACAAAATGAGTCATAAAGGTGCCTTGGCGGGACTCTCAGCTCAGGCTTGTGAATTGGTCAACTGCAACGATGTCCGGTGTGGGAATGGTAGTTGTCCCATGGGATATTACCCTGCTGGGAATCCTTGAGTTTCTTGTCTTGGAAGCTAAAAAAGGAGGTGGGCATTTCAGGGTTGCCCTGAGAAATACCAAAAGCCATCGCAAGAACCTTTAGGGGCCTACATGATTGGAAGGGGTTGTGGTCAAACTAAGAACACGCGTGTGTAAATATGGGTCCTGAATTACCGATACCCAGGCCTCCAGCGAGGTGTGGTCCATGTTTTTGTGAGATGAGGTCTCTTTAAAATCCACCATTGTCAGGCCTGCTTTGCCAACCAGGGTTGCTTGTATAGGAAGTGCGTTTCCCATGCAATCCAGGATTCTGTGACTGATTCGAGTGTTGCTTTAGTAGAACGTGTTGTTCACCGCCCCAAAGAAAGACAAAACCAATTCGGCGCAAGCCATGCTAAATTAGGATTGGCAACGCTGACCCAACCAAGGCTAGAATCGAGACCACCAAACCAGCCCTCCCGCCCTTTGCCGCCAGAGGCTTCACATGACCGTTGGCACTGTGGGGACGGGGTCAGATGAAAGCAACCCCGAGCCGCAACTCGAGCCAACGCCAAGTCTCCGCCACTCCGACTGCTGTCCGCCTCAGCCGTGCACTAGGCTGTTCTCGGAAGTCGTTTGTCCAACTGCTTTTCTTTGGGCTGTTGCCACGAGGTCCAGTCAAATGGAAACAACCCTCGACTCAACCGCCCCGGCTGCCTCTTTTTGCATGTTTTTTGGACGGGCTCCCCTCACTTGACCCAACTTGTTCAGGGGCTTTCCAACAAAACTACGCGTGAAATCCCCGCGGATAAATCTGGAGGTTAGCGCGGGGGGAGGGGGCTGGCACATGTTTCTTCCATTTGCCGTTGACTGTATGGCACCTTTCAGATTCATTTGTCGTTCCAGTTGCTTCACAGTCAAGCGTTGACATTTGCGTTCAATCCAACAGAGCATGTTGTTCCATGTGGCAACTTTCTATGTTTACGCTCATCTTCTGCCACGCGGCATAGTCACCAAAATACCATTCAAAGACACCGGGGAGGTGACGCCCATGTCAGGAGGGCACAATCAGTTTATGTCCCCTCATGTTTTCCATGGTGTTGGTCACAGCACCTCGAAGTTTATTTGCGAGGGGCGTTTTCCCATGAAGTGGGGGCGATAGAGTTGGGGCGACTCGCCAAGTTCGCATGAAGCTCTTCCCCGTCGGTGGCTTTGTCGAATGGAATGCCAAAAGAATAGTCCAAACTCCAAAGACCGCGTTGGGCCTTGTAAGTTATTCGGCTTTACCCAAGTTGGATTTTTGGCTTCTGAAAGTTGGGCCTGTCTTTTTTGAGGGTACCCCTTTTGCGGTTGTAAAGGAACACCGCCAGGAACCAGCATTTTGGGGTCCGGGTTCCTAAATCGGCCACATCCAAATAGACTCCAGGTGGTGTTTCTCCTACCCAATGCCCGGTTTCGATGTTACGGCTGGGGAGGAAACCTAATTTTTGGGCGGGAGTCGCGAAGGCTCCCAGCCATCGGTTCCAAATCTTTTTTAGATGTGTTCATTTGGTTTATCTGTTTTTTGTTGTATTACACCCTGGGAATACACCCTTGGGAAATGACCCAGAATGGTTCCGGAAATGTGCCTAAGTGGTACAACAAACTCTAGAGTTTAGTCTTTCGGTGTCCGAAGTTAAGCCACTCAAAGTTGAGCTCACTCTTCGCAGGGGATCTGAGGACATCCCAATTTTCGGCCCACGGAATCTGAGGGCTCCCGAACCAAGAATCCAGTTTTTGTTGTTCCTAGGGCGGTTGTTTTTACTAGGGCTGGTCCCCTGGTTGGTTGGTTGGTTGGTCCCTTGGTTGGTTGATTGGTTGGTTGGTTGGCTGGCTGGCTGGTTGGTTGGCTGGCCGCATCCCCGGCATCACCAGACTCACTTGGACTATTGGGTCTGATTTCGTGGCAGATCCTAAACTCGCCCACAACTCACTTAACCACACCCTAAAGCAACCCTAAAGCCGCTGCTAAACCAGCAGCACACCGAACACAAATCAGCTCCAAACCAATCCAACCCACTCAAAGTCAACCCTAAACCCGCCTGGATGTCAGCCCTTCGCTTCGCCTAAATCAACCCCAAACCACCCCAAGACCCGCCCTAAGATCTAAGCCGGCCAAAAGCCACCCCTAACTCAAACCAGCCAGCAACACCCAACTGCCACCCAATCGGAGCCAATGGGCAACCGGTCCAATTGATGCTGGTGATGCTGGGCATGTTGCCAGCCCTGCGGTGCCCTCCGGAACCGATCCGGCCAGTTCTTCGGGCAAAAAATGGGGAGGTCGATCAAGGACCCTTACCTTTTGGGACAGCCTCTCGAGGTTCGGCTGAATTCTGCTGCATTTAGGTGTCTTTTTAAGCAGCATCTCACTCGTTGCTGAATGAGCGAGCTTCAAATACAACACGGAGGACCGTGCTATTCAGGGGGGTCTTCGTAGGATGGTTCCCGAATTGCTTCATTTGACAGGGTCCTCCAGGAATGCGGGTTTGCTTTGGCCGTCCCTGAAAACAATCCAGAAAGGGGTCCCCTATTTTGAGACAACCCATTTCAGGGGGGTTCCTGCATTGCATGGCCCTCCGGAATGTGAGCTTTCGGCCCAGACCGCGCGTCAAACGCTGCGTCGAAAAAGGTGTCTAATTCGTGGACGTCGTTTGGTCCCCTATAATGGCACCAAATAAGCCAAGATCGAACCCGAAAGAGTGAAGGTTCGCGCAATGTCAGCCACAAAGAGGGGGCGCACAAATGTCCGCTCTTTTTTGTTTGTGTACATCTGCCTCTGTTACAGGTTTTTTGGACCCTACCAAAATGGATTTTGGTTTTCCTCTTGGATTCTCTTGATCAACCCACCAAGCAAAACTGGTCATCGACCGACCCATATGGGTCGACTGGGTCGAGTCCTCAAGTTCTGTGAGGTTGGCAACCGTCCGGCTTGTTGATTCGAGCAGGAGGTAAAAAATACCTTGGTTATCCCGGTAAGGTTGGCAACGGTCCTGGTCACCCAGCGATATTTATTTTGCTCCCCATGTACCTTTGGGCCGTTTGCGTGTTGGACTGGCTTCAGAGAAGCCAACAAACTGAGAGTCCATATACTTCACAACCATATATATATATATATATATATATATATATATCCATATTTGTTGCGTGTTTATGTGTGGAAAGTCTTTGTTTGCAACCTTCCTTTTGTGACCACCCAGCCGCAACCCGAGATGTGTCGGTCCATTTCTGCCGACGCAAGGAGGTTCGCCCGGAAGACTTCGATGACAACGAGCGCCTGCCAAAGGAAGCCAAATCCGAGGGCTTGAAGTCTAGGTCTTCCCTCGTCCTCTCTGCAACGTCTGCAAGCTGGACTTATGTTTTTTGTTTTCTCGTTGTTGGTTCCCGAAACTACATGTTGAGGGTATTTGTTCTTTTGGTTTGTTTGTGTCTCCGGGGCAAATAATTTTAGGGGTGTAGTGTTGCGGTCTTCCCGGGGTGGGTTTTTCGTTTCGGGGTGACCGCACCGGCTGAGACCGGAGATTTGAATCCAGGTGCCGGGGCTGGAGGCTACTTGTCGTTTTTTTGTTTGTTTTTTCCCCGGTTTGATAGGGCCGGTGGGTGGGTGGCTCGCCTTTTTTTTGGATGATGCCCGTGGTTTGGGTGTGGTTTCAAGGGACACCGAAACGAAAACCACATTTTTAGGGGTTTAACCAAAAAAAGACTCGCCTATATGTCGTCAGGACCTCTTAGTTGCTTTAGACGCCGGTTCGGAGATTTGAATGGTCGAGGCTCCAAAGCATGGGGCGCTCCAAAGCAACTGGTGAGAATCCCAGTCCCCTTAGGCCTCCCTGGACTATTTGGCCTCCTTCAGCCAGAGAAATGACAACGAGCCCGGGTTTTGGGAATGAATTGTTTTGGGATTCTCTTAAAGGAAGCCGTAGCGGATGGTTCACGAAATTTCATTCCATTTCTCAGAGATTCTCATAAGGATGGTGGTGCACTTCCACGTTCGGGGGAGTGAAAAGAGTTCATTGATGTGTTCTGCTCTCATCATGCAGACCCTTGCCAGACTTCTGGGGCTTTCATCGGGCTTTCCCACCAAAACATCCGCCCCTGTGCGTCGAAACCCCCGGAGTCTTGGATTGGATGAATCAGCCCCTAACATATTGGAGGGCGTCCGAATCATTAGGGAAACAGACACGCGCTTCAGGTGCTCGCACCGACTGCGCTTGCGGCTATTCGCAACGTGTCCTGAAACATTTTCCATCCACACCATCCAACCGGGGGCCTGCAGACCATGATTGGTTGCTTCTTAGCTAAACAAGCCCCTGCTGGTTCCCCTTTTATGTTCTGTTTGCTTTTGGGGTCCTTCATGGCTTTCCTTTCGGCTTTTCTTGTTCTCAAGGTCAACTCAAAATCGGAGTGATCCTTGTTACAAAACATACTACCGCAATGCAACAATGCTTGCTCCTTAAGCGTACGTAGCATTCCCCTTATGCCAAAATGAGCCGGGCTCAAAACCCATGTTTGCCATGTTAGTGCTTCGGTGGCTCTACCTTGTTTAGCGGGCGCTACAAGTTTTCTAAATGTCACATTCACATGTCTAGCCATGGTACCAAAACTCCTGTGCTTCAAAGACCGTTTGGAAAAGCAGTCCCGCGACTCCCTAAAAAACACACAGGCCCGAAAACACCTTTCACCCCTCCCTTGAAACCCTGCAGCCTCAGAAGAAGCACTGACACCCTACCGCCTTAGAAGAAGCACTGAACGAAGAAGCCAAAAATCAGGACTCAAACACCCTGAAAGACCAAAAAACCAAAACAGGACTTGGACCAGACGTCAGGAGTCCGATCCTTGGCCGCAGCTCTTTCCCCCGGCCAGGGCCCCGGGAGTTTGGGGTTGGGAGGGGGGAGGGGGTTGGGAGGGGTTGGGGGGGTTGGGGGTTTCGGGGGGTTGGGGGGGTTGGGGGGCTTGTGGGGCTTGCGGGGGGTTTGGGGGATGTTGCCCGGCTTCCTCCTTTGCCTGGCGTCGTTCTTCTTCTAACTTGGTGACGGATCTTTGGACTTTGGCTTCTTCAACAGCTCGGTTTTTTTTCTGGATACCCACAAACAGTGATTCACTTGTTGCAGAGGGGGCGTTCCAGCAACCAAGTCTTGCTTTCCTTGGAACAGAAAAGACTCACTTGCCCAAAGCAAATCGACCGGATCTGACCTTTTGTCAGGGTCCCCAAAGGTGATCCCCTTCTGTTTCTGGGTTGTTAAGGGACCACTGAAACTATAAGGGCTCCCCAAAAGCACCCTTTGGGACCATGGGTGCGGTCTGATGCCAAAATCAGAGCCGCAAAAAAAACGTCATGGTCGGCTCCGCTTTGGAGTTGCTACCCTTGGCTGGTTTCAAGAAGGAATCCGTTGCCATTGGTCGGGGCAGCTAAAAAAAAGGAGCCACCCAGGCGGCGGAGTCTCGGAACGGGCAAAGGCCTCGCCTTGTCGACGTCTTTTGTAACCTCCCCCCCCAAAAAAAAAGGCAGAGAGCCGAGTGCGCGGAGGAGGGGAGGTGGGTGGAGTTCTGCAATTGAGAGGATGTTATTTCATCCAATTAGAGGTTCAATTGCCCAGTTTCCGGACCCAAAAAGTTTTGGAGCGGAGCAAAAGGTTTGGCGTGGCAGTTTCCACTCTCCGTGGATGGTTTGGGCGTTGGCGCAATGGGTCGCTCGACAAAAAAACCGCAGGCTCCAAATTCTCTCCAGGTTTCCCATGCCAGGGGATAGCTAACCCAAAGGGTCAGAGGGTCATTATTTCGAAAGCCTCACATAAGACTTGTTTTTTGTTGTTTTTTTGTGGGGGGGGGGGGGGGCAATTTGGCACCCCCACAATGGGTTGTGCGGTTCCTGTTGGTTCTTGTTGGTTCACCCCAAAACGAGTACCAACTCAAGACCGCCCAAAGTGCTCACCTACTCTCAGTTGTTCAGTGGCACACTGTTTCCCTTTTTTTTGGTTGCTGCACAAAAATGGTCTTCACCCAAAAAGGGTTCCCCCTTTTTTCCAGGGTCACTGAACAACTCACCGACTCGCTCGCAGGCCAACACCAGCGCACAACTGCGCCACGACACGGAGAAAGCTGCGGCGGGATCCTCACGTCAGACGATCGCTGGGTTAGGGCCACCGAGGCAACTTAGTCCTTGAAGTCCTCGTTCATCGATTTTTGCTTGCTTCTCTGTTCTGTACTGTTGCGTTGTATGACAAGTGCTTTTTTGGTTTTTGTTCTGCTCATTTTGGTAAGAGCAAGGGTTGTGAAGCTTTAATTAAACCACTTGGTTTCGGGGCGTTCAACCAATAAATTCAGATCAACTAGCGTGCCGTTGTTTCTCCCATGACCACTGGGGGTTGAGGTTGATACTTTTTTCGGAAGACCATCTTAGTGGCAAACAATACCTTCTGCCTTTATGGCTCTCAGGCGGTGGCAATGCAGGCGGGCGACTTTACGGGCGCCATCAACGTCTACACGGAGGCGCCATCAACCCGTCCTCGCGTCAAGGGATCCATTTGGGTATGGCTCAAAGTCAAAGAGCTAGGGCTACGCAGTGTTTTAGTCTTTGGTTCCACTTACCCAGGTGCCATGTTGGTACCACTTTTTGAGCCACTGCCATTTTTTCGGGCGAGATTCCATGACATTCTTTTCGTGGCAGGTGTTGAAGTTTGAGCGGCCAAGGAAGCTTTCTTGGGCAGAAGTCGTGGAGCACATATACACCGAGTTTCCTTACCACGAGCTCACGCAATTGAGGCTTAAAGGGGTGCTACATAGACCAGAGTCTTTGATTTACCCAAAAGAAAGCCAATCAAGCATGGTACTTAGTTCATCTTTCCAGACCTATTTTGACGCCCAAAGTTTGCCCCAAAACTGTGGCTTCCTTTTGGAGTCATGATTCCAATCGGGGCTCTTGAGGGGGCAGATGACTTCTGCAAAATGGACACGCTGGTTGATCGTCGAAAGGGGAAGTTCACACAAGAAGTTGGAAACCGGGAACATCCACAACAAAGCAGAGGTGTTGTGGTTCCTCTTCTTCTTCTTCTTCTTCTTCTTCTTCTTCTTCTTCTTCTTCTTCTGCTGTTTTCCTTCGGTTTCTCTTCAACTCAACAAAAGGGCTCACTTCCCCAGTATTTCCAGAGATATGCCGTCCAAGCCGCAAGGAGCGCAGACGGCCGTGATTCTTACAAATATGACCCGGGTTAAAAAGGCCCAAGAAGCACTCAGAAGGAATGCCTAATTTTGGAAGAGCGGGGCAAGGGGTTCCAAGATCCGATTCGGGAACTAGATTCATGAGAAAGCAGAGGGGATGCAAGGAAGCTGACCCTTCAACATTGCCAGGCAATTCGAGGAGGAGGGGAACCAAGTATTTGAGGGGCAACTGCTTGAGAAACCGCTTCAGGCTCTCCTATTGCATCTGCGTCGCGCGCGTGTTGACACTAATACCCCGTGTCATTCTTTGGGGAAACTTGCCTGACCCCTTGAACCCCCGAATTTATTTAATTCGATTTGAACTTGCCCACATGTTTCATGGGCATCTCTCAAATGCAATCTCAATTGCCCAAAGCCCACTTGGACGTCCCAAAAGGTTCACCTTTTATTTCTGGGTCCTTTGGGAGACTGAGTACGTGCGGTGGAAAAAGGGGTGGCGCATCTCTGCATGTACCTCTGGTACCCTTTTTTCTATGGGAGCTGGTCGGAACGCCAAGGTAGGAAACCAAACTTGCAACTTGAACAAATGTTCGATGGCCAGTGTCCACACCTTTGGAACACAAAAAAGCCATCCGTCCATACCCGGCATTGAAATGCCCATATTCTGGTCAACAAAGGTACTCGATTTGCTGCCTTTGGCATCCCTGCTGTGATTTGGTTTTAGGTTTCGCAGCAGTACAGGGAATAAACAGCAGCTTTGGAAAGTGGAAACCGTTTTTTAAACGTCCAGTCCCAGCCAGGTTAAGAATTTGCCCAGTCAAAAATGCAGTTGCGATGTGGGGGTTGATCCAAAGGTCCTTTACATGAGATAACCATTGGGGGAAACCACAAAAAATATAATTCGCCATAAGTTGGAAGAATGTTCCCCATTGTCAAAATTGGTGGCCCTAAATACGGAATATGGACCAACCGCCACGAGTGACCGAGCCCGAGCGACAGCGAGAGCTCAGGCGATGCGCTCCGGAGGCTCCAACCCGCAGATGCTCTGCACACGTCCGGGCGCCCGGGTCGCGTCTCGGACAAGCGAGGTGTCAGCATCACTGAGAGTTGGTGGCTTAAGGCCATCCAGTGCAACTTGGCCTGTTAGATGTCAGTTGGTTTAGTGGCTGACGTGTTTTCCGAATTGGACCCACTACAAGTAAAACCCACTTTTAGCAGGGGATCTGAGGACTGCCCAGTTATATCCAGTGTTTGCTTACCGAGTCTTGGTCTACCTCCGCAACCCAAGGGCTGCTTGCCTGTTCACCAGGTCGTTTAGTTTCAATTTCTGGCTTGCTGGAAATGCTTGTGGAACATTGCTTGCGTTCGCTTCCAGATCCATGGCTTGCATCCAACTAGGGAAACAAGGGGAAGTAAGTCAGCCATAGACCATGATTCTTGTCTGTCTTACTGGGCAATTCAAAACACGTACGCCCAAACTGGGATGGGCTTGACTTTAGCTAACTTGTCCCTGCTGTGGGAAGCAAGGGGATCCAAAGAACACCAACCCCTCTTTGATCAAAGAACGTTTCCAGCAAGTACGAGACGGTTCGAAGCGTGCTGAACACGTTGCATGCTGTTGAGCGTATACTCAAAGCGCCAGCCTTTTTGCTCCCTGAAAACAGGGACTTATCCATTTCCAAACGACAGTTCCCATTTGACCGAAGGTTCGTGGCGAACGCAAGTAAAGGGAAAAAGGCCGAAAGACCTCCGGACATGACAGCACTGAAGGCACTTAGGACATCGAAACGGGTCGACCTACATGGCATAGATGCGTCAGTGGAGATCTATGTCTGAGTACATCTGTGCCAGAGATCCCCGGGTTAGAGGAGATGCACACCTTGAGATCTGTGTCTTTTGTCGTAGACCAGACCCACATGGCATCTCATCGGTCGCACACTGAGCAACGGACCAAATGGGTGGTGCAGCGTCGCAGGGATTTGATCCCTATTGTGTGAGGTGTCTCGCATACAGCTACGTTTGGTGGACATGAATCCTGCATTTCTGATGTTCACCAAAGGGTCCCATACGATTTTAATGTGTTCAAAGTGCGTTTGCTCATTGAAGCTGAATTTCCCCGGATTCTAATCTAATTTATTTGGAGGTCGTAGAAGAGGTTGTTCAAAGCCAATCCTTGACCCTTCTGAGAAAGCCCTGGTATGGGCTGGGGATCAAGGGTCGAAGGAGACCTGGGATGCGGATTGGCTAGCCCTCCATTGTGAAACGGGCACATTCTGCTGTGTGTGTATTTGTCTAAAGCAAAAGATGAACCTACCTTTTTCGCTTCCGTAAATATGGGCCAGAAAAGAAACGCACACTCACACCCAACACACAGACACACGCACACACACACACACACACACACACACACACACACACACGCACACGCGCACGCACACACACACACACACACAGACACACAGACACACAGACACACAGACACACACACTCACACACAACACACACACACACACACACACACACACACACACACACACACACACACACACACACACACACACACACACACACACACACACACACACACACACACACACACGCGCGCGCACACACACGCACAGACACAGACACAGACACAGACACAGACACAGACACAGACACACCCACACACACACACATTGTTTTTGGGCGGCCGGGCCCGACAAAAGCTGAGGCCGTCAGACGCACATCATCCGGACACATCTTAGAGGGAGACCTCACCGAGTCCGGGGGGACCCTCATGAAGGGGCCTTCCTTCCATCGGGTTGGTGAATTGTTTGGCCTGGCGCTGCCGAGGCTCGGCGCTGCTGCTGAAGATGAAGCGGCCCTGTGCGGCGATCCGGGATTGCCGGGCCCCAAGTGGGAAGCCAAGGCGCAGATCGTTGGGAAACTGCCTTGTTGGTGGTCAGTTTGGCCCCAGCTCGCTCTTTTCCGCTGGGCGTCCGCCAAAATCACTCCCGAAAAGGGTACAGAACCAAACCTTTGTTTGGATCATGGGATTCCAAACTTTGTTGTTGGGCAGCATTTTTCGTTTTTGATCTTATTGTGGTTTAGTGGTTGAAATGCAGCCACTTAACTGCTAAAATTTAAAAATGTTTGCTCCCCTTACGTCAACCAAGCAGGCGCCAAATGCTCCCATCGAGTGCCGAAAGGGCAAAATGGAAACTGGTCGCCACTTGTGTGTGTGTGTGTAGGCCGACTTTTGGTGTTTCAACAAGCTCATGGCTAGCGCTGCGTCTTCCTTTTAGACTCTTTCGACGCAAGTTCACCTCAACGAACTTTGGTACCGAAATTAGAACCTTTGCAAACCCAACGGCTGCTGGCTTTTGCGCCGTCCCTTCTATGAGGGAAGCAAGCAACAGTGCCCTCAAAACAACCCCGCTTAAAGTGTACCCCCACCCCAAAAGCCAGCAGTCACAGCCAAGGGCTCGATGGGACGTAGCCCAAGCGATCTCAGTGTGCCTCTTGAATGATGAACATGTGGGTATGGGCCAAAATTGAACCACCAAACCACCGCAGCTTGTAGTCCATGTTTCCATTTACCCGGGTTATACGTCGGGCACCTTTTTTTTGACCCGGGTTCCATGTGGAACAAATGAGCTGGTGTCATGGGCCTCGCTTTTCTGCACCCAAGCCGGCCTTCAAAAATGGCAGAGCCAACTTGAGGGACCTTTGGGCTTCGGCATACTGTGGGTAACTAAAAGGAGTGGTCAGTCTTCCAGAAAAGGACCCATGAGGCCATCGCCTTTCGCCAGATTGTCGCTCTGTCACAAGTTCTTGTGCCTCTTCAAGCCGCAACCCAACGGTGTTTCTCCTTTTCATCTGGTCAAATCGTTGTGGACCCCCGCAAGAAGTATTGTGTTAATGTAAATATAATACCTTGCGGCTTCTTTTCAAAGTCAGACAGGTTCCGGAGCCCACTGGATCCTCCAGTCCAGCTCACGCAATCAAACCTTTCCAGAGCAAGCTCACTCCGTTGGAAGCCTTGTCTGGTGAGTGATGTCTGATTTTAGGTTTCCCCCCCCCCAAAAAAAAACAAGCTGGTTTTTCCTTTTGGTGTCCCTTTAACACCACCAAGAAAGGAGTCTCAAACAAATCCACACGTAAATGGTTGCATCTGATTTATCTCCCGAAGGGGTCGCCGGTTGCAAGTGCGAGTCCGTGTGCTCGTGCTTGGCTTCGGCCTGCGGTCAGCCGCTACGATCCTAGGCACGGCAGCCTTGAAGATCAACAATCACATGGTCAAGGCTGAGTTGCACGGTTGATCTGAAACCTTTCGACCTGTTGGGCAATGCCCTTTAAGGAATGTCACCCAATTCATGTTTTTTTGTTGGAGGGGGGGAATATCCAATCAAAGGTTGTGTTGAATTATTATTCGGGTGCAGGCATTCCTTGCTGGTGCGATAGGGAGGGAATGAGAAATGGAATGACCCCACCATCCCTTGTGGTTTTCCTTGCAGGGAATCCCCACCCTACCTATCGCACCAACAAGTTGATCTGAAACTGTTCAACCTGACCCATGCGTCTTTAGGCAATGTCGTGGGAAAAGCACCATCCAAATCCGGAGAGCCATGGCCATGTGCGTGCTGTTTGGAAAGGGAGTGCAGCACGGAGCAGAGAGTTCCATTTGGATAAGTTGAGCTTCCATTTGCGTAAGATGCTGCTTATGTTCACTGTTGCTTTTAACGGGGGATCTACAACTGGAAATACTGCCCCTGTTTTTTGGGTTTTTTTTCCAGGGGGCGCCTTTGCAAATGGAACTTAGCGATTGAACTTCGGTGTGTGCCATGGTCTTTGGATGCGAAGAAAGGCCCCGTGGCCGTGCCCAAAGAAAGGCTTCGCTGTTGGCATGTGGCCATGGCTCAAACACCAATGGGATCCCATTTTTGGGTAGGTGAATTCACCACCCATTTTAGAACCTATATTTTAGTGGGGATTGAACATTTTAGAACCTATACTTTAGTGGTTGGATTGACTCGGATGTTCACTGGGGGCTAACCGGGGTTTTGACCCATGTTTGTTGCATCTGTTCATGTCTGGTGGATGCGAAAATCCAGGTAGTGGTGCGGCTGGCAGGCCTTCAGCAAGGAAGATTGAAAGAGGATGTACCCCCTGGATGTCCATCTCTGGCAAACCCCCGAAAAGCTTTTGGGGGGCGGGGGGGGGGGGAAGCCTTGATTTTAAGAGGCTGTCGTTCTTTGGCATGGATTGTCCCATGCCCAAAGTAACTTGCATGTCCCTTTGACATCTAGGTCCCTTTTACCCTTTTTTTGGGGAGGGTTCCTCTACTAAAATAGACTACAGAGAAAAATTTGGGTACCCTTATGCTGACCACTCTACTGGAGGACCTAGGAGTTTGTCATTTGACCACAATCAAGTTTTTGTGTAAAAAAAAATGAATTAATACACATCGGGTGCAGGTTCCTCCGTCCGTCATCCGTCCGTCCCCCATCGGCTGCTTCTTGCGAGGCGTACCGCCTGCGGGGCATGGCCCACCGTCCGGGGGACCCGAGAAAACGGCTGGGCGCGCGGCTGCCGTCCGCCTTGACACGGTAGGATCAAGTGAAAAGTCAGAAAACCTGGCAGGGAGGTGGCTCAAAAGCGGGGACACTTTGAAATGGAGAAAATAGAAAATATACATATATCTATATATATATATAAATTACATATATTTCTATATAGTGACGTTTAGTTGCAATCTAAAGTGAAGCCAGCAATGCCATTCACTATGCGTATCACATATTCTACACAGATGTGTACAAATAGGTGTATAAACGAGCAGTTGACTTGCATGGGTTTATAGAGCATATTACCAAAAAAAAGAAGAAAAAAAGAAAACGGATGCGCGGGGTCAACAGTGAGAGTCATGAAAACGGGCCGTTTGGCCAGTAGACATCCAAGGATCGGACGATTGCTTCGTTTGAAGTGAGCGCCCGCAACGAGTGGAGTGTTCTAGGTGCCCCAGCTAGGTGCCCTGTCTCACCCCTTTTTGGTTGGGAGGGTTCCAGCCTACTAAAACAGACCACCAAAAAAATGGGTACCCTTATTCTAACTCTACTGGAGGACCTAGTGTTGGTTCTACCAAGATTCAGCTGCTATCTCCATTTGACCCATACCTGGACCCTGCAACCGTTTTTCTGTTTCAGTCTCACCGGAAAATTTGACGCAACACGTGGCGCCCTGAACACATGACACGAAAAACAGCGCAGAAAGCAACGCACAGCGACGCCAAAGTTGTGTCATTGAGTTGCGTGTTGAGTCTTCGCCTGAACAACGTGAAAACGTCGCTTGGGAGGTCCCGGCCCAGGTACGAGTCACGTAGTTTGACGCTGACAAGAACCAGCAAGGGGTGTTTGGCGCAGGAAGCCAGTCCCGGTGTCCATTCACTCATTCCCTGAGTTCAGTTTCGGGCGTTACTCACTTGTTGGGGTTTGGTTGCCATTTTGTGGAGCAACAAGTGTGGGAGCGTTTTGTGGCCCATCCACTCGATGGGACATGAGTTCATGAAACGAAGGCTGCTGTCATTGGGATCTCATCTTCAGATCTGGCCCCATTTGTTTAAAACCAAAGTCAACCCCGTTCAGTGGTAGGTTAAAGGGAAACCGCCAATTCCATTCTCTGACTTGACCCGGTCGTTTTCTAAGAGACCCCGAAGTTAGATCAAGTCGTTTGGGTCCGATTGAGTCGGTGAGGCCGTTTGGGCCACTGGAAGAAGGCGTACCGGGACCTCACGGAGGATCGGGGACGCGACACGTCCGCTCCGGTCGATGGGGGTAGCTTTCGAGGGTGTGTCTACTCCAAGCATTGCGCCCATTGAAGGGGTCTGGGATCTGAAAAATGGCCTTTTGAGGTTTCAAGATTCTTAGGTTGATTGCAAAAGGGATCCGAAATGCTTCGAACGCCCCTTGGCTTCACTGTGAATGTACCATCAAAAGCGAACCTCCCCCTTCTTGGATCTTCCAACTCCTATTCTCGTTATATATATATATATGTATTGAATAGTTCGCCCCTTTTGGAGATGTTGGGTTTTCGAAGGCAAACCTTTTTTGGTTTTCGCTTCGTCCCATTGTGGCCTCTTTTTTTTTCGTGGCTTGTTGGAGAGGGTTCCTTTCGGTACCGAAGAAATCGTCGAACTTTTGGTGCACGGGGCTCCTCAAGGCGCCAAGGGGCTCGCTCGCTCGGGTCAGCCGGGAGCTCGCGATTTCTTTTTGGTGAAGCATGCTTTCGGTTGGGGAGCATGACTCATGACTGCAATGAGGATTCTTTCTGGCAACCTTGAACCTGTTGTACCTGGATTCGTGCAACGAATTGAAAGCTGCTTGTAGAGGGAGGCCACAAGATCTCACTCAAGTTGGGTTCCGCTGTTGTCCACAACAAGTTTACCTGGACCCTGCAACTACCCATAAAGACGCGAGTTGACCCCGTCATTGTGCGGCAATATGGCAAGGAACCGACTTGTTTTGGCAATCCGCATAAGTGGGGAAGGCCAACTTCAATCCGACTCGGCCTTCTAAAGGAGCTGGTTGGAACTTCTAGTTGAAATCTACAAAGCGTCCAGAAAACGTAAGATGTGGTGGCTCGTCCGCTTTTGAAATCAGACACCCTTAAAATGGTAGCTGTGTCCTTCGGGCTCGCCTTTAAAGCCATCTCAAAACGACTACCAACTCCAAATGACACACAGACAGTGTTGCTTGGTTTCCGCCATTTGGATTTGGAGAGGCATTGAGGGTACCCCTTCTGGGTCCGAAAGGGAAGCCAAACGGGGACCACCCCCATTGTAGAGTGTCCCCTATTTTCACTCACACATGCATATGTTTGAAAAGCTGCGGGGGGTGGTGTCCTTTGAACCTTGCGATGAGCACGTTGTGGCAAACTCCAACTGAGCCACAATCAAAACCCGGGTAGACGAAGGTTAGTAAGGGACAATCCCACCCCCCTGCTTAATTCTTGACATGGTTCTGGGTATGGTTCTGGGATTACGACCATGACTCAACTGTCCCAGTTCAGGGGTGCCCGGGCAAGCATCGGCATGGCTTTCAGGGAGCTGGTTTTTGGAAGTGGACCAAGCACCCGAAAGGATGCCGGAGGCCATCTGAACGTGGAACTCCTGTGCCAACCGATTGATTCTTGAAAAAATTGTGTGACTGGCAACACCCAAAGGTGATGCCATGATGGAGTCTCCATTCGTTCACTCGCTATGGAGTCTCCATTCGTTTGACCAAAGGACTGTCCAGGAAAGCAGTGCCTGAGGCCGCCTGTCCATTTAGGGGCGGCACCCAGATTAATATCAATACCAAGAAGACCATCCCATGTCCAAAACCAAATTCGTGCTCACCCAAATTTCGAAGAAACAAACAAAACAGGGGTCCACCCCCTGAGTTGAGACGCTCCAAATTTCCAGCACCTGGGTTGCCACCTTTCCGAAGCGACCTGAGAGGCACAGCATTTGAAGTACGACCCAGATACCCAGGACATGCCGCGGCGCTCAGAGACGCAGTCTCGGTTCTCGTCTTTGAGGCGAAAGGTGGCCCCCTTTCTCTGTCCCTCAGCTAGGTGCCCTTTGACCTTTGTTTTTTTTGGGGGGGGAGGGTTCCCCTACTAAAATAGACTACAGAAAAAAGGGTACCCTTGTTCTAACCTCTCTACTGGAGGACCTAGCTTTTGGCTGGAGGGGGTTTAAATGGAAACCAACAGGAAAACGGAAATCCATGGGGCTCAAAGAGACATGCCCGTGTTGGAAATTTGGGCGATTGGAGGTCCGTTTTCTTCTTGGCTGCTGGAAATCGAGTGAGTCAGAAGGACTAGGGCTTGGTTTGCCACTGGAGGTTTAGGCTTCAGAACTTCAGAATGTTCATTGAGATCTGCTGGAACATATGAATTGCAAACCGATTCCCATTCCGGGCCGGGCTTGGCCACCCCATGCCTTCTTTTCTGTCTTTTGGTTGGCCCCTCTCTTGGTCGGTTGCATTGTTTTTTTGTTTTTGGGACAAAAACAAACGCCAAATGGAAAACACCAAAAAAGCTAAAGAGCTAAGGAACCGGACGGCTGACCACCAAGCAATGGAGGAGGACAAGAACAAATGCTAAATGGAAAACACAACCAAAAAAAGCTAAAGAGCTAAGGAACCAGACGGCTGGGAGCCACCAAGCAATGGAGGAGGACAAAAACAAACGCCATATGGAAAACACCACCAAAAAAAGCTAAAGAGCCAAATGGAAAACACCAAAAAAGCTAAAGAGCTAAGGAACCGGACGGCTGGGAGCCACCAAGCAATGGAGGAGGACAAACAAACGCCAAATGGAAACCACCACCAAAAAAAGCTAAAGGGCTAAGGAACCGGACGGCTCGGCGTCCACTTTTAGCTGACTCTTTTATAGTTGGTGGTTTGGATTGGTGGTTTGGGGGATTGAACTCTTGGTTCTTGCAATTAGACCAAGAATGGGCAACCAACCCCCCCAGCCCCCTGACCACTCCACACCAGTTGGAGAAAAGCTGAGCTATTCGTGCTCACGCCTCAAGAGTTGTGGCCGTGAATCCCAACCTAAATGTCCACCAGAGGTCTTTCTAATATGGGGGTTGCACAAACGGTACTTTACATGGGATGATTATTGATTGGAAAACAACGATGATATGTCCCACATGGGAAACATTACCCATGGCTGAAACGCATACTGATCAACCCCCGCATCTGCAAGTTCAATCAACGAACCCCCTCTTTCCACGGGTCTACTAAAGCTTTATGGCTATACATATATTAATAGATCTTTGGCCTTTTACAAATTGACTCGGATTTTCCGCAAAAAAAAAAAAGAAGAAGAAGAAAAACGCGCCAGCCAACAATTTGGGGTTCCCAAAGCCAAAAAATGAAGCAACGCGGAGGCACAAGCTGGTGGCCGGGAAGCTGGGCGTCACTTTGACGGGCCCCGGCTTCACGGAGGCGCCGCGGCGCCGCGGCTTTCTTCGGGCTGGTTTGGAGGTGGTACGTTGGTAGCCCCCGTTGGCGGGGGTTTAAGAATGGAGACCAACTAGAGAAAACCACCAGTTTTGTGTTTATTAAAATAAAAATAAAAGTTTGGGGTTCTCAAAAAAACAAGAAGAAAACAACAGAAGCGCCAAAGGCGTGGCGTGGTTGTGGGGAACTACTGGCAAGGCGAAGGTTTGTTATTCAAGGAAAATATATACATGGCGGGAGAACTAGTGGGAATGGCTCCCAGGACAGTGATAAGACTTGGCTGTGGTTGTCAAAAATAGTTGGCAACCCCAAAATGGGTTGCCCTGGTAAATGGGTTGCCAACGACCAAAACCTGCGGTCCGATTCCTGGTTTGATTTTGACCCATACCCACTTCAGAAGACTCCCTCTGCTCCACGCGTCCTGCCTTGGCTGTACCGCATGATGCCGCCGGGCGCGGCTCAGACGATGCCAGTCGAGAGCCAGGTTCGCAAGATGGCCTCTAGGTCCCAAGGCTAAGTGCCCTTTCTCACCCCTTTGTTGGGGGAGGGTTCCCCTACTATAAACTACAGCAAAAAGTTGGTACCAACTTGTTCTAACCTCTCTACTGCAGGACCTAGGCCTTCTCGTTGAGAACGCGACTTTTTCTGCGCAAGCGCAGCACTTGCAAGCGCTGCAGCTGCATTTGTGGGAAGCCCGAATTATGCAGAAGCCCTGGTTGTTTTTGATTTGGGGGGTGTGCTCTGTTGGTGGGGTCCTTCGCTTTTGGAGGAACAACCCCCCCAATTTTATAGGACGGGTTCTACTTAGATACGGGATCAACATGAGCTTTCACTTCAAACACTTTGCTCCTCAACACGCTTTTTCGAGCTCAGACAGGAGAGCCAGGCCTCTTTAGGCCTGTTTGGATTCTCTCCGAGATCTGGGTAACCACGCGCCGTTCCAAGCCCTAACCCCTTGAGCTCAAATTTGGCTGTGGGTCAAAACCAATGGTACCATTGTGGGGCGTTCGGTGCACCACCCATTTTAGTCTACTTTAGTGAAAATCGGGATGTTCACTGGGGGGTAACCGAGATGTTGACCCATGGCCAACTGGCTGCTCAAAAAAGTGGTACCAAAACGGGGCACCCTGGTGAAAAGGACCAAAGACATCCAGAGACTAAAACCCACGTAACCCCGAGCTCCGCAAAAAAAAAAACGACCCCTTGAGCTCAACGGGCGGACAAAAGCCGCCAGGCGGAGCCAAAGAAGCGGAGAAACCGAGAGGCAAAGTGGACGCGAAGTCGGGGCTGTGGAGGTATAAAACGTCTGGTCTTCCTTCTTGGCACTGTTTGGGTGGTAAATGAAAAGTGATGTTTTTTGTGAGCCCGGCCTTTAGACTTTTAGACTTCCTGGGTTGGACTTTAAACTTTTTCTAGGTCCCCCAGCTAGGTGCCCTTTTACTGTTTCTTTTTTGAGGGAGGGTTCCCCTACTAAAATCGACTACAGAAAATGATCGGGTACCCTTATTTGAAGCTCTACTGGACTTTAAACTTGTTGGGACCGTTTTAGTGGTAAATGTGTTTTTTTGGGGCCCGGCCTTGAAACTTTTTGCGAAGACTATGTTAGTGGGAATGAAAAGTTCTGACTTTTTGTTGGCCAACCCACTCAGGAAGCGAGCCTTGGTCCAGGATTCCCTATTTCATTTTTTGCCTGGCTTCAAACCTCACCTGTAGTTGCGAAAATGTGTCGTACGTTTCCTTGATGAAAGGGTAAATCTAGAGAACCCTGTCAACTTTGTACGCGAATTCGCATGAAAAGATCCGTAGATAGGACCAGAGCGAAAGTTTCCACCCAAAGAGCGTGATATGTAATATCGGTGAAAAATAGGGTCACCCCCAAACACAGAGGGGGCCCTGGATGGAAAGTTCGAACAACGTGCGGTCTGGTGGCTGATTGATACCCATACGTATGCAAGCGAAGACTTTGAGGGAATTCTGCTAGTTGGCTTCGGATTTTTGTTTCCACACAGCAAACCAGGGAAAACGGCTAGGGGTGTTTAGATTTAAACACTCCCCCTTTAGGTCCCTTAGCCTGTTTGAATGGGCAAATCCTTGACAAGCATAGAAGAAAGTTATTGCTTTGTTTGGAAATTGAATTGTGTCTATAGCAGATTGCGCTGGAACCCTGACCGTCACACTGAGAGGGGGGTAGCTGCAGATTTCAGGTACTCCCTTTTTGGAGCTTTGCGGGGTTGTCTGTTCAGGCGTCGCCTGGAATTAGGGAACCTGCACACTGGAGTGTGTTTCCGTTGTTCCCCTGTGAGCCAATTCCGTTTGCACCATCAAAGCGCAACATTCTTCTAGGCCTCACTGAAATTCGTTGTTCCCGTTGGCCGATCCGCGCCAGAACAAAAGCTCGCCTCCCCGGATGTCGGTACCTGACCCGCAACTCGGCAAAGAGGTCGCTGGCAGGAACCAGCATGGGCAAGTCAACCTTTGAAACCGACCCAGTGCCCCCAGTTTGAGACAGACCCATTCGCAGGAAATCGGTGTGAGCCACATCAGCAAATTCGTCCCCATGTGCCATGCCTTGCCTTTCCAACGGATCTTTGGACCTGAACCGTTTGGTTGAAACAGCTCGAACTTTCCAAGTGGGACCCACCAAAAGGTAAACCTTTTGCGGGGTCTCCCCAGCAACCAAGCAGAGTTTCCCTAGCGACCTGGGGTGTGAGCGGTTCGAATCCAGCCCGGTGAATGTTCCTAGGATTCCGAGTTCGGAGTCTTCGTCGCGCCAAGGTAAATTGTGTTTCCAAAAGCACTGAACCTCAAAACCCGGGTGGTTTCCTTTTAGCTTCCCTCGCAGCTATCCGCTCTCCCAAAAGGGACTTCAAGTTCGAACACCTCCCACTCCCAAAGCCCGAAAGGCCACCCTTGGGGCTGGAGAACCCGAACCCCCTGGCCCCCCCACCCCCTTGGGGGGAGATTGGGTTTTTCGAAAATAGACCACGGAAAAAGATGTACCCTGATTCGAGCCTCAGGAAGGCACCAGGCCTTGCAAGAGGTTCTTGTCCTTTTGAAAATCCAGCCCAGAGAGGGTCAAAAGACGACACCTATAGACAGGGGTCATTGTGTTGACGGTTTCTGGGGGTGATCAAAGTCAGAAAATGGGGCTGTTTCCCTTTAACCCACCACTTAGGGGGTGACTTTGATCAGATAGACTTTCATCACTTGGTCCTGTAGGGGAAATGGGACTCACCCCTGGCTGAAGAGTCAGCCTAGGATCATCCCCGACTTCCTCTTCCCAGCGCCGGTGGTGGGGCGCCCTGGGATCCGCTCTTTAAATTTCAGCAGCTAAGTGGGGATTTCAACCACGAAATTACAATAAGCAAAATGTAAAATGTGTCCCAAGAACAACCATGGGATGAGGGTTGTCAAAAACTGGGTGTCTCACGCGCCCAAGAACTGCCTTCTCCTGTGCTGACATAGGTGTCCTTGTGGAAAAAATATTTGGGTGCTGGGCCGTTGGGGTGGAGTTGTTCCTCTTTTCTTATTTTTTTTTCAGGGGGGGGGGGGGGAAACCAGGATGTCACAAGGACCCACAGGTAGGCGGAAAAGATTTGCTGAGCCAGCTGGGATTTCCCTGGGTTTATGGGGAAGGAACCCCATCTAGCGGACCCCATCCATACGGGAGACCTATGCTTCACAAGCCTTGGTATGGCGGCAAAAAAGGTGGATGTTTGCAGCCCTACTAAAAATGAAAAGAACCGGACAACTAAATCTAGGTCCTCCAACAGGGGTACAAACTTTTTTCCGGTAGTCAATTTTAGTAGGGGAACCCTCCCCTAAAAAAGAACCGGTAAAAGGGCACTACTGGGGGACCTAGTAAAAATACAAAAAGCAAACAACTTGATCCAACCGCGAAGAATGTGCTGAGCAGAGGTTCAAGCAGGCTGGGAAGCCCCAACCAAACGAATTCTGCACCATCTCCGGGTTTATGGCTCTCTTTGGCGAATACCCAAAAACAAGGGACTTCCAACACCCGCTCTGAAAAGAAGGCATGGGCCCAAAGTGGGGCCTTTGTTTTCACGGCCGCGCTTTGCTGATGTGTTTTCTGGGTATCTTCCGTCTTACATGTCTTGTCTTAACAGACCTCACATTGGGGGGGTGCAATTATTTGATCAACAAACGTTTGTAGGGTAGGCAAAAGCAGGTTTGGGTACGTCGACATCTGTGGTTTCAGCAGGTGCAATGACTATCAGACCGTAGGTCAAAGTAGGTTTCCTGGATTGAAACTGCTCTGAGAGTTGGGTCATCCAAATCATTGGGCAATACCTCGCGACACACAGAATTTAAAGAAGCAACACAATTCCAGTGGCGCATGAAGACGAGCTAGTAGAGATCTGGCGCTTGAAGGCAGTTCCATCGAGCTGGCACAAGAACTCCGGTGGCCTCTTGACAAAACCCAGCTACACCAGGAAACCGATTGACCTGATGGGTGAAGGGTTCCGTTTGGTTTCTCTCAATCCCAACCAACAACCAATGGACCAGACGAAAGCTTTAGTGGGAGATGAAAGGCGGAAGTTTATCCCGATCCCCTTGTTAGCCTGTTTGTTTGGCCTCATAAGTTACCAATTTGAAACAAGATATTCATAAGAACCGCCAGAAAGAAAGCTTCTTCATTTGTTCGATTTAATCCTTGGGATCTTCCTTGGCCAAAAACACAAGTGTTTGTTTCGACCTAGTGGATAAGCAACCATAGGCTGGTTTTGTCCAACACCACAAGTGTTTACAAGCTGGAGCTTCAACCAACATTTAGGTCATCTTTTTGCGACTCCTTTTGGTCGGTATTGAAAGGGAAACAAAGGGACACCAACCATATTAGTGGACTCAAACGGATTTCTATTCTGAGAACATGCCAAGGTGATCCGCTGTTGGTTTTCGGGTGCTTCTGAAACTCAAGGAACTTGTCGTTGACGAGAAGGGAAGCACTAACCGTCCATTGCACCCCAGCTGCACCCAAACAGCGTGCTTCGATCCCATTGCTCAACCTTAAAATGTTGAAGTCCAATGGACAGGGCTGTGAGAAATTCGACCACTTCCGTGATACAACAAGAAACAGCCTCCCAAAGACTGAACCATATAAAGAGGGGATTCCAGCTTGTCTGACAGCAGTTGGATAAACCCCGCGTGATCAACCGTGGCAATGGATGAGAAAAAACAAAAACAAGCCTGTTCTAGGCTGCCCGTTTTCAGATCCCCTGCTAAAAGTGAATAACTTTTAGTGGGTTATATTCGGAAACTACCGCTAAACCAACTAAAAGCAACTAAAAGGCTAAGTTGAACCGGACGCCTGCCGGCCACCAAGCAATGGATGAGAAAAAGGGGGAGAAAAAACAAAGCCGTTTTGGTTTCGCTCCCCCTCCCACGTACCAAGATCCGTTTATATGCGTTAAAGGGGTTCCCGCCCCCCTCGGGCCCATCTTAGTTCCTTCCGCGTCAGGCCGCCCCGGAAGCGCCGCTTGAGAAGGGCCAAGCAGTCCTGTTGATAGGCCGATGCGCCGCTCGCCCGGACGTTTGGCCTCCCTCTTTGTTCCCTACTCACTACCAGACACTCCTTGTTTGCCACTAAAACGGTCGTCCAAAAAATACAAAGTCCGGGAATACAAGGTCAATGCCTTTTTTTTGGGGGGGGAAGACCGTTTTAGTGGCAAACAGAAAGTTTCAACATTTTTTGGCCAATCCCTTCAGGAAATATGCCCCCTTTTGCGGGGACCCAATCTACAAGGAAACCGAGCATGTTGGGTTTTCCCATATACATGGGCCTGCCAGGCCGCAAAATAGACTACAGAAAAAAGGGTACCCTCAGTCTAACCTCTCTACTGGGGGACCTATACAACAACACAGGTCGGGCCATTGAAGGGGGGGGGGGGGGCGGGGGCATGGCCCGTTTGTCGAACCACGCCTGCTCTTTGCAAACTTGTTTTTTTTTCCATAGTGCGCCGGACTCGCAACCGATCGGAGTTCTGTAAGTTGATGGTAGCTCTGACTTTGGCAAAACATGCAAATAGGCCATTCCCAAAGTTTTGAGCCCCGATTGGTTGACGGATCAGTCTTTGAGAAACCAGCCTTCTTTCCCCCATGCTTGTTTCCTGAGCGGAAGAATTCTGGAATGTTTGGGAAGCAATATGAGGGGCGATTAGCAAATAACACCATTGTCCTACGCTGACATAGATGTTCACTGGATCAAGCGGACACCAGGGGAAACGGAAAAGCGGGAAGGGAAAAGGTTGATTGAACTCGAAAAGGACCAAAATTGCTTCTTCTTATCCCTTACCCTACAACAGGAAGATCGCATCGAATAAATGGGTCCAAAACAATACTTTGGTGCATGTTGCTTGGATGTTAGGACTTTAAGCTTTTTGCCAACAAACGGGTTTCCAATAACCCACTAAAAGTCATTCACTTTTAGCAGGGCTTCGCAGATTTCGCAACCGAGAAGATGTTTAAAGCCAAAGAGGAACCCACTGGCCGGCCTGGCCGGAAGCTGAGAGGAAGCTTTGATGGATCTCCCGTGGGCCATGAAACATGGAATAAGGTTGCGGGGTACCCGCTGAACTTTTTTATGGGGCTTGTTGCAAGAACTCGCATTTTGCCAACACGATGTCCCTTTTTGGGTGATTTAGAAATCTTGGTTGTTGTCAATTTGAGTCAGTTTACATAAAGCAACTGGTTGGCAAGGCTTTAAATCGCCCTGTTCAGTTGCTCAAGCAGTTGCTCTCCGAGTTCTCTGTGTGCTCGAAACGCCACACTTTTCGACATGGGCCCGGGCCCTGCTCCGAGCGCTCCGAGCTGGTTCAAGAAGGCACACACGCGCACGCACGCACCCGCGCACACCCACCTACCCACCCACCCACCCACCCACCCACACACACACACACACACACACCCACACACACACACTATACAATATGTACAGGTATATATATAACATAAATATATACATATATATAATATATATTTACATATATTCGTGTCCGTCTAAAATCCTCATTGCTTGATCCTAGGAGGCCTTTGGTTTCCACGGCTCGTGCAGGTCTCCAGAAGGCTCCACACCTCAACGGTCGCAGGGGCGTGGTGGAGCGAGAGGCCGGAGCCTTGCGGTCGTTGCTCGCAACTGTTTTGGGTCTCTTTGGTTTTCTGGTGTTCTGCTGTTCTTCTTGGGTGGTTGGCACTTTTGGGGTGTTCCATCTTTTGTGTTGTGTTTTTTCCGGCTTTCTGGTTGCCTGGTGTCGCTCGTGTGGTTTCGATGTGGCCGTGCTGGTGTTCCATCGCAGCTCATTGCCTTTCCTCGCCGAAAAAGCGAGGGCAAGCCTTTTGGCAGGCCAGAATGATCCTAAAAGCAGTGAGTTCAAGGCGAACCGAGGTCTGCACGTTTTCGGCCTGGCTACTTTGAGTCATACCCAAAAGTGCTCACCTGTTCTTTTCTTCTGTTTGGTTGCAAGTGAGTTAGTGCTGATGTTGACCATTTGCATGCGCTTGGACACATGATCCTCTTCGGATGGAGTGCAGCGGTTTCAAGAAACCCAACAAACCACACTCGGCCGAGTAGTCCTAGTCCATTTCTTTGCATAAACGGCTGTTGTTCAAAAACCAACGGCTGCAGAAAACCCTCCCCCCCCCCCGGGCACCCCATTTTCCGCCCATTTCGCTCTTGGCCCCAATTCGCGCCGCGGCCCCAAAAACCGGGTTATGGCCCAAAGAACCCGGACCAATTCCTCCCTCAGCCCATGTCGAGGGCCAAAAAAAAAAAATCCCATCGGGCGCCGGGTAGAAGGCCCCCCGGCCGAGTCGCAGGACCCGCGGCCTGCCTCCAAAGGACGCTTCGAGGTGGAGATCCGCGGGGCGGCCCAGCCGGCAAACCAAACTGAGGGCTCTCTTCTTCCAGGGTTGGGGAACTGGGAAGAGTAGAAGCAATAATGCAAGTTTAGAACAGGGTCTAACATCAATCAAGATCTGGGGTCTGGGCTCCTCTGCTATGTCCCCCAGCTAGGTGCTCTTTCTCACGCAGGGTTCCCTACTAAAATAGACTACAGAGGGAGAAAAAAAAGTAACCTTGTTCTAGCCTCTCTACTGGAGGACTTAGGTGGGCGAGTTACGAGTGACCTGTTTCTGTTGTTTTTAGTTGGTTCGGTGCATTCTTATGTGCATCCTTCATAGACCGGCCTACATCTGCATAGGCGAGGGTTTCTTTGAGACAAAAAAACCTGCGGATTCATGTCTAGCTTTGGGAAGGCGGAGGTCGGGACCGGATGGTCTCCTTCGGGGATCGAAGCACCATTAAAGCAAGGGTTGGGTTCATATGACCACCACTTGTTGTCCTAAAGATTGTCATCATCCAAATTGGGTCAGCCGAAATCTAGGATTTGGATCTGTGGAAAGATAAAGGTAGGGTGTCTAAAGCAATGACATATGTGCCAAACTGTGAGAGTCCAAGCGAGGACGTACAGTGGTGTTTTCTTGTGGAATGAGGAAAAGACTACGGGAACCAGGCTTGACCCCTTCCCCTCAAACACATCAAGGGTCGGCAAAGCGTTTCAGGCAGTTCAATTTTCGCACCGGAGCTTTCCGAAAAGCCTCCTGCCCGGAAAAGACCAGTTCAGTTCCTGCCCGTCGTTCTTGTAAAGCCCAGTCAAACATGGGCAGCTATGGGAGGTAGCGAAATCCGAAAGCCACTGAGTCGACCGTTTTAGTGCCAGGTGTTGATCATGGCTTCCTTGCCATGCCGGAACTGAGATGGGGCAAACGGGCAAACGCCGAAGGGGCGCACGAAAGATCGGCCCTTCCTCACAGAAAAGGGGTACCGAGCCTCCCGAAAGAAGGGGTTATCCCGAGGATTGGATGGAGGGCACTTGGAGGTGAAATCCATCAAGCGCGAGAACATCCAGACCCTGAACAAGGCGCCTCGCTCGAGCCGAATTGGAGGCACCTCGCCGGGAAAAGTTGCTTTCACTTGCTTTTCGTTGGCTGATTGGGAATTTCCGAAGGCAACCCGCTGGAGAAGCTTTTGGCAGGGGTTGATATCAAAAGCTCCCAGAAACCAGGGTGACCAGAAAGGGAAGCCGCCCAACAAAGATGACAAACCACATGGCTGTGGGTCAAAAACATGTACAAACATGGCACGTTGGTCAAAATGGAACCGAAGACTACCACCTGCGTGACCCTAGCTCTTTAATTTTGAGCCGCAACCACATGGGTAAAGGTTTTGGGGCCGAGCGGAATATTGATTAACCCCCGTGGGTGTTTGAGGCGAACCTGCTACCCTTGGAAAGGGTCTGAAGAATTTGGAAATTGGAAAGCCAAAGTCCCAAATGCTCTCACTCACTCCCCGATTCCTGGACCTTGAAGACGGTTTAGCAAGATCATTTGCAATGCAAACCAATCCACTCGGGAAGTGAGGTTTGAGGGCTCCTATTTTGACACATGGCTGCGGGTCAAAACCAATGGTTCCATTTTGGGTTAGGTGCACCACCCATTTTAGTCTATTTTAGTGGGGACTGGGGGTACGGGCTTTTGACCCATGGCCACATGTCAAAATTGGGGTCTGAGAGGTCTCGCGACGCCTCCGCCTCCAGTGTCTTCCCTGTTTACCTTTTCTTGGACGGGTAAACCATTTTAAATCAGCAGCTTCCCGTCAAATTGGCGGTTTGGGTGGGTTGGACGTTAGGAGGCTACCTTCGCCATTGGGTTTCAAATCCGAAACCACCAATCCAAACCACCAATTCAGGGGATTCTGAAATCAACCTGCCAAGAAGTTCCTCGACGTTTCCTCGTCGAACGTGGGGTTGTCGAGAAACAATGTCGGCAATATGGTTGCGCCCTTCCTCTAAAGCGGGTGTCCATATTTTTGACTGCCCTCCAACCTGCTCAGCGGCATTCCCCGAGCTGAACCATCCAACTGGTTTCTATGCTAGGTCCCCCAGTAGTGCCCTTTCTCACCCTTTTTTGGGGGTCTAAAATAGACTACAGGAAAAAAATGGTCTAACCTCTCAAATCTGGAGGACCTAGCAAGGGTACCAACAACTAAGACGAGGCGCCCATTTCGGTGGATGAGCGGCGCCCGCGCTAGGTGGACCGAGAGGCGTGCAAGGCAAGCATCGGTCGACCGATGTGGTCGCTGCCTTTTTGCACGGCACGTGTTTTTTGTAAAGGAAGCGGGGTGGGACTTCCTTTGTCACTCCCTGAGTTCATGAAATTTAGAGCCACTTTTTTGGGAACACAGTTTAGTGGCAAAGAAGTTTGGAGCTTGTTTGGTCAGTCCACTTAGGATGTCAGCTGTAAGATTCCAAGCAAAGGAAAGTGTCGGTTCTGTTTTTTTCCATTGCCACTGGGGCGAAACCATCGTGTAAATTCAGGGATGATAGAGATAAGAATACTTGGTTACCTACTACAGGTGTGGAATTCTGGCAACGTTATCGAAGACATGGTTGGCCTTGACTACAATGAACAAAGAGAAGGATCAATGGTAAAGATCGCCCGCAGTCAGGCTGGTTGCTGGGACCAATTGTTTGGACTGGGGATGTGGCTCAATTCCCTCTTCAAAGCTCGTGTCCCGCATCATTTCTGGAGAGGCCGAGGCATGTGAGTTTTCGTTTGGAGTAATATGTCAATGGGAAATATTGGGACGCTGAAAGCGACTTGAGTTTTGCCTGGCACTGGACAATTCAGCGTCAGAAAAGACGCCTTGGTGTTCTGCGGCAGCAAGCTGCCCAACTCTAAGCGATGAAGCTTGTTCGTAAAACTGCGGCTGGCCCGTTTTAGCGGGAGCTTGCTTCATTTCTTTAAAAGGGGCGGGGGCATCACACTGTTAGCAAAACATCCGACATGATGAGCGTCACTCAGCCGAGATGAACTGGGCTACGCTTTGCATTTCACCTCACTGAAAGCCCATGTAAGTTGTAAGCGACACATTGCTTGATCAACGTGTCCAGCGTGCATTGCAGTTTGTGGCAAAGGGACCAGGTTCTCAACGGATTCCTCCAGCTTTGTTGCCCTTGGTTTTCCCAGCTTGAAAAGGTCAACCGGTATTTTCAGATTGACGTCGCAGCAAAATACTAACATATGGCCTTGAATTTGCGTGGGGAACTTCTGAAAAGCGGTTGGGGGACAGGAATCCAAACCTAAATGATGTCCACCAATGCCCCCCCAATGAAGAATCATACCCATTTGCATCTGTCTATATATATATACATAGAGTGCCCGTTGGTTGTTGGCTTTAAAGAGAAAACCAATGGAAAGCCCTCCCCCGCTTGGGGCCACTTGGGGTCCAAGATCCAGCCGGCGAGGCCTGGTCCAAAGCTGAGAAGCTCCACAAAGAAGCGAGGCGAGGGACCGCGAGCGATCTGAGTGGCTGAGAGTCGGTGCCCCCATGTTGTCGCTTGTTCCTTGGTTACCCAAAAGGGGATGGGGGGGGGACCTTCTTTTGGCGTTCCTTTGTTGGACCCCACAACAAAAATGGTTGGGGCGGGGACCAAACATTGTTTTTGTTTGGTTCCCCCCCCCAAAGAAAGGGAACCACCTGTTATTTTTGGGGTGTTCCTGTGTTGGTACCCAACAACCAAGTGGACACGGAGTTCCTGTGTCGTGTACCCCAATAAAATCGGGGGGACGCCATTTTTTTGGCGTTCCTTTGTTCGTAGCCAAGAAAAATCGGGGGTGAGAAAGGGAACCATAGGGAACCAAGTCTATGGATCGGAACATTCCGCGGGGAGATTCCGAGCCACTTGCCCATCATATCAAGAGAGGCGTTTCATTGCCTTGTCTTTCATCTGCCGGAGATGTTGGGGCCTCTCTTGGCCAATCTTAGCAGTTCCCCAGCGAGCTCGAGTTTTGCCAAGCGGTGTGAAGTCCGTGAGTCTTCAGGAGTTCACGGGTTTGCACTGATCACGGTTGGTGAATTGTGGCATTCCAAGGATGTTTGTATGAACTTGTGTCCTTGTTGGCCACTTTGTGTGGATACATTGAGCCTGTGCAATCGCCACCGGCACCGTCAATTCCTTCAGGGACAAGCGAGAACAGCAGGAGGCGCGGTCTTGAGCGCCGGTTTTCGAGGTATGTCTCAACACACACACACACACACACACACGCATGTTTGAGTCGTTCCCTTTGAAGTGGGCCTTGGATAGAAAACAAATGTCCAATCCGATTCTCGGTTTCCACTTTCCGGCTGAGAAGAAACTCTGTGGCCAAAGCGAGGAGTGGCAACCACATTCCTTGACTTGGATTCCGATGGGGAAAACTCTGGTTGCTCCCCCCCCCCCCCCTTGCGCGGCGATTGGGCCAGAGTATGTTGCAGAAGACTTGATTCAAGGTAAGACATATGGGGGCTTATTAATATTCCTGGGCCCCAGATGACCATGGGTAGCTGTTCCTGTTTAGGGGGAAAGTCATTTGTTTTGTAGGTCCCCCAGTTTTGCCCTTTTACCATTTCTTTTTTGGGGGGAGGGTTCCCCCTAGTAAAATAGACTACCGAGAAAGAAAGAAGAAAAAAAAAGGGTAGCCGTCTTCTAAGTCCTCTCTACTGGAGGACCGAGTTTTAAGTGGTTTCCGCTTTTCCATGGCAAGTGAAGGGCCTTGGGGAGGCCAACGGCCTTGGCCTCCCACTTCTGGTTCCATTTGTCGATCGTTTGAGAGGGGATGAGGGTGCCACTGCACGGAGAAAGACAGCCACACTCACATCACTGTTGGCCCATTCCTCACTCCGTTCATTGGACTCTTGGCGAAAGTCCGCAGGTTGGCAACGGTGTGAGGCAACTGTGAAACCAAGAGATCCACAGGATGCTCACTGATACCCCTTTCGCCGGGTAAAAACCATGTGGTTTTCTGAAGCCCTATTGTTTTTTACTGGTGGCTTGAACCTGTGGGCTTTGAACTCTTGGCGCCGATTCTCCGGAGAATGCGCCGATTCTTTTCGTGCGACGCCTGGATCGATCCGTCAGGAGATTCAGAAGTACCGAAACGTGGTGGAGGCCGCCCTGGCTGCACTCACCGGAGATTAGCTCAAAATGGGCGCCGCGTTCTCAAGGTTGGACCCCATCCTTCGGTGCCACTTGAAAACCGGAAGAAGAAAAAAGCACCCCCCCCCCCCCGCAAAAAAGAAGAAGAAAAACACGGGGGGAAGACGCCCAAATCTCGGAATCCAAATGTCCCGCCTTGGGAGGGAAGCCAACCAGATGCTCGTGATGACCTCACTGTGTTCTCAAGGAAGACATGATCTTGCAGACACAGGGCACATCGTCCGGCAGCCATTTAAGGATTGCAAGGCGCCACTCAAGCTCGCAATGGCCAAGATGCTGGTCGTGATTGCTTCGCTGGCAGTGCTTGCTGTGGGCAAATCCAATGAGGAGACAAGCAGTGCGGCTTGCTCGTCCAACAGGCCCGAGATGAAGAGCTGCGGGGCGGAGTGCTTCAGCCACAGCGACGTGGCATCTTGCTCAGCTCACTGCCTGGAGCAGAAGGGTGAAAGCTCCGTTTGTGCGCAGTGCTATGGTCCCAAGATCCAGTGCTCCATCGAGAAGTGCGTGGACAAGTGCAACGACGAGTTCGACTTTAACGGGGACTGCCAGGCATGCATGATGCAGACGTGCAACTTTGCTACCTCTTGCACCCCCGACAAGTCCGCGCCGGCACCAGTGGATGCTTCCTTGCTCAAGGAGCTTGTCACCCTCGCCAAGACAAAGGACCCTGTTGCGGAGCCTGCGGCGGTTTGCGTGTCCAACAGGCCCGAGATGAAGAGCTGCGGGGCGGAGTGCTTCAGCCACAGCGACGTGGCATCTTGCTCAGCCGACTGCCTGGAGCAGAAGGGTGAAAGCTCCGTTTGTGCGCAGTGCTATGGTCCCAAGATCCAGTGCTCCATCGAGAAGTGCGTGGACAAGTGCAACGACGAGTTCGACTTTAACGGGGACTGCCAGGCATGCATGATGCAGACGTGCAACTTTGCTACCTCTTGCACCCCCGACAAGTCCGCGCCGGCACCAGTGGATGCTTCCTTGCTCAAGGAGCTTGTCACCCTCGCCAAGACAAAGGACCCTGTTGCGGAGCCTGCGGCGGTTTGCGTGTCCAACAGGCCCGAGATGAAGAGCTGCGGGGCGGAGTGCTTCAGCCACAGCGACGTGGCATCTTGCTCAGCCGACTGCCTGGAGCAGAAGGGTGAAAGCTCCGTTTGTGCGCAGTGCTATGGTCCCAAGATCCAGTGCTCCATCGAGAAGTGCGTGGAGAAGTGCAACGACGAGTTCGACTTTAACGGGGACTGCCAGGCATGCATGATGCAGACGTGCAACTTTGCTACCTCTTGCACCCCCGACAAGTCCGCGCCGGCACCAGTGGATGCTTCCTTGCTCAAGGAGCTCGTCACCCTCGCCAAGACAAAGGACCCTGTTGCGGAGCCTGCGGCGATTTGCGTGTCCAACAGGCCCGAGATGAAGAGCTGCGGGGCGGAGTGCTTCAGCCACAGCGACGTGGCATCTTGCTCAGCCGACTGCCTGGAGCAGAAGGGTGAAAGCTCCGTTTGTGCGCAGTGCTATGGTCCCAAGATCCAGTGCTCCATCGAGAAGTGCGTGGACAAGTGCAACGACGAGTTCGACTATAACGGGGGCTGCCAGGCATGCATGATGCAGACGTGCAACTTTGCTACCTCTTGCACCCCGACAAGTCCGCGCCGGCACCAGTGGATGCTTCCTTGCTCAAGGAGCTCGTCACCCTCGCCAAGACAAAGGACCCTGTTGCGGAGCCTGCGGCGGTTTGCGTGTCCAACAGGCCCGAGATGAAGAGCTGCGGGGCGGAGTGCTTCAGCCACAGCGACGTGGCATCTTGCTCAGCCGACTGCCTGGAGCAGAAGGGTGAAAGCTCCGTTTGTGCGCAGTGCTATGGTCCCAAGATCCAGTGCTCCATCGAGAAGTGCGTGGACAAGTGCAACGACGAGTTCGACTTTAACGGGGACTGCCAGGCATGCATGATGCAGACGTGCAACTTTGCTACCTCTTGCACCCCCGACAAGTCCGCGCCGGCACCAGTGGATGCTTCCTTGCTCAAGAAGCTCGTCACCCTCGCCAAGACAAAGGACCCTGTTGCGGAGCCTGCGGCGGTTTGCGTGTCCAACAGGCCCGAGATGAAGAGCTGCGGGGCGGAGTGCTTCAGCCACAGCGACGTGGCATCTTGCTCAGCCGACTGCCTGGAGCAGAAGGGTGAAAGCTCCGTTTGTGCGCAGTGCTATGGTCCCAAGATCCAGTGCTCCATCGAGAAGTGCGTGGACAAGTGCAACGACGAGTTCGACTTTAACGGGGACTGCCAGGCATGCATGATGCAGACGTGCAACTTTGCTACCTCTTGCACCCCCGACAAGTCCGCGCCGGCACCAGTGGATGCTTCCTTGCTCAAGGAGCTCGTCACCCTCGCCAAGACAAAGGACCCTGTTGCGGAGCCTGCGGCGGTTTGCGTGTCCAACAGGCCCGAGATGAAGAGCTGCGGGGCGGAGTGCTTCAGCCACAGCGACGTGGCATCTTGCTCAGCCGACTGCCTGGAGCAGAAGGGTGAAAGCTCCGTTTGTGCGCAGTGCTATGGTCCCAAGATCCAGTGCTCCATCGAGAAGTGCGTGGACAAGTGCAACGACGAGTTCGACTTTAACGGGGACTGCCAGGCATGCATGATGCAGACGTGCAACTTTGCTACCTCTTGCACCCCCGACAAGTCCGCGCCGGCACCAGTGGATGCTTCCTTGCTCAAGGAGCTCGTCACCCTCGCCAAGACAAAGGACCCTGTTGCGGAGCCTGCGGCGGTTTGCGTGTCCAACAGGCCCGAGATGAAGAGCTGCGGGGCGGAGTGCTTCAGCCACAGCGACGCGGCATCTTGCTCAGCCGACTGCCTGGAGCAGAAGGGTGAAAGCTCCGTTTGTGCGCAGTGCTATGGTCCCAAGATCCAGTGCTCCATCGAGAAGTGCGTGGAGAAGTGCAACGACGAGTTCGACTTCAACGGGGACTGCCAGGCATGCATGATGCAGACGTGCAACTTTGCTACCTCTTGCACCCCCGACAAGTCCGCGCCGGCACCAGTGGATGTTTCCTTCGTCAAGGAGCTCGTCGCCCTCGCCAAGACAAAGCCCACTTCCTCCGACATGTTCTATCCATAGGCGGATGCTTAAACCGACTTGCATTTATCTCGTTTGTCGGTCCTGGGTACAGGGCGCATCTTCTTTAGCGCCTTGCCTTTTTGAGACAAGCGTACTCTTGAGCAAGTCTAAAGCTTTTCCGTACAGAGTCCAGGAATCCATCAAAGTGGTCCCGGCATTCCGTGGCTTGAAAATTGCACAGCTTCCTGGAAACGACAGGTGCCGTGGGGGGGTTCCAAGGATTCCAATCTGCAGGCCCGTTCCATCATCCCATCGGGCGACTCTTTGAGTTGCGGCGCCACAAGGCCAGTCGTTTCCCTCGGAGTGGCTCATGATCCTGCTCTGAGCCCCCAACTTTTGCGGGCGCGTCGAAGCACGTCGAAGCACGTCGAAGCACATTTGTTCGCCCGATTCGCCAAAGGTAGAAATCCTTGGCCAATTCGAAGAGTTTAGGAGCCGCGTGCATGAAACTTATTAGCGGCTTGAAAAACTGAGCGGGTGAAGATGAGGCCAGACGGTTTTCACTTTAAACATTCTGATGGCAAATCGAATTCCGACATGCATTTGGCAGACAAGCGCAAAGTGGTTATTCTTGGCAGAACAGGAACGTCAAAAACGCCGTTCAAAGGCAATCCTTACCTTGGTGCTGGAAGGGTCCGTGCCCGTTCTAGTGCTTGTACAATAGGGATTGTGGAAAATGGATGCGCCAACTCTCCATTGTGAACAGCCCAGTGTCTATGCTGAAATGAATAGTTGTTATTTTCCCTGTTGGTTTTAAAGGGAGTCGAATCCACTACTGGAAGAATGTTCTCATTTTGTCCTGACGTATTCGCAAAAAAATTGGCGGTTTTGCTTCGCATGTGACTTGACCTTTTCTCCAGGCGAAGCTGTCGAAGCTGTCGATCTCCGATAAGGCCAAGGACGTCTCCGAAAGATCCGCGAGCGGAGGGCATTTGGGTGAGTGCCGTGGGGTCTGGATGTGTTTTTTTGTTTTTTCCCGAGTTGGTACTCCTTCTTTTTGTTTGCTAAAGGGAAAGCAAACGGAAAACAAGCCATTTTGTTTGTGGGGTGTGTGTTTTTTTGGGAGTTGGCACTCCTTCTTTTTGTTTGTTAAAGGGAAAGCGAAAAGGAAAACCAGCCATTTGGGGGGGGGGGGGGGCGGGGACACACCGATTTATTGGCTTGGGCGAGGATGCAATTCACTCCAGAAGCACTCCTTAGGGAATTGAAATTGGTCGCATTGAAATTGATCACCCGATTGCACCCCCAAAAGAAATCAAGAAAGGACCTCCGGACAACTAGGGAAGGAGAACTGGAACAAAGCCCAGGCTTTGGTCCCTTAAGCATGTTTTTTTCTGCAGGTCATTCCAATTCTCATTCCCTACCTATCGCAATCGCAAGTCTTGGCAGTTGTTGGTTTTTTTTGTGTGTGTGTGTGTTTTTGGTGGTACCCCAAAATGTCGGTGGTTTCAACATCTGTTTTTAGGTGCTACCCCATGTTTGGTGCCCCCTGGTTGGCTGGTGCCCCGCTGTTTGTGGCGGGAGGGTTCCCCTACAATAGACTACAGAAGAAAAAATAATAATAATAAAAAGGAAGAAGAATGGTACCAACCTATTCCAACCAACTTAAATCTGGAGGACCTCGCCTTGTTTTGTTTTGGGCGGGGGAACCGGCTGCCCGGTCGCTCAGTCACTCCGCAGAGGACCTGCTGCGAGCCCTAGGCCCTGAGCAGGCGCTCAGCGCCGGGGGCCCCAAATCTTCCAAGTTCGGAGAATGGGCCCGTGCCCTTTCTAGTGTGTGGTTCGGGGTTCAAAAGATTCTAGTGGTTCGGATTCAAGAATTCTTTCTAATTTCGGAAAATGATGATGGAAACTCGGATTCCAACTTCTTATGCCATCTTTTTGAGAGTTAGATCACCTGCCAGCTTCTCATTTCAGCTTTTCAGACTTACTTCACCTGCCAACTTGGACTTAAACCCAGTAGACTGACTGTTTGACTTAAGGTAGACTTAAACCCGAAAGTTCTTTTGGGAAGGCCAGCACCCCTGTTTAAAACGATGTTGGGGCAAAAATGAACGCGGTTTTTAGCTGTTTTTTTTTGATTTAGCGGCATTGCCTTTTTTTATCCCACGAAGCAGGCCATGTTTGGCCATAGGTGTCCTGTTTGGGTGTGTTGGTTGAATGACCAGGGACCGCATCTATCAACTTGGTGGTTTCCAGTCCGGTTCAACTGAGTCTTGTTTAGTTGTTTTGAGCTTGGTGTGGGTGGGTTCCCAGGGCAGCCGAGTCAAATGGTACCTTCCTCCCACGTTGCCATCTGAGGGAGGGTTGGAAGATCAGTTTCCTCCTTGAGGGACCGGGTCCCTCCGGTGCCATGGCAACGTGGCCTTTGAGAGCCTTTGGCCCTGAAAAACCGGCCTTTTCTGGGTGTTCTCCTAGTTTGGGACAAGACTTTGGACCCCAAAAGTGAACTCTCTGCACCCTGGGACCCTTGCAAGTTGCCCATACGTGCCATGGTCAAAAGACCTGCTTTCTTTTGCTTGGTAGGGGACGGTCGTTGACCCCCTCATTTTTTTCTTTGGCTCCTGGGAGCCCCCAGATTCGGAGTGTTGGCACAGAGATTGTCACGCCGGGGACCCCCAAAAAATTGTGTTTGTCTTCATTTCCCTTTTAACCCACCGGGTGGCTCAAAAGGACACGCATGGCTTGCTCGGCGTTTGCGTTTTGATTGGCTAGGTTTCCCCAAAGCCCTGCATGGCCACATGGGTGTGTGTGTGTGTGTTTAGGGTAGCCGCTCCCCCAACATGGTTAGCCAACCCCAAAAAACCGATACAGGAGGGCCTTTTTGCCACCTTTGGTGGAAAATTGATGGACCCCCTTGTAGTGAAGGATTCCCTGTTGAGGGGGTCGCCAATTTTCTCACAACAGGTGGCAAAAAAAAGGACCCCAACCAAAAAAAAAGATACCCGTAGAAAAGGGTAACACACCCGTAGAGAAACCTCCAGCCTTCAGATGAAGATGTCTCAGGTCCTGGATCGCTGTGACGGCCCGGGCGCGGGGGCCCCGGCCAAAGAGGCAGCACTTTTCGGCATGGCTCTGAGAGTGACCTCCATTTGCTTAAGAATAGTTTTTTGAAACCTGGTTGGTTTCAACAGGAATTCATCACTACTCGAAATACTTCTGTTCCTTTTTTCCTGGGGCCTGAACCAAATGGAAGGTGAAGACTCACTTCCGATCGAGGTTCGTTCCGGACTTTCGGCATTTTGCGTGTTTGGACCATGTTAGCGGTAAACAGAAAGTGTCCTCTCGTTGGTTCTGACCCTTTTCCGCGGAAGTGGGTTGGGCATGCCTGCCTACCGAATTGTACGTTGTGTTTCCTTTGAGTTGATCCTGCTTGTACAATGTTGGGAGCCAGCACAATGCGTGCTTTGCGTCAAAGCTGTACAACTCATGTTTGCTGCTTTGTAAACAGTACCAAGTAATAGATATTCATTGGTTTGTGATTCGGCTTTTGTGGTGCCTAAAAGTTCCACTTTTGACACAGTTGACGATGTGGAAATTGATCGATTGAGAAGCAGGCGGTTGAAAGTGGCTCGGCTCTTCTTGAATGTGCTTCATGTTGCCACCATGTTCTTGTGTTGTGTTTCTATTATTTCGACGAAGCGGGGTGATGAGTCTTCCAGGATCTTGCTTTCGATCTACCCAGGCAGCGGATTCCGGCAGATTCCCCGGGTTGTTCATGCAGATCCATCGCTTCACCCGAACGGGTGCCAACTAGACCTGTCCTTTGCCCACTTCAACCAGACAACTTAGTAGAATTGCTCGCAACGACCTAAGAAGTAACGCTGGGGCCTCTAGCTGGGCCCCGAACAATATTGTTTAGGATTGCTCTCAACATTGTTCTCTAAGAACTTTCATTTTGACCTTGCGCGGGTTGCCTGAGAGGAACCATGACCACAGCCATTTTGACCACACACGGGACCACGACAACAAGGAACAGCAACATCCCTATGCGAGACACTTGCTCGCGCAACTTGCCATGGAAAAAATGGGCACTTCTTGTTGGCCAGGTTTCGCTTGTGAGCAGCTCTCACAACCTCAATCGACCAAAGTGCGGTTCTACCCGAAGGTCAGTGAATGCCTGCGAGCCTGGTTCGGATTTGGATTTGAGGGTAAAATGAAAAACCACCCTCGTAGCGCCTCTGGCTCACACCCGGAGGTCCTGGACTTCAGTCGCTTGTTAAGACCATTTTCCGAGCAAACAGTTTGGACTTGTTTTGGGCCATCCACTCAAGAAGTGCGCCAAACCGCCGATTCGGCTAGACCACCAAAGAAGGGAAGCTGATAAGGCCTTCTTAGTGGGAGACAGTCAAAGTGTGAATGGAACTCCGCCAGCCCGTTCTCCGGACGTCGCATGGCTTAATCTGGCAACGGGGTAACTTACCCAACCAGGTGGATTCCCTCGTTTTTCCAAGTCAAAAGCACGGCGTAGATCTTGTGCGTGGCCCAAAGTTACAAGCAAGGTGCAAGTAGGGCAACTTTCCGCAATTTGCGGGTTGGTGATTCTAATTCCCCCAGTAGTACCCTTTTTCGAGGGTTCCCCTTCTAAAATAGACAACAGAAAAAAATCGGGTACCCTTATTGTAACCTCTCTATTGGAGGACCTAGGATTAGCTATGGTGGGTTCACTCGCTTTGTTTGATTCGGAACCAGCCGTGAGCCGTACCACTTCTTCAGAAACAGCACGCGCCCACTTCCAGGTCACCAACGTCAGCGGCTTCGTGATCACGCAGGCGATTTCGCATTTCCTCGAGCAACTGAGCAGCCCAAACCTGTCTTTCCTTGGCTGCATTTGGGTGTTACATGGTGCTACATTGTGGGTTTGAAGGGAAACAACCCCCACCCCTTGGCGTGCTTGATTCCCAAAGAAAACCAAAGAGGGGATGGACACGTTTTGGACACCTGCTATGGCCATTAGGGGGTTTTCAGGTTCCCTTGCGATGTTCAAGTCAGATCCTCGGAAAAGACTCAGCTTGGCAAGAAGTCCGTTGTGTCGCCTTGCTGGCTTCAGGCTTTGCTTTGGACAAAGACATGGCACGCTGGATCAACATGTCCAGTGGTCCCGGAAGGGGCGAGAAGGGGAACGCAGGAGGTTTTTTTTACACAAAAACCCGGAAGTGTCAAATTTATCCATGTCCTGGCATGTGCGTTGCGCATCTAGATCCCCCAGTGGTGCCCTTTTACCAACTTTTTTGGGGGAGGGTTCCCCTACTAAAACATAGACTACAGAAAAAAGAAGAAGAAACAAAACGAGTACCCTTAGTCTAACCTCTCTACTGGAGGGCCTAGACTCCTAGACATGCCAAGCCGCAGTCAAAAGAGGAATGGTGCACGCGTCAGGCCAAGCTCTTGCTGGGCCAAGACTCCGATTCCGACGACGGTGAGGCCAAAAAGGCGCGGAAAGGGCGGGGAAGTCGAATTCGGAAACCCAGGCGCCAGGCATGTAGCTGGCTGACTCAACGCGGAAATTTTGCGGCCTGCATGTTGTCCCCAGATTAATAGACCCGTCCTAGGCGTTCCCCTCCAAAATTGGTGCGTCCCGCGGCTGCCCTACAAATCAACCACCGAAGGGCTCTGGATGGGTCTGTGCAAGAATCGCGACCTCACCAAGACATGCAACCTCACCCGTCATTTAACAGCAAAAAGCGCAGTGCCCGGGGCTCTTCCCAAGAGGAATCAAGAACCTGTTGAGTAGGTTGTCCCATCCGTCACTGCTCGGAACACCCCTCTGCCGCTATTGACCCCTATGCGGGAAGAAAACACGCGTGGAGTTCTCACTGTCGGCGCGCCACAGACGCCCAAAAGCCGTGTTCCTTCCTTTTTGCACGTCACCTGTCAGGCCAAGCAAACCAGCCTTTGGGTGTCCAAAACAGTTTCGTCAGTCCCCCAGCTTTCCAGATGCTAGGTATATCTTGGAACACTATCCTTCGGCCACGTCAAAACTGAGTCCCCCAGTAGTGCCACATTGTACCCTTTTTTCGGGGAGGGTTCCCCTACTACAACAGACTGCAGAAAAGAATCGGGTACCCTTATTCTAAGCTCTCTACTGGAGGACCTAGAAAAGGTATTCAGGTGCCAAAACGTTTCTCGTGTTTCGGGAATCCCGTCCAACTCGCTGCCTTGCACACCGCCGGACGTCCGTTCAGGCGCGCACTGTATGAAACATCTTTTTCCGCTGCTGCGCTCGCGGAAAAAGCGAAGAGCGACCGAGCGGGAGGTTCGGTTCTTAACCCCTTCCCCATAATTACAAACAACCGTCCCCCCCGCCCAGCCCCCCCCCAAAAAAAAAAGAAAAAAATGGAGGGAGGTGTATTCTTTGGGGGTCGCCGGTTTCTGTTGGACACATAGCTTGGAACCTTCTTGTTTCAACACATTATGGAGAGGGGCAAGCGCATTTTGAGAGCTTGGTGGAAAACATATGTGCTTAGTATTGGAGTATTTGCGATTTTTTGGTGCGGCTGAGGGGAGTTCTATTCTTTTGTGGGCAGACCATGTTAATGCAAATTGAAAGTTTGGCCTTGTTTTGGCCCATCAACGGAAGTGTTTGTTATCCCTTCATCCATTCAGCAAATTGAGCCATCTTCAGGTGGCTGCCAAGCGCCTGCAGAATTGAGGACCCATTTTGATTTGCCATGGGTTTTGAGGGGACACAGAATACTTCCATTTGCTTAAGAATATTGTTTTTAGTTTTCCCCTGTTGTTTTAAAGAGAATCTATCAGTACTGGAATATTCTTATTTTTTTCCAGGGGTCGTAACCAAATGGAAGAATACTGGTTGGCCCCGGACTAATAAACCCATCCTACTAGTAGGGAGTGGGGGTGTCTCCAATAGTCATGAATCCCCACAAAACCAGGGCACCCCCCCTACTCAACCATGGTTTATGAATCCGGGAGCAACATTGAAAGAAACCCCATGATTGAACAGTTGGCAAACTCCCGTTTCAGCAAACGGAGATGGCATTGTCAAACCTTAATAAAAACAAGCGCTGCCGCAAAGACCACAATTGATTCCTTTGGTTCCTGTTTCGGGTAGGAAACTCACTTTTTGGCATGACAATGCTTTGTAGTAGCGAACCCCATCAAAAACGGTTGCTCACAACTCCCCTAAGTCCACCCTTGGTCCCCACTTCTTCACGCCATCCGAGACATTACTTTGGCTGACCCAAAAAGGGGACCCTTTTGAGGAGTGCCGGCCCATTTTCGGATGACAAGGAGAGCCAAGGAAATCGGGTGCGTTTTCGAGGGTTAAGAAGCCATTCCGGGCCCCGGACTCTGTTTCGGGGCTCCAAATCCCTGTGTTCCCATCTGAGCCAGTAAGAAGTTCTAACAGTTTGCCAAAGTCCCTTCTGGGCCTCAATAGCTATATGGATTGGTCGGGTACTAGACTCATGAACTTTCACATCCGATTTGGATCGCGTCCCGAAGTCGGCAACGGCGCAACATTTCGGCTCAGTTGCTGTGCACAGCTTTTCGCAGGCGGGCCATGGAGCTTTGCTCTTGGGTTCAGAAACCAATTGAGGAGTTCAAACCGAAACTGATAAGAAACGGGCAAGTCATTTGAGCGCACAACCAAAACCCGGGTAATTGGAGGGTAAGGGAGAATCCCAGCCATAAATAGCTGCGGTTCTGGGTCGACCATTTTTTGTACCTTGTTTGATGACTCATTTTGGGGGAAAGGCTCACCATCCACTCCCATCCATGCCAAGCCATTCTATCGGTGTGTTCCGCGCAGGCCTCCCTTGCGGACGCTACACAGGCGACGGGATGCAGGGTGCATATGGCCTGGATCATTGCCGTCCGTTGCTGGTCTCCCATTGCGAAAGCATGCGTTTAAGGTTCCGGAGGCCCAGTGCAAATACTCCGCATGAGAGCCATTTGGGTCAGGAGAAACAACCAATCTGCATCTAGAAGCCATGGCCAACATGCTGCTTGTGATAGTGGCACTCACCGGCGTAGCTGTGGGAAAATCCGCATGTACATCAAACCGGCCCGAGATGAAGAGCTGCGGGGCGGAGTGCTTCAGCCACAGCGACGTGGCATCTTGCTCAGCCGACTGCCTGGAGCAGAAGGGTGAAAGCTCCGTTTGTGCGAGTGCTATGGTCCCAAGATCCAGTGCTCCATCGAGAAGTGCGTGGACAAGTGCAACGACGAGTTCGACTTCAACGGGGACTGCCAGGCATGCATGATGCAGACGTGCAACTTTGCTACCTCTTGCACCCCCGACAAGTCCGCGCCGGCACCAGTGGATGCTTCCTTGCTCAAGGAGCTTGTCACCCTCGCCAAGAAAAAGGACCCTGTTGCGGAGCCTGCGTCGGTTTGCGTGTCCAACAGGCCCGAGATGAAGAGCTGCGGGGCGGAGTGCTTCAGCCACAGCGACGTGGCATCTTGCTCAGCCGACTGCCTGGAGCAGAAGGTGAAAGCTCCGTTTGTGCGCAGTGCTATGGTCCCAAGATCCAGTGCTCCATCGAGAAGTGCGTGGACAAGTGCAACGACGAGTTCGACTTTAACGGGGACTGCCAGGCATGCATGATGCAGACGTGCAACTTTGCTACCTCTTGCACCCCCGACAAGTCCGCGCCGGCACCAGTGGATGCTTCCTTGCTCAAGGAGCTTGTCACCCTCGCCAAGACAAAGGACCCTGTTGCGGAGCCTGCGGCGGTTTGCGTGTCCAACAGGCCCGAGATGAAGAGCTGCGGTGCTCCATCGAGAAGTGCGTGGACAAGTGCAACGACGAGTTCGACTTTAACCGACTGCCTGGAGCAGAAGGGTGAAAGCTCCGTTTGTGCGCAGTGCTATGGTCCCACGATCCAGTGCTCCATCGAGAAGTGCGTGGACAAGTGCAACGACGAGTTCGACTTTAACGGGGACTGCCAGGCATGCATGATGCAGACATGCAACTTTGCTACCTCTTGCACCCCCGACAAGTCCGCGCCGGCAAACAGTGGATGCTTCCTGCTCAGGAGCTTGTCCACCCTCGCCAAGAACAAAGGACCTGTTGCGGAGCTGCGGCGGTTTGCTGTGTCAACAGGCCCGAGATGAAGAGCTTGCGGGGCGGGAGTGCTTCAGGCCCACAGCGACGTGGCATCGTGCTCAGCCGGACTGTCCTGGAGCAGAAGGGTGAAAGCTCCGTTTGTGCGCAGTGCTACGGTCCCAAGATCCAGTGCTCCATCGAGAAGTGCGTGGACAAGTGCAACGACGAGTTCGACTTTAACGGGGACTGCCAGGCATGCATGATGCAGACGTGCAACTTTGCTACCTCTTGCACCCCCGACAAGTCCGCGCCGGCACCAGTGGATGCTTCCCTGCTCAAGGAGCTTGTCACCATCACCAAGACAAAGGACCCTGCTGCAGAGCCTGCGGCGGTTTGCGTGTCCAACAGGCCCGAGATGAAGAGCTGCGGGGCGGAGTGCTTCAGCCACAGCGACGTGGCATCTTGCTCAGCCGACTGCCTGGAGCAGAAGGGTGAAAGCTCCCTTTGTGCGCAGTGCTATGGTCCCAAGATCCAGTGCTCCATCGAGAAGTGCGTGGACAAGTGCAGCGACGAGTTCGACTTTAACGGGGACTGCCAGGCATGCATGATGCAGACGTGCAACTTTGCTACCTCTTGCACCCCCGACAAGTCCGCGCCGGCACCTGTGGATGCTTCCTTGCTCAAGGAGCTTGTCACCCTCGCCAAGACAAAGGACCCTGTTGCGGAGCCTGCGACGGTTTGCGTGTCCAACAGGCCCGAGATGAAGAGCTGCGGGGCGGAGTGCTTCAGCCACAGCGACGTGGCATCTTGCTCAGCCGACTGCCTGGAGGCTGATGGGTGTGATAGCGGCGTTTGGCGCAGTGGCTTTTCATGGTCCCAAGATCCAGTGCTCATCGAGAAGTGCAGTGGGACAAGTGAAACGAAGAGTTCGACTTCAACGGGGGGACTGCCAGGGCAATGCATGATGCAGACATGCAACTTTGCTACCTCTTGCCCCCACGACAAGTCCGCGGCGCACCAGTGGTGCTTCCCTTTCAGGAGACTCGTCACCCTCGCCAGACAAAGGACCCTGTTGCGGAGCCTGCGGCGGTTTGCGTGTCCAACAGGCCCGAGATGAAGAGCTGCGGGGCGGAGTGCTTCAGCCACAGCGACGTGGCGTCTTGTTCAGCCGACTGCCTGGAGCAGAAGGGTGAAAGCTCCGTTTGTGCCCAGTGCTATGGTCCCAAGATCCAGTGCTCCATCGAGAAGTGCGTGGACAAGTGCAACGACGAGTTCGACTTCAACGGGGACTGCCAGGCATGCATGATGCAGACGTGCAACTTTGCTACCTCTTGCACCCCCGACAAGTCCGCGCCGGCACCAGTGGATGCTTCCTTGCTCAAGGAGCTTGCCGGTCTTGCGAAGCCCAAGTCCGGTTCTGACGTACTGTACCCATAGGCGGATTGGAATGTACAGGTTTGCTTTGGTTGAGCTTTTGGGCCAACAGTGCCGCGACCAACCAGGAAAGTTCTAGAGCCATCCCGTACAGATGTTTCCGGATGTCCAGGTCCATGACCCAGGTGGCTTGCGGGTTGATCCTTGCTGACAAGGTTGTTCTGTTGGTTTGCTTTTGTGAAAGTCGGACCGCCACCTGTGTTTTGGCAACTGGCAATCTCGGCCGTTATATTTATCTTACTTTATTGGGCTGCTCATGGCTCTTTGGGCATGTCTTTCGCTTTTGCGTTGCCGCGACGAGGTATAAGCCCTTCGTCCAATAATTAGACCTCCGCCTTTCCAATCGGAGATGAGCGCATGGGATCGAATGAAGGTCCCTGCCCCCAGGGGGGATTTCCTTCCTTCTTTCCTTCTTTTCTTCCTTCCTTCCTTCTTTTCTTCCCTCCTTCCTTCTTTTCTTCCTTCCTTCCTTCTTTTCTTCCCTCCTTCCTTCTTTTCAATTCTTCCTTCCTTCCTCGCTTCCTCCCTTCCTTCTTCCTTCCGTCCTCGCTTCCTCCCTTCCTCCCTCCTCCCCTCCCTCCCTCCCTCCCTTCCCTCCGTTCACGAATCATTTCTTTTGCCATTCTTCCCCGGACGCTTTCCGTGGGCCGAGTAGAATCACATCTCTCGCGCGAGGTCAACATGACGTCCATCACACAGCTCGAGATGACCGCTCAGGGGAGCCGAGGTCGTGGATCGACCGATGCGCAAGTCTGGTTTACCGAAAAGGTCTCGGCATTTCACAGCTCTTAGAACCTAGGACAGCTTTCTCAGACAGCAGACTGAACCATCCGACTGGTTGGGGATATCGACTTGTTCCTTCCCACCCTTAGACCCGGAGAATCGAGTCAGTTCGAGCGAGCGCCGATTTGCTGGAATTCGAGTCAATGAAGATGCAGCCCGGGTTCGACTGAGCCGTGCGGCACTAGGGCCGCATGGTTTTTGATCGTGACTCATGTGGATAGGTGGTGGATAATTCCTGAACCTACTTGACTGGGTACTGAATCACCCACAATGTTGATTGCTGCCAGGGTAAACCAACAGGGGAAGGATGGTTCTTGGATTTTTCGGACCCCTACTTGCGCTTTTCGGACCCATTTCAGCGAACATGCCCCAATCGTCCAAGCCTCCAAAGTGAAGGATGGGACAACCTGCTGGGGTTTTAGGGTCACCGTTGACCATACGCATAAACTTGAGTGTTGCTTCCTTTCGGACAGAAATATCTTTCTGGTTGTTTTGAATGATAGCTGAGGTTGCATCTGAGGTACCGATTTCGTTTCAGACCCATCCAAGGGCCCCGGGTGTCCCTTTCAGTTACATCACTTTTGGAGGGGAACACCGTCTTTCACGACGAGTTTACTGATCTGGGGTCGACATTCTGCAAGCGGTGACTTGCAGTCCCCCCCAGCTTTCCAGATAGAAATCCTGCACCACCTAGGAAGCTCTGGTGTGCTGATTCCCCGCAACTACCAGCAAACAATGGCTTCCCATGGTTTCGAAGTGGTGCAAAATGGACTTTGTCCACCCACAGTAGGAATGTCTTGCACCTCTGCCCTGCCGTGGCAGACGGTTTTTCGGGACTCCAGCCCAACTCGCCACCTTGCCGAACCGCCGGCGACGTCCGTCAGGCGCGCGGAAATGGATGAAACCTCCTGCGGTGTTTTCTGCTTCGGTGAAAAGAAAAGAGAAACGGCAGACCACGAGCGGTGGGTTCCAACTGATCTCTCGTTCTCGTTTCCTATCGGATCAACTGATCCCTTAGGTGTTTAGTTGTTTTCGGTTGGCTTAGTGGTCAGCTTCTGCGTCCTGTTTTTTTACCCACTGAAAGCTGAACTTTTAGCGGATCTGAGGGCAACCCAATTCTGAGATGGGTCTCTTTGACTTGGGGATGCGATGTTGACTTGGTTACTAGATCCCTGGGATTCCAAACGACCCTTAAAACCCATGGTTGGGTTCATGTAACTATGTAACCATTTGTAGCCCATGAATTCCCCAAGGCCGAACGGGGCCAAGGAACCCTAGAGATGGGCGGTCCTGTGATTCTCGACCATGGGCCAACTTCTTTGAAATCATTCGCAACGCGACCCAAATCGACAGCCTTCAGAAGTACTCAAGTCAAGTCTTGCTGCTGCCCTGGATTTGGGAGAACCATTGTGGATCGCACTCCCTGAGTTCCTGCACTGAAAACCATTTAGTGGCAAATTAGAAGTTCGGACTTGTTTTGGCCCATCAACTCAGGAAGTGAGTTATCCCTTCATCCATTCCAACTGGTGCGAAGTGGACTGATCTTGTCCTGCCTTGAGTACTCGAGGTCCTTTGTCTATCCGGACACCAACCGTTGAATCCGGACAATTGCCCTGCAGAAGGTTGGTGGTCCCCCCAACTAGTAGGCCGCCAAGCGCACACAGAACGGAGAGGATAATACTAATCGGGGGCCCCAATAGTGATGAATCCCGCTATCCAGGGACACCCCCCTATTGATCAACCATGGTGTACTAAACCAGAGTCAACACAAAAAGGGGCCCATCATTGAGCAGTTGGCAGACCGCCGTTTCAGCAAACGGAGATGGCATTGTCAAGCCTTAATGAAAACAAGCGCCGCCGCAAAGACCACAATTGATTCCTGTGGTTCCTGTTCCAGGTAGGAAACTCACTTTTAGGCAATGATTTGTAATGGCGAACCCCGTCAAAAATGGTTGCTGACCACAACTCCCCCCCCATGTCCACCCAAGGGGTCCCCACTTATTCACACCATCCGAGACATTCACTTTTGAGAACTTTGGTCACAAATCCAAAGGGAAGAGCCCACCGCCCGGGGTGGCTTTTCTTTGGCTTTCAACCCAAAAATGGGACCCTTTTGAGGAGTACCGGCCCTTCAAATGACAAGGAGAGCCATCTGAGAAGCCGGTAAGAAGTTCTACAAGCTTCCAGAATCCGATTTGGATCGCGTCCCGAAGTCGGCAACGGCGCAACATTTCGGCTCAGTTGCTGCGCACGGCTTTTCGCAGGCGGGCCATGTGGAGCTTTAGTCTTGGGTTCAGAAACCAATTGAGGAGTTCAAACCGAAACTGACAAACGGGCAAGTCATTTTGGGAGAAAGGCCCACCATCCACACCCACACCCATCCTGCTCCACGCAGGCCTGCTGCGGACGATTCAGTACAGGCGCCGGGATGCAGGGTGCATATGGCCTGGATTGCCCTTTGTTGCTGGTCTCCCATTGCAAAATCATGCGGTTCCAGAGGCCCATTGCGCATACTCCGCAGAGCCATTTGGGTCAGGAGAACAACCAATCTGCATCTAGAAGCCATGGCCAATATGCTGCTCGTGATAGTGGCACTCACCGGCGTTGCTGTGGGGAAATCCGCATGCACGTCCAACCGGCCCCAGATGAAGAGCTGCGGGGCGGAGTGCTTCAGCCACAGCGACGTGGCATCTTGCTCAGCCGACTGCCTGGAGCAGAAGGGTGAAAGCTCCGTTTGTGCGCAGTGCTATGGTCCCAAGATCCAATGCTCCATCGAGAAGTGCGTGGACAAGTGCAACAACGAGTTCGACTTTAACGGGGACTGCCAGGCATGCATGATGCAGACATGTAACTTTGCTACCTCTTGCACCCCTGACAAGTCCGCGCCGGCACCAGTGGATGCTTCCTTGCTCAAGGAGCTTGTCACCCTCGCCAAGACAAAGGACCCTGTTGCGGAGCCTGCGGCGGTTTGTGTGTCCAACAGGCCCGAGATGAAGAGCTGCGGGGCGGAGTGCTTCAGCCACAGCGACGTGGCATCTTGCTCAGCCGACTGCCTGGAGCAGAAGGGTGAAAGCTCCGTTTGTGCGCAGTGCTATGGTCCCAAGATCCAATGCTCCATCGAGAAGTGCGTGGACAAGTGCAACAACGAGTTCGACTTTAACGGGGACTGCCAGGCATGCATGATGCAGACGTGCAACTTTGCTACCTCTTGCACCCCCGACAAGTCCGCGGCGGCACCAGTGGATGCTTCCCTGCTCAAGGAGCTTGTCACCCTCGCCAAGACAAAGGACCCTGTTGCGGAGCCTGCGGCGGTTTGCGTGTCCAACAGGCCCGAGATGAAGAGCTGCGGGGCGGAGTGCTTCAGCCACAGCGACGTGGCATCTTGCTCAGCCGACTGCCTGGAGCAGAAGGGTGAAAGCTCCGTTTGTGCGCAGTGGCTATGGTCCCAAGATCCAGTGCTCCATCGAGAAGTGCGTGGACAAGTGCAACGACGAGTTCGACTTCAACGGGGACTGCCAGGCATGCATGATGCAGACGTGCAACTTTGCTACCTCTTGCACCCCCGACAAGTCTGCGCCGGCACCAGTGGATGCTTCCTTGCTCAAGGAGCTTGTCACCCTCGCCAAGACAAAGGACCCTGTTGCGGAGCCTGCGGCAGTTTGCGTGTCCAACAGGCCCGAGATGAAGAGCTGCGGGGCGGAGTGCTTCAGCCACAGCGACGTGGCATCTTGCTCAGCCGACTGCCTGGAGCAGAAGGGTGAAAGCTCCATTTGTGCGCAGTGCTATGGTCCCAAGATCCAGTGCTCCATCGAGAAGTGCGTGGACAAGTGCAACGACGAGTTCGACTTTAACGGGGACTGCCAGGCATGCATGATGCAGACGTGCAACTTTGCTACCTCTTGCACCCCCGACAAGTCCGCGCCGGCACCAGTGGATGCTTCCTTGCTCAAGGAGCTTGTCACCCTCGCCAAGACAAAGGACCCTGTTGCGGAGCCTGCGGCGGTTTGCGTGTCCAACAGGCCCGAGATGAAGAGCTGCGGGCGGAGTGCTTCAGCCACAGCGATCAGGCATCTTGCTCAGCCGACTGCCTGGAGCAGAAGGGTGAAAGTTCGTTTAAGTGCAGTGCTATGGTCCCAAGATCCGTGCTCCATCGAGAAGTGCGTGGACAAGTGCAACAACGGTGCCCGACTTTAACGGGGACTGCCAGGCATGCATGATGCAGACGTGCAACTTTGCTACCTCTTGCACCCCCGACAAGTCCGCGCCGGCACCAGTGGATGCTTCCTTGCTCAAGGAGCTTGTCACCCTCGCCAAGACAAAGGACCCTGTTGCGGAGCCTGCGGCGGTTTGCGTGTCCAACAGGCCCGAGATGAAGAGCTGCGGGGCGGAGTGCTTAAGCCACAGCGACGTGGCATCTTGCTCAGCCGACTGCCTGGAGCAGAAGGGTGAAAGCTCCGTTTGTGCGCAGTGCTATGGTCCCAAGATCCAGTGCTCCATCGAGAAGTGCGTGGACAAGTGCAACGACGAGTTCGACTTTAACGGGGACTGCCAGGCATGCATGATGCAGACGTGCAACTTTGCTACCTCTTGCACCCCCGACAAGTCCGCGCCGGCACCAGTGGATGCTTCCTTGCTCAAGGAGCTTGCCGGTCTTGCGAAGCCCAAGTCCGGCTCTGACGTCCTGTACCCATAGGCGGATTGGAATGTACAGGTTTGCTTTGGTTGAGCTTTTGGGCCAACAGTGCCGCGACCAACCAGGCAAGTTCTAGAGCCATCCCGTACAGATGTTTCCGGATGTCCAGGTCCATGACCCAGGTGGCTTGCGGGTTGATCCTTACTGACAAGGTTGTTCTGTTGATCAGCTTTTGTGTGAGGGTCGGACCGCCACCTGTGTGTTGGCAACTGGCAAATTCGGCCGTTATATTTATCTTACTTTATTGGGCTGCTCATGGCTCTTTGGGCATGTCTTTCACTTTTGCGTTGCCGCGACGAGGTATAAGCCCTTCGTCCAATAATTAGACCTCCGCCTTTCCAATCGGAGATGAGCGCATCGGATCGAATGAAAGTCCCTGTCCCCCAGGGGGATTTCCTTCCTTCTTTCCTTCGTTCCTTCCATCATTATTTCCTTCTTTTCTTCCTTCCTTCCTTCTTTTCTTCCTTCCTTCCTCGCTTCCTCCCTTCCTCCCTCCTCCCCTCCCTCCCTCCCTCCCTTCCCTCCGTTCACGAATCATTTCTTTTGCCATTCTTCCCCGGACGCTTTCCGTGGGCCGAGTAGAATCACATCTCTCGCGCGAGGTCAACATGACGTCCATCACACAGCTCGAGATGACCGCTCAGGGGAGCCGAGGTCGTGGATCGACCGATGCGCAAGTCTGGTTTACCGAAAAGGTCTCGGCATTTCGCAGCTCTTAGAACCTAGGACAGCTTTCTCAGACAGCAGACTGAACCATCCGACTGGTTGGGGATATCGACTTGTTCCTTCCCACCCTTAGACCCGGAGAATCGAATCAGTTCGAGCGAGCGCCGATTTGCTGGAATTCGAGTCAATGAAGATGCAGCCCGGGTTCGACTGAGCCGTGCGGCACTAGGGCCGCATGGTTTTTGATCGTGACTCATGTGGATAGGTGGTGGATAATTCCTGAACCTACTTGACTGGGTACTGAATCACCCACAATGTTGATTGCTGCCAGGGTAAACCAACAGGGGAAGGATGGTTCTTGGATTTTTCGGACCCCTACTTGCGCTTTTCGGACCCATTTCAGCGAACATGCCCCAATCGTCCAAGCCTCCAAAGTGAAGGATGGGACAACCTGCTGGGGTTTTAGGGTCACCGTTGACCATACGCATAAACTTGAGTGTTGCTTCCTTTCGGACAGATAACCGCTGACCATAGATGGCATGAACTTGAGTGTTGCTTCCTTTCGGACAGACAACCGCTGACCATACATGGCATGAACTTGAGTGTTGCTTCCTTTCGGACAAAAATATCTTTCTGGTTGTTTTGAATGATAGCTGAGGTTGCATCTGAGGTACCGATTTCGTTTCAGACCCATCCAAGGGCCCCGGGTGTCCCTTTCAGTTACATCACTTTTGGAGGGGAACACCGTCTTTCACGACGAGTTTACTGATCTGGGGTCGACATTCTGCAAGCGGTGACTTGCAGTCCCCCCCAGCTTTCCAGATAGAAATCCTGCACCACCTAGGAAGCTCTGGTGTGCTGATTCCCCGCAACTACCAGCAAACAATGGCTTCCCATGGTTTCGAAGTGGTGCAAAATGGACTTTGTCCACCCACAGTAGGAATGTCTTGCACCTCTGCCCTGCCGTGGCAGACGGTTTTTCGGGACTCCAACCCAACTCGCCACCTTGCGAACCGCCAGCGACGTCCGTCAGGCGCGGAAATGCATGAAACCTCGGCGGTGTTTTGCTCGGAAAAAGAAAAAGAGAAACGGCAGACGACGAGCGGTGGGTTCCAAGGATCTCTGGTTCTCGTTTCCCATCGGATCATCCGATCCCTTAGGTGTTTAGTTGTTTTCGGTTGGCTTAGTGGTCAGCTTCGCGTCCCGTTTTTTTACCCACTGAAAGTTGAACTTTGAGCGGATCTGAGGGCAACCCAATTCTGAGATGGGTCTCTTTGACTTGGGGATGCGATGTTGACTTGGTTACTAGATCCCTGGGATTCCAAACGACCCTTAAAACCCATGGTTGGGTTCATGTAACTATGTAACCATTTGTAGCCCATGAATTCCCCAAGGCCGAACGGGGCCAAGGAACCCTAGAGATGGGCGGTCATGTGATTCTCGACCATGGGCCAACTTCTTTGAAATCATTCGCAACGCGACCCAAATCGACAGCCTTCAGAAGTACTCAAGTCAAGTCTTGCTGCTGCCCTGGATTTGGGAGAACCATTGTGGATCGCACTCCCTGAGTTCCTGCACTGAAAACCATTTAGTGGCAAATTAGAAGTTCGGACTTGTTTTGGCCCATCAACTCAGGAAGTGAGTTATCCCTTCATCCATTCCAACTGGTGCGAAGTGGACTGATCTTGTCCTGCCTTGAGTACTCGAGGTCCTTTGTCTATCCGGACACCAACCGTTGAATCCGGACAATTGCCCTGCAGAAGGTTGGTGGTCCCCCCAAGTAGTAGGCCGCCAAGCGCACACAGAACGGAGAGGATAATACTAATCGGGGGCCCCAATAGTGATGAATCCCGCTATCCAGGGACACCCCCCTATTGATCAACCATGGTGTACTAAACCAGAGTCAAAACAAAAAGGGGCCCATCATTGAGCAGTTGGCAGACCCCCGTTTCAGCAAACGGAGATGGCATTGTCAAACCTTAATGATCACAAGCGCCGCCGCAAGGGCCACAATTGATTCCTGTGGTTCCTGTTCCAGGTAGGAAACTCACTTTTGGGCAATGATTTGTAATAGCGAACCCCATCAAAAATGGTTGCTGACCACAACTCCCCCCCTATGTCCACCCAAGGGGTCCCCACTTATTCACACCATCCGAGACATTCACTTTTGAGAACTTTGGTCACAAATCCAAAGGGAAGAGCCCACCGCCCGGGGTGGCTTTTCTTTGGCTTTCAACCCAAAAATGGGACCCTTTTGAGGAGTACCGGCCCTTCAAATGACAAGGAGAGCCATCTGAGAAGCCGGTAAGAAGTTCTACAAGCTTCCAGAATCCGATTTGGATCGCGTCCCGAAGTCGGCAACGGCGCAACATTTCGGCTCAGTTGCTGCGCACGGCTTTTCGCAGGCGGGCCATGTGGAGCTTTAGTCTTGGGTTCAGAAACCAATTGAGGAGTTCAAACCGAAACTGACAAACGGGCAAGTCATTTTGGGAGAAAGGCCCACCATCCACACCCACACCCATCCTGCTCCACGCAGGCCTGCTGCGGACGATTCAGTACAGGCGCAGGGATGCAGGGTGCATATGGCCTGGATCATTGCCGTTTGTTGCTGGTCTCCCATTGCGAAATCATGCGGTTCCAGAGGCCCATTGCGAATACAGAGCCATTTGGGTCAGGAGAGCAACCAAATTGCATCTAGAAGCCATGGCCAACATGCTGCTCGTGATAGTGGCACTCACCGGCGTTGCTGTGGGGAAATCCGCATGCACGTCCAACCGGCCCCAGATGAAGAGCTGCGGGGCGGAGTGCTTCAGCCACAGCGACGTAGCATCTTGCTCAGCCGACTGCCTGGAGCAGAAGGGTGAAAGCTCCGTTTGTGCGCAGTGCTATGGTCCCAAGATCCAGTGCTCCATCGAGAAGTGCGTGGACAAGTGCAACGACGAGTTCGACTTTAACGGGGACTGCCAGGCATGCATGATGCAGACGTGTAACTTTGCTACCTCTTGCACCCCTGACAAGTCCGCGCCGGCACCAGTGGATGCTTCCTTGCTCAAGGAGCTTGTCACCCTCGCCAAGACAAAGGACCCTGTTGCGGAGCCTGCGGCGGTTTGCGTGTCCAACAGGCCCGAGATGAAGAGCTGCGGGGCGGAGTGCTTCAGCCACAGCGACGTGGCATCTTGCTCAGCCGACTGCCTGGAGCAGAAGGGTGAAAGCTCCGTTTGTGCGCAGTGCTATGGTCCCAAGATCCAATGCTCCATCGAGAAGTGCGTGGACAAGTGCAACAACGAGTTCGACTTTAACGGGGACTGCCAGGCATGCATGATGCAGACGTGCAACTTTGCTACCTCTTGCACCCCCGACAAGTCCGCGGCGGCACCAGTGGATGCTTCCTTGCTCAAGGAGCTTGTCACCCTCGCCAAGACAAAGGACCCTGTTGCGGAGCCTGCGGCGGTTTGCGTGTCCAACAGGCCCGAGATGAAGAGCTGCGGGGCGGAGTGCTTCAGCCACAGCGACGTGGCATCTTGCTCAGCCGACTGCCTGGAGCAGAAGGGTGAAAGCTCCGTTTGTGCGCAGTGCTATGGTCCCAAGATCCAGTGCTCCATCGAGAAGTGCGTGGACAAGTGCAACGACGAGTTCGACTTTAACGGGGACTGCCAGGCATGCATGATGCAGACGTGCAACTTTGTTACCTCTTGCACCCCCGACAAGTCCGCGGCGGCACCAGTGGATGCTTCCCTGCTCAAGGAGCTTGTCACCCTCGCCAAGACAAAGGACCCTGTTGCGGAGCCTGCGGCGGTTTGCGTGTCCAACAGGCCCGAGATGAAGAGCTGCGGGGCGGAGTGCTTCAGCCACAGCGACGTGGCATCTTGCTCAGCCGACTGCCTGGAGCAGAAGGGTGAAAGCTCCGTTTGTGCGCAGTGCTATGGTCCCAAGATCCAGTGCTCCATCGAGAAGTGCGTGGACAAGTGCAACGACGAGTTCGACTTTAACGGGGACTGCCAGGCATGCATGATGCAGACGTGCAACTTTGCCACCTCTTGCACCCCCGACAAGTCCGCGGCGGCACCAGTGGATGCTTCCCTGCTCAAGGAGCTTGTCACCCTCGCCAAGACAAAGGACCCTGTTGCGGAGCCTGCGGCGGTTTGCGTGTCCAACAGGCCCGAGATGAAGAGCTGCGGGGCGGAGTGCTTCAGCCACAGCGACGTGGCATCTTGCTCAGCCGACTGCCTGGAGCAGAAGGGTGAAAGCTCCGTTTGTGCGCAGTGCTATGGTCCCAAGATCCAGTGCTCCATCGAGAAGTGCGTGGACAAGTGCAACAACGAGTTCGACTTTAACGGGGACTGCCAGGCATGCATGATGCAGACGTGCAACTTTGCTACCTCTTGCACCCCTGACAAGTCCGCGGCGGCACCAGTGGATGCTTCCTTGCTCAAGGAGCTTGTCACCCTCGCCAAGACAAAGGACCCTGTTGCGGAGCCTGCGGCGGTTTGCGTGTCCAACAGGCCCGAGATGAAGAGCTGCGGGGCGGAGTGCTTCAGCCACAGCGACGTGGCATCTTGCTCAGCCGACTGCCTGGAGCAGAAGGGTGAAAGCTCCGTTTGTGCGCAGTGCTATGGTCCCAAGATCCAGTGCTCCATCGAGAAGTGCGTGGACAAGTGCAACGACGAGTTCGACTTCAACGGGGACTGCCAGGCATGCATGATGCAGACGTGCAACTTTGCTACCTCTTGCACCCCCGACAAGTCCGCGCCGGCACCAGTGGATGCTTCCTTGCTCAAGGAGCTTGCCGGTCTTGCGAAGCCCAAGTCCGGTTCTGACGTACTGTACCCATAGGCGGATTGGAATGTACAGGTTTGCTTTGGTTGAGCTTTTGGGCCAACAGTGCCGCGACCAACCAGGCAAGTTCTAGAGCCATCCCGTATAGATGTTTCCGGATGTCCAGGTCCATGACCCAGGTGGCTTGCGGGTTGATCCTTACTGACAAGGTTGTTCTGTTGATCAGCTTTTGTGTGAAGGTCGGACCGCCACCTGTGTGTTGGCAACTGGCAAATTCGGCCGTTATATTTATCTTACTTTATTGGGCTGCTCATGGCTCTTTGGGCATGTCTTTCACTTTTGCGTTGCCGCGACGAGGTATAAGCCCTTCGTCCAATAATTAGACCTCCGCCTTTCCAATCGGAGATGAGCGCATCGGATCGAATGAAAGTCCCTGTCCCCCAGGGGGATTTCCTTCCTTCTTTCCTTCGTTCCTTCCATCATTATTTCCTTCTTTTCTTCCTTCCTTCCTTCCTTCCTTCCTTCTTTTCCTCCTTCCTTCCTCGCTTCCTCCCTTCCTCCCTCCTCCCTCCCTCCCTCCCTCCCTCCCTTCCCTCCGTTCACGAATCATTTCTTTTGCCATTCTTCCACGGACACTTTCCGTGGGCCGAGTAGAATCACATCTCTCGCGCGAGGTCAACATGACGTCCATCACACAGCTCGAGATGACCGCTCAGGCGAGCCGAGGTCGTGGATCGACTGATGCGCAAGTCTGGTTTACCGAAAAGGTCTCGGCATTTCACAGCTCTTAGAACCTAGGACAGCTTTCTCAGACAGCAGACTGAACCATCCGACTGGTTTGGGGATATCGACTTGTTCCTTCCCACCCTTAGACCCGGAGAATCGAGTCAGTTCGAGCGAGCGTCGATTTGCTGGAATTCGAGTCGATGAAGATGCAGCCCGGGTTCGCCTGAGCCGTGCGGCACTAGGGCCGCATGGTTTTTGATCGTGACTCATGTGGATAGGTGGTGGATAATTCCTGAACCTACTTGACTGGGTACTGAATCACCCACAATGTTGATTGCTGCCAGGGTAAACCAACAGGGGAAGGATGGTTCTTGGATTTTTCGGACCCCTACTTGCGCTTGTCTATTGGTGCTCCTTCAGTGCAAACCCCTCCTTGTGAATCAGATTGTCATCCCGCTTTGTCGTAGGGAACGGATTTGCCTTTGGAGAGAGTCCGCATTTCAGCGAACATGCCCCAATCGTCCAAGCCTCCAAAGTGAAGGATTGGACAACCTGCTGTAGTTTTAGGGTCACCGTTGACCATACGCATAAACTTGAGTGTTGCTTCCTTTCAGACAGATAACCGCTGACCATAGATGGCATGAACTTGAGTGTTGCTTCCTTTCGGACAGACAACCGCTGACCATACATGGCATGAACTTGAGTGTTGCTTCCTTTCGGACAGAAATATCTTTCTGGTTGTTTTGAATGATAGCTGAGGTTGCATCTGAGGTACCGATTTCGTTTCAGACCCATCCAAGAGCCCCGGGTGTCCCTTTCAGTTCCATCACTTTTGGAGGGGAACACCGTCTTTCACGACGAGTCTACTGATCTGGGGTCGACATTCTGCAAGCGGTGACTTGCAGTCCCCCCCAGCTTTTCAGATAGAAATCCTGCACCACCTAGGAAGCTCTGGTGTGCTGATTCCCCGCAACTACCAGCAAACAATGGCTTCCCATGGTTTCGAAGTGGTGCAAAATGGACTTTGTCCACCCACAGTAGGAATGTCTTGCACCTCTGCCCTGCCGTGGCAGACGGTTTTTCGGGACTCCAACCCAACTCGCCACCTTGCGAACCGCCAGCGACGTCCGTCAGGCGCGGAAATGCATGAAACCTCGGCAGTGTTTTGCTCGGAAAAAGAAAAAGAGAAACGGCAGACGACGAGCGGTGGGTTCCAAGGATCTCTGGTTCTCGTTTCCCATCGGATCATCCGATCCCTTAGGTGTTTAGTTGTTTTCGGTTGGCTTAGTGGTCAGCTTCGCGTCCCGTTTTTTTACCCACTGAAAGTTGAACTTTGAGCGGATCTGAGGGCAACCCAATTCTGAGATGGGTCTCTTTGACTTGGGGATGCGATGTTGACTTGGTTACTAGATCCCTGGGATTCCAAACGACCCTTAAAACCCATGATTGGGTTCATGTAACTATGTAACCATTTGTAGCCCATGAATTCCCCAAGGCCGAACGGGGCCAAGGAACCCTAGAGATGGGCGGTCCTCTGATTCTCGACCATGGGCCAACCTCTTTGAAATCATTCGCAACGCGACCCAAATCGACAGCCCTCAGAAGTACTCAAGTCAAGTCTTGCTGCTGCCCTGGATTTGGGAGAACCATTGTGGATCGCACTCCCTGAGTTCCTGCACTGAAAACCATTTAGTGGCAAATTAGAAGTTCGGACTTGTTTTGGCCCATCAACTCAGGAAGTGAGTTATCCCTTCATCCATTCCAACTGGTGCGAAGTGGACTGATCTTGTCCTGCCTTGAGTACTCGAGGTCCTTTGTCTATCCGGACACCAACCGTTGAATCCGGACAATTGCCCTGCAGAAGGTTGGTGGTCCACCCAAGTAGTAGGCCGCCAAGCGCACACAGAACGGAGAGGATAATACTAATCGGGGGCCCCAATAGTGATGAATCCCCCTATCCAGGGACACCCCCCTATTGATCAACCATGGTGTACTAAACCAGAGTCAACACAAAAAGGGGCCCATCATTGAGCAGTAGGCAGACCCCCGTTTCAGCAAACGGAGATGGCATTGTCAAACCTTAATGATCACAAGCGCCGCCGCAAGGGCCACAATTGATTCCTGTGGTTCCTGTTCCAGGTAGGAAACTCACTTTTGGGCAATGATTTGCAATGGCGAACCCATCAAAAATGGTTGCTGACCACAACTCCCCCCCTATGTCCACCCAAGGGATCCCCACTTATTCACACCATCCGAGACATTCACTTTTGAGAACTTTGGTCACAAATCCAAAGGGAAGAGCCCACCGCCCGGGGTGGCTTTTCTTTGGCTTTCAACCCAAAAATGGGACCCTTTTGAGGAGTACCGGCCCTTCAAATGACAAGGAGAGCCATCTGAGAAGCCGGTAAGAAGTTCTACAAGCTTCCAGAATCCGATTTGGATCGCGTCCCGAAGTCGGCAACGGCGAAACATTTCGGCTCAGTTGCTGCGCACGGCTTTTCGCAGGCGGGCCATGTGGAGCTTTAGTCTTGGGTTCAGAAACCAATTGAGGAGTTCAAACCGAAACTGACAAACGGGCAAGTCATTTTGGGAGAAAGGCCCACCATCCACACCCACACCCATCCTGCTCCACGCAGGCCTGCTGCGGACGATTCAGTACAGGCGCAGGGATGCAGGGTGCATATGGCCTGGATCATTGCCGTTTGTTGCTGGTCTCCCATTGCGAAATCATGCGGTTCCAGAGGCCCATTGCGAATACTCCGCATGAGAGCCATTTGGGTCAGGAGAACAACCAATCTGCATCTAGAAGCCATGGCCAACATGCTGCTCGTGATAGTGGCACTCACCGGCGTTGCTGTGGGGAAATCCGCATGCACGTCCAACCGGCCCGAGATGAAGAGCTGCGGGGCGGAGTGCTTCAGCCACAGCGACGTGGCATCTTGCTCAGCCGACTGCCTGGAGCAGAAGGGTGAAAGCTCCGTTTGTGCGCAGTGCTATGGTCCCAAGATCCAATGCTCCATCGAGAAGTGCGTGGACAAGTGCAACGACGAGTTCGACTTTAACGGGGACTGCCAGGCATGCATGATGCAGACGTGCAACTTTGCTACCTCTTGCACCCCCGACAAGTCCGCGGCGGCACCAGTGGATGCTTCCCTGCTCAAGGAGCTTGTCACCCTCGCCAATGCAAAGGACCCTGTTGCGGAGCCTGCGGCGGTTTGCGTGTCCAACAGGCCCGAGATGAAGAGCTGCGGGGCGGAGTGCTTCAGCCACAGCGACGTGGCATCTTGCTCAGCCGACTGCCTGGAGCAGAAGGGTGAAAGCTCCGTTTGTGCGCAGTGCTATGGTCCCAAGATCCAGTGCTCCATCGAGAAGTGCGTGGACAAGTGCAACGACGAGTTCGACTTTAACGGGGACTGCCAGGCATGCATGATGCAGACGTGCAACTTTGCTACCTCTTGCACCCCCGACAAGTCCGCGGCGGCACCAGTGGATGCTTCCCTGCTCAAGGAGCTTGTCACCCTCGCCAAGACAAAGGACCCTGTTGCGGAGCCTGCGGCGGTTTGCGTGTCCAACAGGCCCGAGATGAAGAGCTGCGGGGCGGAGTGCTTCAGCCACAGCGACGTGGCATCTTGCTCAGCCGACTGCCTGGAGCAGAAGGGTGAAAGCTCCGTTTGTGCGCAGTGCTATGGTCCCAAGATCCAATGCTCCATCGAGAAGTGCGTGGACAAGTGCAACAACGAGTTCGACTTTAACGGGGACTGCCAGGCATGCATGATGCAGACGTGCAACTTTGCTACCTCTTGCACCCCCGACAACTCCGCGGCGGTACCAGTGGATGCTTCCCTGCTCAAGGAGCTTGTCACCCTCGCCAATGCAAAGGACCCTGTTGCGGAGCCTGCGGCGGTTTGCGTGTCCAACAGGCCCGAGATGAAGAGCTGCGGGGCGGAGTGCTTCAGCCACAGCGACGTGGCATCTTGCTCAACCGACTGCCTGGAGCAGAAGGGTGAAAGCTCCGTTTGTGCGCAGTGCTATGGTCCCAAGATCCAATGCTCCATCGAGAAGTGCGTGGACAAGTGCAACGACGAGTTCGACTTCAACGGGGACTGCCAGGCATGCATGATGCAGACGTGCAACTTTGCTACCTCTTGCACCCCCGACAAGTCCGCGGCGGCACCAGTGGATGCTTCCTTGCTCAAGGAGCTTGTCACCCTCGCCAAGACAAAGGACCCTGTTGCGGAGCCTGCGGCGGTTTGCCAACAGGCCCGAGATGAAGAGCTGCGGGGCGGAGTGCTTCAGCCACAGCGACGTGGCATCTTGCTCAGCCGACTGCCTGGAGCAGAAGGGTGAAAGCTCCGTTTGTGCGCAGTGCTATGGTCCCAAGATCCAATGCTCCATCGAGAAGTGCGTGGACAAGTGCAACGACGAGTTCGACTTTAACGGGGACTGCCAGGCATGCATGATGCAGACGTGCAACTTTGCTACCTCTTGCACCCCCGACAAGTCCGCGCCGGCACCAGTGGATGCTTCCCTGCTCAAGGAGCTTGTCACCCTCGCCAAGACAAAGGACCCTGTTGCGGAGCCTGCGGCAGTTTGCGTGTCCAACAGGCCCGAGATGAAGAGCTGCGGGGCGGAGTGCTTCAGCCACAGCGACGTGGCATCTTGCTCAGCCGACTGCCTGGAGCAGAAGGGTGAAAGCTCCGTTTGTGCGCAGTGCTATGGTCCCAAGATCCAGTGCTCCATCGAGAAGTGCGTGGACAAGTGCAACGACGAGTTCGACTTTAACGGGGACTGCCAGGCATGCATGATGCAGACGTGCAACTTTGCTACCTCTTGCACCCCCGACAAGTCCGCGCCGGCACCAGTGGATGCTTCCTTGCTCAAGGAGCTTGTCACCCTCGCCAAGACAAAGGACCCTGTTGCGGAGCCTGCGGCAGTTTGCGTGTCCAACAGGCCCGAGATGAAGAGCTGCGGGGCGGAGTGCTTCAGCCACAGCGACGTGGCATCTTGCTCAGCCGACTGCCTGGAGCAGAAGGGTGAAAGCTCCGTTTGTGCGCAGTGCTATGGTCCCAAGATCCAGTGCTCCATCGAGAAGTGCGTGGACAAGTGCAACGACGAGTTCGACTTTAACGGGGACTGCCAGGCATGCATGATGCAGACGTGCAACTTTGCTACCTCTTGCACCCCCGACAAGTCCGCGGCGGCACCAGTGGATGCTTCCTTGCTCAAGGAGCTTGCCGGTCTTGCGAAGCCCAAGTCCGGTTCTGACGTACTGTACCCATAGGCGGATTGGAATGTACAGGTTTGCTTTGGTTGAGCTTTTGGGCCAACAGTGCCGCGACCAACCAGGAAAGTTCTAGAGCCATCCCGTACAGATGTTTCCGGATGTCCAGGTCCATGACCCAGGTGGCTTGCGGGTTGATCCTTGCTGACAAGGTTGTTCTGTTGGTTTGCTTTTGTGAAAGTCGGACCGCCACCTGTGTTTTGGCAACTGGCAATCTCGGCCGTTATATTTATCTTACTTTATTGGGCTGCTCATGGCTCTTTGGGCATGTCTTTCGCTTTTGCGTTGCCGCGACGAGGTATAAGCCCTTCGTCCAATAATTAGACCTCCGCCTTTCCAATCGGAGATGAGCGCATGGGATCGAATGAAGGTCCCTGCCCCCAGGGGGGATTTCCTTCCTTCTTTCCTTCTTTTCTTCCTTCCTTCCTTCTTTTCTTCCCTCCTTCCTTCTTTTCTTCCTTCCTTCCTTCTTTTCTTCCCTCCTTCCTTCTTTTCAATTCTTCCTTCCTTCCTCGCTTCCTCCCTTCCTCCCTCCTGCCTCCCTCCCTCCCTCCCTCCTCCCTCCCTCGCTTCCTTCCTCCCTCCCTTCCCTCCGTTCACAATTCATTTCTTTTGCCATTCTTCCCCGGACGCTTTCCGTGGGCCGAGTAGAATCACATCTCTCGCGAGGTCAACATGACGTCCATCACACAGGTCGAGATGACCGCTCAGGCGAGCCGAGGTCGTGGATCGACCAATGCGCAAGTCTGGTTTACCGAAAAGGTCTCGGCATTTCACAGCTCTTAGAAACCTAAAACCTCCGACCTTAGGACCTTAGGACCTTAGGACCCAGGTCAGAACTCACAAAGCCGGCCATTTCTGTGGGATCCGTGGCGCTTGAACTGGTTTCCAACCAGCCAAGAGTCAAGTCGATGTTCAGGGCTTCAGCTTTCTCAGACAGCAGACTGAACCATCCGACTGGTTTGGGGATATCGACTTGTTCCTTCCCACTCTTAGACCCGGAGATTCGAGTCAGTTCGAGCGAAGCGCCGATTTGCTCGAATTCGAGTCGATGAAGATGCAGGCCAGGTTCGACTGAGCCGTGCGGCACTCATGTGAAGTTTAATCAAAATTTGTGCGTGTGTTTGTACTTCCCGCCCCTTTGGAGGGGACGAGCTCTGATTTTAAACATGTCCTTTAGGTCCGCATGGTTTTTGATCGTGACTCATGTGGATAGGTGGTGGATAATTCCTGAACCTACTTGACTGGGTACTGAATCACCCACAATGTTGATTGCTGCCAGGGTAAACCAAGAGGGGAAGGATGGTTCTTGGATTTTTCGGATCCCTAGTTGCGCTGCTTGTCTATTGGTCCTCGAGTCCCCAAACAGGGAGGCTCCTTCAGTGCAAACCCCTCCTTAATCAGATTGTCATCCCGCTTTGTCGTAGGGAACGGATTTGTCTTTGGAGAGAGTCCGCATTTCAGCGAACATGCCCCAATCGTCCAAGCCTCCAAAGTGAAGGACGGGACAACCTGCTGGGGTTTTAGGGTCACCGTTGACCATATAAACTTGAGTGTTGCTTCCTTTCGGACAGATAACCGCTGACCATAGATGGCATGAACGTGAGTGTTGCTTCCTTTCGGACAGATAACCGCTGACCATACATGGCATGAACTTGAGTGTTGCTTCCTTTCGGACAGAAATATCTTTCTGGTTGTTTTGAATGATAGCTGAGGTTGCATCTGAGGTACCGATTTCGTTTCAGACCCATCCAAGGGCCCCGGGTGTCCCTTTCAGTTCCATCACTTTTGGAGGGGAACACCGTCTTTCAGGACGAGTTTACTGATCTGGGGTCGACATTGTGCAAGCGGTGACTTGCAGTCCCCCCCAGCTTTCCAGATAGAAATCCTGCACCACCTAGGAAGCTTTGGTGTGCTGATTCCCCGCAACTACCAGCAAACAATGGCTTCCCATGGTTTCGAAGTGGTGCAAAATGGCCATTGTAGGAATGTCTTGCACCTCTGTCCTGCCGTGGCAAACGGCTTTTCGGGACTCCAACCCAACTCGCCACCTTGCGAACCGCCAGCGACGTCCGTCAGGCGCGGAAATGCATGAAACCTCGGCGGTGGTTCGCTCGCGGAAAAAGAAAAAGAAAAACGGCAGACGACGAGCGGTGGGTTCCAAGGATCTCTGGTTCTCGTTTCCCATCGGATCATCCGATCCCTTAGGTGTTTAGTTGTTTTCGGTTGGCTTAGTGGTCAGCTTCGCGTCCCGTTTTTTTACCCACTGAAAGTTGAACTTTGAGCGGATCTGAGGGCAACCCAATTCTGAGATGGGTCTCTTTGACTTGGGGATGCGATGTTGACTTGGTTACTAGATCCCTGGGATTCCAAACGACCCTTAAAACCCATGATTGGGTTCATGTAACTATGTAACCATTTGTAGCCCATGAATTCCCCAAGGCCGAACGGGGCCAAGGAACCCTAGAGATGGGCGGTCCTATGATTCTCGACCATGGGCCAACCTCTTTGAAATCATTCGCAACGCGACCCAAATCGACAGCCCTCAGAAGTAATCAAGTCAAGTCTTGCTGCTGCCCTGGATTTGGGAGAACCATTGTGGATCGCACTCCCTGAGTTCCTGCACTGAAAACCATTTAGTGGCAAATTAGAAGTTCGGACTTGTTTTGGCCCATCAACTCAGGAAGTGAGTTATCCCTTCATCCATTCCAACTGGTGCGAAGTGGACTGATCTTGTCCTACTCGAGGTCCTTTGTCTATCCGGATCATTTTGAGGGACACCAACCGTTGAATCCGGACAATTGCCCTGCAGAAGGTTGGTGGTCCCCCCAAGTAGTAGGCCGCCAAGCGCACGCAGAACGGAGAGGATAATACTAATCGGGGGCCCCAATAATGATGAATCCCCACTATCCAGGGACACCCCCCCTGTTAATCAACCATGGTTTACTAATCCGGGGTCAACACAAAAAGAAACCCCATCATTGAGCAGTTGGCAGACCCCCGTTTCAGCAAACGGAGATGGCATTGTCAACCCCTTAATGAAAACAAGCGCCGCCGCAAAGACCACAATTGATTCCTGTGAATCCTGTTCCAGGTAGGAAACTCACTTTTGGGCAATGATTTGTAATAGCGAACCCCATCAAAAATGGTTGCTGACCACAACTCCCCCCCTATGTCCACCCAAGGGGTCCCCACTTATTCACACCATCCGAGACATTCACTTTTGAGAACTTTGGTCACAAATCCAAAGGGAAGAGCCCACCGCCCGGGGTGGCTTTTCTTTGGCTTTCAACCCAAAAATGGGACCCTTTTGAGGAGTACCGGCCCTTCAAATGACAAGGAGAGCCATCTGAGAAGCCGGTAAGAAGTTCTACAAGCTTCCAGAATCCGATTTGGATCGCATCCCGAAGTCGGCAACGGCGCAACATTTCGGCTCAGTTGCTGCGCACAGCTTTTCGCAGGCGGGCCATGGAGCTTTGGTCTTGGGTTCAGAAACCAATTGAGGAGTTCAAACCGAAACTGACAAACGGGCAAGTCATTTTGGGAGAAAGGCCCACCATCCACACCACCCATCCTGCTCCACGCAGGCCTCCTGCGGACGATTCACTACAGGCGGGATGCAGGGCGCATATGGCCTGGATTGCCGTTTGTTGCTGGTCTCCCATTGCGAAATCATGCGATTCCAGAGGCCCATTGTGTATACTCCGCATGAGAGCCATTTGGGTCAGGAGAACAACCAATCTGCATCTAGAAGCCATGGCCAACATGCTGCTCGTGATAGTGGCACTCACCGGCGTTGCTGTGGGGAAATCCACATGCACGTCCAACCGGCCCGAGATGAAGAGCTGCGGGGCGGAGTGCTTCAGCCACAGCGACGTGGCATCTTGCTCAGCCGACTGCCTGGAGCAGAAGGGTGAAAGCTCCGTTTGTGCGCAGTGCTATGGTCCCAAGATCCAGTGCTCCATCGAGAAGTGCGTGGACAAGTGCAACGACGAGTTCGACTTTAACGGGGACTGCCAGGCATGCATGATGCAGACGTGCAACTTTGCTACCTCTTGCACCCCTGACAAGTCCGCGCCGGCACCAGTGGATGCTTCCTTGCTCAAGGAGCTTGTCACCCTCGCCAATGCAAAGGACCCTGTTGCGGAGCCTGCGGCGGTTTGCGTGTCCAACAGGCCCGAGATGAAGAGCTGCGGGGCGGAGTGCTTCAGCCACAGCGACGTGGCGTCTTGTTCAGCCGACTGCCTGGAGCAGAAGGGTGAAAGCTCCGTTTGTGCGCAGTGCTATGGTCCCAAGATCCAGTGCTCCATCGAGAAGTGCGTGGACAAGTGCAACGACGAGTTCGACTTTAACGGGGACTGCCAGGCATGCATGATGCAGACGTGCAACTTTGCTACCTCTTGCACCCCCGACAAGTCCGCGCCGGCACCAGTGGATGCTTCCCTGCTCAAGGAGCTTGTCACCCTCGCCAAGACAAAGGACCCTGTTGCGGAGCCTGCGGCGGTTTGCGTGTCCAACAGGCCCGAGATGAAGAGCTGCGGGGCGGAGTGCTTCAGCCACAGCGACGTGGCATCTTGCTCAGCCGACTGCCTGGAGCAGAAGGGTGAAAGCTCCGTTTGTGCGCAGTGCTATGGTCCCAAGATCCAGTGCTCCATCGAGAAGTGCGTGGACAAGTGCAACGACGAGTTCGACTTTAACGGGGACTGCCAGGCATGCATGATGCAGACGTGCAACTTTGCTACCTCTTGCACCCCCGACAAGTCCGCGCCGGCACCAGTGGATGCTTCCTTGCTCAAGGAGCTTGTCACCCTCGCCAAGACAAAGGACCCTGTTGCGGAGCCTGCGGCGGTTTGCGTGTCCAACAGGCCCGAGATGAAGAGCTGCGGGGCGGAGTGCTTCAGCCACAGCGACGTGGCATCTTGCTCAGCCGACTGCCTGGAGCAGAAGGGTGAAAGCTCCGTTTGTGCGCAGTGCTATGGTCCCAAGATCCAGTGCTCCATCGAGAAGTGCGTGGACAAGTGCAACGACGAGTTCGACTTTAACGGGGACTGCCAGGCATGCATGATGCAGACGTGCAACTTTGCTACCTCTTGCACCCCCGACAAGTCCGCGGCGGCACCAGTGGATGCTTCCCTGCTCAAGGAGCTTGTCACCCTCGCCAAGACAAAGGACCCTGTTGCGGAGCCTGCGGCGGTTTGCGTGTCCAACAGGCCCGAGATGAAGAGCTGCGGGGCGGAGTGCTTCAGCCACAGCGACGTGGCATCTTGCTCAGCCGACTGCCTGGAGCAGAAGGGTGAAAGCTCCGTTTGTGCGCAGTGCTATGGTCCCAAGATCCAGTGCTCCATCGAGAAGTGCGTGGACAAGTGCAACGACGAGTTCGACTTTAACGGGGACTGCCAGGCATGCATGATGCAGACGTGCAACTTTGCTACCTCTTGCACCCCCTACAAGTCCGCGCCGGCACCAGTGGATGCTTCCCTGCTCAAGGAGCTTGTCACCCTCGCCAAGACAAAGGACCCTGTTGCGGAGCCTGCGGCGGTTTGCGTGTCCAACAGGCCCGAGATGAAGAGCTGCGGGGCGGAGTGCTTCAGCCACAGCGACGTGGCGTCTTGTTCAGCCGACTGCCTGGAGCAGAAGGGTGAAAGCTCCGTTTGTGCCCAGTGCTATGGTCCCAAGATCCAGTGCTCCATCGAGAAGTGCGTGGACAAGTGCAACGACGAGTTCGACTTCAACGGGGACTGCCAGGCATGCATGATGCAGACGTGCAACTTTGCTACCTCTTGCACCCCCGACAAGTCCGCGCCGGCACCAGTGGATGCTTCCTTGCTCAAGGAGCTTGCCGGTCTTGCGAAGCCCAAGTCCGGTTCTGACGTACTGTACCCATAGGCGGATTGGAATGTACAGGTTTGCTTTGGTTGAGCTTTTGGGCCAACAGTGCCGCGACCAACCAGGCAAGTTCTAGAGCCATCCCGTACAGATGTTTCCGGATGTCCAGGTCCATGACCCAGGTGGCTTGCGGTTTGATTCCTGCTGACAAGGTTGTTCTGTTGATCAGCTTTTGTGTGAAGGTCGGACCGCCACCTGTGTGTTGGCAACTGGCAAATTCGGCCGTTATATTTATCCCACTTTAATGGGCTTCTCATGGCTCTTGGGGCATGTCTTTCACTTTTGCGTTGCCGCGACGAGGTATAAGCCCTTCGTCCAATTCATTAGACCTCCGCCTTTCCAATCGGAGATGAATGAGCGCATCGAATCGAATGAATGTCCCTGTCCCCTAACGGGGATTCCCATTCCTTCCGTCGTTCTTTCCTTCTTTTATTCTGTTCCTCCTTCTTTCCTTCCTCCCTCCCTCCCTCCCTTCCCTTCGTCCACGAATAACTTCTTTTGCCATTCTTCCCTCTCGCGCGAGGTCAAAAATGACGTCCATCACACTGCTCGAGATGACCGCTCAGGCAAGAGGTCGTAGATCGACCGATGCGAACGTCTGGTTTGCCGACAAGCATAGGTGTCCTTTTTAGGTGAGTTTGGTTAAATATAAATGGCACTGGCTTAGCTGGGGTTCATTCCAATTACCAGGCCCATCTATTTTTCCAAAAGGCCACCCTATGCCGAAAAGGGCTCGGCATTTTTCCCAGCTCTCTTGTTTCGTTGGGCAAGCAAGTTGAACCCTTCTGTTGGTTTGGGCTTCACCGAATGAGTCTGGAATCTTTGGATCCTTCCTTCTGATCTCTGGAGGCGCCCCATCCTTCGCTTGGCCAAAGTCGCCTTGAACATGACGGATGGTATCCAACGACCTTGCAGCTTCAGTCACTTTGATCCGGATGTCAAATGGCATGGGCTTAGTGCGGAACACGAAGGGGGCCATTTTGGTCGGTTGACCGGTGGCCCAAGCTTGAACTGCGCTGGTTGGAAAAACCACCAGCCAAGAATCAAGTCTATTTTCAGGTCTGCAGCTTTGTTCTCAGACTGTTGGGGGCAGACTGAACCATCCAACGGGTGGTTTGTTTGGGGTTCTCGACTTGTTCCTTCCCACACTTAGACCCGGATAATCGAGTTAGTGCGAGAGAAGCACCGCCAATTTACGCGAATGAGCGTCGATGAAGATGCAGGCCGGGTTCGATTCAGCTGTGCGGCACTTCTGTGAAATTTGTGCGTGTGTGTTTGCCCCCCCCCCTTTGGCTGGCATGTGCACTGTGCAACCACAAGACAACTCAATAGGATTCCCCCATTTTGACGCATACTCACACAGACCATGGTCTATGGTCATAGGGGACACTCATTTTCAACCACAAAGCTAGGGGAGGAGCTCTGATTTCCCATGTCCTTTAGGGCCGCATGGTTTTCGATCGTGACTCATGTGAATAAGTGGTGGATAATTCCTCAACCTGCTTGACTGGGTGCTAAATCGCCCACACTGTTGATTGTTGCTAGGGTAAAACAACAGAGGAGGAGATTTCTTTGATTTTCAGACCCCGTACGTGTCTATTGGTCCCCATCGAGTCCCCGAAAAGGCGAAAAGGGAAGCTCCTTGCAGCGCAACCCCCCAGCTTCTTTTCAGTGCTCTCGAATCATTTTTGGGGTGCTATGATCCATTTTGAATTTAGGTCACTTTGTCCTAAATCAAAGAGGTCACTTGAGCAGTTTAAAGGGCACTTAGACCCTCAGGGTTGCCCTCCTCAGCAGATCCCTCCCCAGTCCGACTCTCACGCAGGGGGCGGGCCGACACTAGCATTAGTGACCTTCTCAATGGGTAAGTGACCTCGATTCGCACCCCCCACCGACACTCAAATGACACGCTTTGACACTCAAAACGCCATGTTCGGGCCATTCCGGGTCGGCCCCGATCAACTGTGGCAGTTGTCACACTTCGGCACGGGTAGCCGTTCGATTTCAACAGGATCCCAACCCCTATCAAGCCAAAAAGGGCACTTAGCAAACGAATCAAAGGGGTCACTTAGGATACCGACACGACCTTAAGTGCCCTCGATTCCAAAACACGTCAAGTGCCCTTCTTTGAAGGGCACTAAAAATAAGCTGGCCCTCCGAACGAATAAACTTTGGAGCGAGTTGTCCGCACTTCAGCGAACATGTCCCAATTGTCCAAGGGTCAGGGGGACCCTAAACAGGTTTGAGATTCAAGCTTGCATCGCATGACAGTAATTTTATTTAGCATTTGTGAGCAAAAGCGCACCAGAAAGTTGGCTGCATCAAACAGTCACAAGAAGTGGATCACTCGCTGCTCAGCTTTTGTGGGTTGTATGAAAGTTGATCTCGTCAGCGTTTGCAGACACTCTTCATGATCCAGCTGCCCCCGCACTCCTACTTGTGTCTGGCACTCAGATGTGGTCTGAGATAGTTTACCCAACCTGCTCAACGGGAGTATATGTACCGTAGTCCAAAAACCGCTTTACCTTGGGCTTGTAGAAATGGTCATCAACCTCTTAGTGGGGAATTTAGATAGCCATTGCCTGCGTTCCTCTTGAAGGAGCGACCATGATCCACATCAATGTTGATCGTGGTACAGGTGTTCGAGTTGCCATTTTTTGCGCTACCCCTAAACCACCATGGCGTTGCTTTCATTTGAACCACTAATGCGAAAGGTCCTTCGTGCAGAACATGCCACGACCCAAAGCTGCGGGTTTCTGGGTGTTCTACTTTGCTAAGTTGGGATTATACCGAGACCTTGGCAACCAGACAAACCAACAGTCCGGATACCCAGGATGTTCCGGCACTTGGTCCAAATAAGCTACAAACACTTGCAACAACTGACCATAGAACCAAACGCCGGTGGCTTTTGGGCATTGCTGGCAGGGCTCTTCACTGGAGCCGTAGCCGTCCTCCGTAGCGGAAACGGGGCTTCAACACATGTGCCAAGTCAAAAAGACTGCAAAAGGATGTGTCATTTCAACCATGTTCTCTATACTAAGCCATGTCCAGTGCCTGGTCAAGTGAGTTTTGATTCAATTGGGTGATACGTTTGGGAGAAACCGGAGGAGCTCCGGCCGCCTGTCTTTCCGTTTTTGGGAGACCTGCGATCGATCCTGGCTCCGGGGATCCGTTTCGAAGGCCTGAGCCGAGATAGCGATAGCGATACAGATAGCCGGGGCCTTGGGCTCGCATCTCTTGGCGCCATGGCGCCATGGCGCCTTTTCGTGGGATGATTATATTTTTTTGGGGGGGGGTCGATTTCCGGATGCAAATGATGTCATGCAAATGGGACACATCTAATGTCATCAAAGGGTGGCGCCTGTCATGAGGGTGGCTCGTCGTTTTTTGGAAGTTGGTACCCCCTGGTTCGGTGGTTTTAGAGGAGAAGCAAGGGAAAAGAATCGAGGCCATTGTGGGGAGGTCCAAACCTTAAAAGAGGCACGCCGATGAGGTCCCTCAGATAGAAGTGGATCTGTGTTGTGGGGTGTCCGTTCGGAGAGTCAATTCCTTTCGGCGCCCCTCTCAACGGGTCAACATGACCCGGTTCCATTTGGCGAAGTGGAGAATTTTCGAGCCCAAACGAGAGGCAACGAAGGTGCTTGCAAGCATAGGTGTCCTTTTGAGGTTAGTGTGGTTAAAAGTAGAAGGCACTCATTTAGATGGGTTTTGTTCCTCTTACCAGGGCCATCTATTTTTCCAAAAGGACACCTATGGCTCAAAAATAATTTCTTTCCAGGGTGCCCTTTCTTGAAGCGACCTGTTTGGGAGGACCAAGTGCCTGTGGGTGATCAAAAGGTCCGTGATACATGGGACCATGTGAAAAGCCACTAAAGAGACCCAATGGGACAAGTTACCCTTGGTCATTTGGGGGGAATATTGATCAACCCCCAAAGGGAGGTATGCCGTGGACACTTGTGGCATCGCTGCTAAGTGGGAAAGAACACAAATATGCTCCAGACATGGGTGGCTGTCAAAAAGGGGGGGGAGGAGGAAGCGGGGCACCCTAAAAACGTGTCCTTTTGATTCCTTTTAACCATGATATTGATAGATAAGTCTCGATGTTCGGCTCGTGGCCAGGACCTCTTATTGGCTTGTTTGCTACTATTAGATCAGACGATCTTAAGAACATGCAAATCATGGGAGAGAGAACCACACGGAATTATTTGGACTGTGAAATATGTTAACCCCCACTCCGAAAACACAAACCAATGTTTAGCCCCTTGACTAACAGCTTGTGCCAAGTGTTTGTGGCCAAGTTGATGATGATGATGATCGCGATAGCCCACGCCTCAGCGCCGCTTTGGCTGAGATTGTCCTGAAAACCGATTCCTGAGAATCGATGTGTTGTTTTTGTTTGGTTTTCGTGTTTGTTGTTTTTGTTGTTCTTTTCTTTTTTTCGGTAATGTTGATAGATCGATTCCACTGGTTTCAGTTTGGTTGTAATTATCATGTACCAGTCCCATCCATTTGTCAAGGACACTTCGACTTGGAGACCCTCATGAGTACTTTTGAGCTAGTCCCCGCCCTTAGCCAAGCGAGTCTGGCTGAAAAGACGGCTGCTCCGAGCGCGTGGAGCGTTGGCACACATGTCTCCGTGCACTCGAGTGCTTGGAGTAACCTTGTAAAACAACATGCAAATAATATCGACAGCTGGATGTGTAAGCCTACAGAACCCATGACTACTTTCCCGAACGGCTAAGAAATATTCATCAACCCGGAGGTGTTTACCCAGTTCGTGTTGTCACACTGAGCCCTTTAGACATTGCAGAGCTGTCTTTGAGTTGGGCTGTGTGACCTTGCCCTGGGTTTAATCACAAACCAAAGGAACCCTGGTTGCCACCGCTAGCGTCTCGGTTTGTCCACTTCGGCCTTCTCACCGTCAGCGGTTTTCATACGGGCTTAAACCCCGGAGAACCCACAGAGCTCACTTTCCGAGTTCATGGACTTTAGTCACGGTGTGGTTGTCAAAAATAGTTGGTAACCCCAAAAGGCAACCCTAAATGGAAACATGGACTTCAGCCTGCGGTCTTTGTTGGTTAGTTTTGACCCACACCCACTTGGGTTTGGACCGCGGCGGTAAATCAAAGACTTTCGGCCAATCCACTCGATGGGAACTGCTCTCGGAAACGGCCGAAGGCGATAGTGATTGAGCTCAGCGGCGCGAGGGCTCAGTCGGCGATCCAAAAATCGGAACCTGCGATAGAGGTCGGGGGAATTTCGCATTCTGGTGGGTTGGCTGAGAGATGCTGGTGTTTTGTTTTCTTGAGCTGTTACATGCGTAAGGTTGATTAGAGCTCTAGTACAGGTTTATTTGGATGTTAGGCGCACTGGTAAGGTCGAAGATACTTCTTTGGGGCGTTTTCTGGTGTTCTTTCGTTTGGGATCTCAGAATCGGTCGGTGTCCCTTTCGAGCATTTCGGAGAAACGGCCAAAAACCGTGGAACAAACCACACGGCACCGGATGCTGAATCCCATGTCAGGCCCCGGGCCCAAGTTCGGAGGACTAAACCGTTCCCCCTGAGGCGTCGGAAGCACGCCGGCTGAGTGGAAGCCCGGGCCTTGTCTCAGTTTCGGCTTCCGGTTGGCTTCCATCGCTTTCAGAAGATTTGTTACCAGAGACTCAAACACCTGTAAATGTTTGTCGTGCCCTGGTGGAAACATCCGGTTTTTTGGGGGGTTATGACACGTCTAGAGGTTTTGGGGGCTCCTGGTTCCCAATCAACCAGTTGAACCAATGTTGAGCCCCTTGACTCATATTTTGTTTGCTGAGATGAAGAAGTTTGTCATTTTCCCCATGTTGGTTTGAAAGGGATTCAACGCTTCACTGGAAATCCGTGTTCATTTTTTGTGGCGGAAAAGCAAATGGAAGTTTGCGTTTCAGAGAACATGTGAGCCGCGTCCTCAAACCCGATTCGGGTAGATGAAGGCTAAGGGATAGTCAACCACAAATGAAGGCAGTAGATGGCAGTAGCCTTTTTAATGTTTGAGCTTGGTCCTGGGTAGAATATAATTCCAGGTTTTGATTATGACTCATGCTTGATTTCCCCCTGTTGGTTTCAAAGGGAATCTAACATCACTGGAAATGTATCTTCACTGTTGTTGGATCATGTTTTTAGGTGCTTATATTGCTTTGGTTCAGTTTTAGCAGTGGGCAGCAAAACCCCGTCTGTTTTTTGCTGCCATACCAACAGTTGGAAAGATGTCAACAATCATGGGTTTTGGACCCCCAGCGTGCTTTTCTGTATCACTTTCTGAGTGTCTTAGACTTTGGTGCTTTTGGGAAGACCATCTTAGTGCAAAAGGTTTCGACTTTTGTTGGTCAATCCACTCAGGAAATGAGCTGATGTCCCGTTAAAAGCAATCCCCAAGAAAGCGACCGAGCCTCGAAAAACGAGCCACGCTCATACTATTTCTGTGCAGCTAATCGTTGATTTGGGGGGTTCATCCCCAACAGCAGCAGACCCTATTGCTGTCGCCGCATAGGAAGCTAAGTCAGCTTCCTGTTTCTTGGGTGTTGAAGTAACTTTCCCAAACTCTTTCCTCAACTCTTTATAGGGGTTATATGTGTGGTCAAAAAACAACTTTTTTGCTTTGGGCTGCTTGGGATGGTCGTCTCTTACGGAACTCAAACAAGCATACGGGTTCCTTTTATGGGAACTATGAGCATGACCATCAGACGTGTTGATCGGCTCTTTGGTTTCCCACCCCAATCTTGGCCATGTTTGCGACGCCCTGGAGCGCCTGGACTGTTTCTCTTCTATTGCCAGCTTCATGTAGGAGGCATGAGGTCTAGGGCTTGGTGGGTCTTAAGCAGGAAATGGGCCGTGACAGGAACGGGTCATGGCTTTGCTGTCGTGCCACCTGACGCAACCAAGTAAACTGTTAAGCGTTGTTTGCTCCTTCTGGGCGGTGCCTGGTCGCCAAAGCTCAGTTCAATCGTTTGAACGGTCGATGGGTTTGGTTTGGCGCCAGAGGTCAACAGGCGGTTTTTGCTCGGGTCAGGATTCTGGGAATTCGGATCGAGGTGAAATCTCGGGCCCTGCCAGGGAAGTCCCCTTTGTGAGGGCACAGAAAGCACTGCTATGTTGTGTTTGATGATCATTTGTTATGTTTAGTTGTTTTTGTTGTTTGATTTGTTTATTGTTGTTGGTTTTTTTTTGGGGGGGGAGGGGGCGCATGAGAGTCCTATGTAGTGGAACTGGTGGAGATGCCTCGAGCTCAAGCAACCAGCGCCCAAATCCGGGCCACTTCAAGCGCTAGCTTAAAGCCACTAATTAGGGCCATAAGGCGGGAGCAAATGACCATGGCATACCTGGCTTTGAGAGATACATCCCCCGATTTCCCTTGGGTAGTTTCTTCTTTTTTTCCCCGGCTGGAGCGAACGCCCTCAGTTTTCGGACGAGGCCATGCGAACGGCTCAACAAGGACGCCGGCGAAACTTGGTTCGAGCCGCAATTTCCCGCAAGAAACTCTAGCTGGGTCCCCCAGCTAGGTGTCCTTTTACCGTTCCTTTTTTGGGGAAGGTCCCCCCACTAAAATAGACTACAGAAAGGAAGCGTACCCTTTTCCGAACCTCTCTGGCGGACCTAGTCTAGTTTTCCCCGCGATGCCGCGACTGCAAGGTAGAAGCCAAGACCAACGGGTCGGCCAGAGATACCCTGAGAAACTGTAATGGTGGTTCCCAGCTAGACTTCAGTGGGTTCCATTGAACCCGCCACCAAGAAATCTGGAAACGGAGGGATGGTGCTCATCAGGCTTCCCTCATTCCCAAGTGAAAGCAGATTGCGGAGAGTTTCCTAACGAGCTCCCCTTGAAGGTCCTTGAGATCCCACGCAAAGTGCAGATTTGTTCCCGCTTGGGGGCACACATGCCCTGTGGAAGGTGGAAACTATGACCCCTTCCATCGGCTTGAGGATACGTTTCTGATTTTCCCCCCATTGGTTTTCAAGGGGATGTGCTACTGGAGATTTTGTGATTTGTTTGTTCCAGGGGACGTATTCGCAAATGGAGGTGGCCCTCCAAACCTGAAACAGTGATGGGCCAGTCCCTCGGGAAATCTAGCTCGACCCTTGGCAAGAAATATCCGGCCAGCGCTTCGGTAAACCCGTGGGCCGACTTTAGCTGTGGAGAACCCACCGAGTTGGCGATGTTCCATGCAACCAGATGGATGTTGTTTGTTTGAAAATACCCCTTCTTTGGGGGAATGGCAAACCCAAGTTCGAGGTTCTCGGTGACAGACCCCGTGCCAGGAGTCAGGCGACAGATTACTTTGCAAAGGCCTGTGTCTTTTGCGCGCGGCAGCGTGGCATAGGCTGAGGATCTTGACCCATATCGGGCGGGGGTTTGTTGTTGTACACCTTCTTGGGCTTAGAGCAACACATGAGGGGTCCCATTTAGACAGACCCAAATATAAATTCCTGGTGTTGTCCTTTCAAGACTGCCTTATTGGAAAGACGTATTGAGGCGCGCCAAGCATGGCCCATAAAATGAGGCAAAGGGACTAATCTGGTGTGAACCCCTTTAGAATCTACCAAAAATAGCGCCTCCGTTTGCCCATGAACTCTCCGTGCTGGATCCTAGAGACTCGTAGATGTCGGCTGTGTTTCGATCATAATGGGCCTTCCTATTTTAAGCATTATGTTTATTAGTTGTTGCATCCATCCATGCATCCATACGTCCCGTCCCTCCATCGATCCATTCATTGGTTCATTCAGTCTGTCAGTCAGTCAGTCAGTCAGTCAGTCAGTCAGTCAGTCAGTCAGTCAGTCAGTCAGTCAGTCACTCCGTCAGTCAGTCACTCCGTCAGTCAGTCACTCCGTCAGTCATTTATTCATTGATTCATTGATTCATTCACTCACTTGCTCTCTCGCTCACTCACGCACTCGCTCACTTACTCATTTATTCATGCATTCATTCACTCATTCACTCATTCATTCACTCATTCACTCACTCACTGACTCAATCACGCACTCATTCACTCATTGACTCCTGCCTTCAGCCGTTCAGTTGTTTAGTTGCTGCCCATTTATTCATTCATGTGTTCATTCGGTCATTTGTTGAGTTGATTGTTTGTTTATGTGTTGCTCTTGATTTATTTATGTGTTGATTTGTATGCTTGTGTGATGGCTTGCTTTGTGTGCGTGTGTTTGCTTGCCTGTTTGCTTGCTTGTTTGTTTTGCGTTGGATTGCTTGTCTCGTTAGTTCTGTGGTGTGTTTCTTTGTTGTTTCGTGTTTCTTTGTTTATTTGCTTATTTGTTTCGTTGCTTCTTTGTGCCTCCTTGCTTGATTGTGTACTTGTGTTTATGTTTGCTTATTTGTTTGTTTATATGTATAATATTACATTTGTTTACTTGTATGTCGACAAGTACATGTGCGTGTATATATATATATATCTATCTATCTATCTATCTATCTATCTATCTATCAGGGGCACCTCCAGTGCAAACTTCGGACAGGTCAATGCGCCGAGCGCTCTCACGCCTGCGAGGCTTACTGGAGGCGCCCCGGGTTTTTTTCAGTGGCGGTTCTTGGTGCCGTTCTCCTTTTCGGGTGAGGTTGTTTCTTTGGCTTTGTTTGGTTTTCTGGTTTGCTTCTTTTGTTTGGTTTGGCGAGTTAGTCTGGTTTTCTGTTTGTGGGGTGGTGTTGGGGGGGGTGGGTGCTGGTTCTCTTCTTAGTTTTTTCTGGGTTGTTGGTTGTCTGGTTTGTTGGTTGTCTGTTTTTGTGTTGTGGTTGCTGTTTTGTGGTTCTGTTTTTGGTTGGCTGCTTGTTCTTGTGTGTGCTTTGCTGTGTGCAGTTCAATTCCTTCCTTTGTTCGTTCGCCAATCTTGGCAGCAGAAACACCTTGTTGCCATGCCATACAAGCAACCCTTTGTGAATCTTGGTGAGTGAGCCTCCCGAGCATGACAGAAGGGTGGAGCAGTGAGGCGGACTCGCGCCAGAAAGGATCACTCGGCTTCAGATCAGATCCCCTTTTTCTTGTCCTTTGAAATAACTCGAACAGGATGCCCTGCAAACAGACAAGCTCAAGACACGCAAACCCGTCCAAATAGAGCATGGCAGATTACTAAATAAAGCCTTCCCCAAAAGTGAAGGCTTGACTCAATCACGGGGCACGCCCATCAATCCACCAGCGTTGTATTTGTCAACTCGGTTCCTATAAAAGTCAGCCCCGTGGCTTGGGAATTCGGACTTTGACTCTTCCAGAAGGTAACCCAATCTGTTCGTGAAGGTGACTAGTCGGAACCAGGAACGCTTCTGCCCTGTGTTTTCTGCGAGGAGAACGCACATGTCAAATGTCTTGATTGCCATTGGGCAACGGATCATTAGACTTCCATTGTTTGAAGAAAAACATCGCCGGTTTTCTGAGTTGAACCGACAAAAAGTTATACCTTTTTGTAGAGGAGTCAACAGCAACCAAGATGTCTGAACTGTAGAAAATACAATTGTGCAGCATCTAACGAATCTCTTTGTGTGATGTGCATCACGTGTGTGTGACAAGCTGAAAACCGAGTCAGATACCGGTTTCTACACACTCCCGCCCACCAATGTCATGGAACTTGACTGCAGGGCCCTGGATGTGCGCCGCTCAAGGGATCCCTTGATCTCTTCCATGACAACATGGTTGAAAGAGCGTCTGTACGTCCAGCGGCTATTCGCCTGTTCATCTTTGGGCCTCAGGTCCAATAGGGTGTTTCTGAAATTGAGGGACCTTTCAAACGGTTGCTTTCCGCTTGTTTCCCCTTAGCATTCGAAAACAGGACTCCGTTTGTAAGAAACACCCGAAAAAGCTAACAAACGCGTTGCTAGGGAGAGCGGCGCCAGGGAAGCCCCAAAATAGTTGCGACTTCGGCGTGGATGCTTCAGAGGAAAATTGGAATGGTCCCTTGGCAACTTCCTACTTTTTCGGGGCAAATGACTTGACGGGAAAATTCATGCAGCCAGACGGGTCGCTCTGACCGAAGGCCACGAGTCTGCATTCCGCCGTTTCATTGAGTGTACCGCCACAGGGAATCAACTGCATGTAGGCCACCTCCATTTTGGCCGTCAATTGCCCCCCAAAAGGTGCCAAAATTCACACTCGAGGCCATGCCAAAGGCGTGCCGTCGCGCAGCCATCGAAGGCGCGGCGAGAATTTGTGCCGAAGGAAGCCGCCGAGATGGTTCAGATCGTGCCAAAGCGGGAAACATACCCCTGAACCAAAAAAATGAGGGGCAGAACTGTAAGATGTTCTCTTTGGGGTTTGGTCTGGGAATTGGGGGAAGTCATTGGTGGATCCCCGTTTTCAGTTCAATCAAACGCAGAAGGCACGGGTCCCCGACGACCTTCATCAAAAACAGCTACCGCAGCTGTGGAGATTGGCGTTGTGGGGAGCAGATGCGGGAGGAAAAGCGACGTCATTGGCCTTGGTCGTTTCCTGGATGCCCTACTGTTGATGAACCAAATCCGCTTTGCGCGGGTTTGTCGCCGGAGTTGAATTTCTGGGATAAACCACCCGGTGCGAAGAGTTGGTGAATCCACAAATCGGATGTCCCAGATCCCATGTCACCCGAAAACGGCGTCAGACCTGGCACCTGCCATTGACCTGACTCTCTACGTGTGTCGTTGCGCGGACCCGGGAAAGCGGTATCATTAGAAAGCCCACCAAGAAGGGTACCCTAGGAAAAGACACCCCCCCACATCATTCTGCGCGACGGCAACATGTAGGGTTTGAGGGGCACTCAGGTTAATCAGCACACAAAAACGCGCGGCTGCTGTTTTGTTTCTGTTTGTTTGCTGCTCGCCATTCGCGTGATTTGGAATGTATTACCACTCGCCGGAAGGAACTATCTTAGAAGGGTGTGTCTCTTTTGATCAGGACTCCAAGCAACAAGTCGGTGTAAGTTTGGTTGCGAAAACAGAATCAAATAAACTATGACAAGCACCATGAAAAGAAGGAAAGGATACCCGAGGGATTGTGTGGCACTTATAGCTGGTGGCCACACAAAAAGCAGGGTGGCGCCTACTCTCCAAGGGGAGGGGTCGTGGGGGTGCGAAATCTGCTTTAAACAATCAGACCTTGGCCACCTTTCAAAGGAGACTGCTCTTGTTTTTTGGGTCCCCCAGCTAGGCACCCTTTTTTGGGGGAGGGTTCCCCTACTAAAATAGACTACCGGAGTTCTTGGACTTTAGTCACTGGGTTTGGACCATCGAGGCAACAAAGGTTGATTACTTTCGGAGAAATCGGAAGCGAGTTGTTTGAAACAGCTGGCCAAAAAACCGGAGGAGGTGGCCCGACCCTGGCGTCGGAGTCAGTTTGTAAGCCGGCCAAACTCGTCGGATGGCTATGGAAATTATTGGCTTGCGTAAAGAGTAGAAGCGTTTACAGTTTGTCAGTGGCAAGAAAAGCCAGAAGGAGATGGAGAGAATTCAAGTAGATCAACAGGTCGCCTCTTTTTCAAGCCCCTCAATGACTTAGGGTGCCCTGGACATTGGGAAGAGTCATGGAAGAGTCATGGAAGAGTCATTGGCAAGTGGGCAGTGCTAGTTCTGCGTGCCTGAGATTTCTTCATCCATTGTACACCCCAACCAAAATTCAACTCTCTTATTGTAAGGCCAGAAATGATTAGAATGAGGTTGTGGGGCACGTGAAAACGAAAGTACCCTCCCACCAATCAACATGGAACCTGACAGGGGTTCCTTTTAAACACAAAGTGGTCCAAACCAGAACTCCTCTTTTCAGGTTCCATCTTAATTTGTGGCAGGGTAAGTCATAGCGAGATATGCAAACCACCCTCACTTTCTTGGGACGACGGAGGCCTCTCGCGGGAGCTTCGACATGAGCTTATATGCTTCATGGAGGCACGGGCGACGACGGGCACGACCGGACGACGGGACGTGTCTCGCTTCGGAGAAACCGCTCGCGCTTGCGTTCAACATGCACCCGGGAAACTGGCGCCCATCGGCGGAGGAAGCGGGGCTGGTTTTTGGGGTTCTTTCTGTTGTATGGGGTAGGGTCCTTTCAGCACACCTGGTTTTCCGATGCAAAAGGTTAAAGGCCTCTTGTGGATGGCTGAAGTAAAGACCAATATCCAGCGGGGCCTGGAAAATAAACAGCGATGGACAACTTCCTCGCCGAGAAAACCGACCGCTAAAAGGGTTCCCCTGTTTCCGATTTGGGCATTATCAGTGTTTGATAGTGCCAAAAGGGGATGTTATTTTCTTCGACCCTCCTGTTGCTCCCTTAGAAGGAACTAAGGAAAGGACGCAAAGTCCGAAACAAGTCAGTTGATTCTCCACGCAGCGCAGCTGAAGCTCTTCTAGCGTTGGGTCCATCCATGGCTTCCAAAAGCCACGGGCCAATGGGCTAAGAGCCGGAAGTATTGCGATGTCACAGACCGCGGGCGACCTCAGCCATGAGGGAAGGTTCTTGGACGATTCCTTATTTCAAATATATATATATATATATATATACACACACATTGCGACAGCATATATATATATATACATATGTGATATATGATATATGAGATAGGATATATAAAACATGATATATGATATATGATATACGATATATATATATATATATACATGGCGGTTCACTTGGTCGGTTTCGGTTTCCTTTGCGCCGGCTTCGGATGAGTGAAATGATTTCTCTCGGGGAGCGGCAGGGTCCCAAGTGTCATTGATTCATGATGTGTGTGGGTGTGGTCTATTCAGGTAGTAAACTTAAGCCCGCAAAATGGGCACGGCTTCCACGATTCCCTTCCTTTCGGAGTGGAAAGTGTGGACCCACTTTCGATGAGGGGCGATGGAATCTGAAGCGCGGTTTCTTCTGCCTGGTCCAAATATCTGGATGTGTATCTAAGTTTTGGACCCCGGCCCTGAACCAAAATGGCAAGCAACATCTTGAACATCTGAACATCTGGTTTTGAACAAGCCACCAACGGCGCTGAGGATGTTTCTTCGAAACCTTCTGCCTTTCGAAACAGCCCATGTTCACATGGTTGTTGTTGGGGTACATTTTACATGTTTGCTTATTTATTGTGGTTTAGTGGTTGAAATCGAACCACTTCACTGCTAAAATTGTAGTTGTGTTGCTCCCCTTCCAACGTCAACCATGTTCAGAGGCCCAGCTTGAACCCTCTAGCTGCATTTGTTTGGGATGCATTCGGCGCGAGCGAGCTCTGAACGGAATGGGCCTCACGAAGATCATAGAACTTGGTGGCCCCCAGCCGTCCGGCTCGTTAGCCTTTTAGTTGCCTTTAGTTGGTTTAGTGGTAGTTTCCATTTAACCTACTCAGTGTTAAACTTTTAGCAGGGGATCTGAGGGCAGCCCAGAGGAAAAAAGGTGGAGGAAAAGCCCGCCTCGGTCCGGCCGGTGCTTGGGTATGCCGGGATAGCTTGGTGTCGTTTCGGTCTCGATCTCTCACAAGTACAACAGTGGTGGCTCCCAGCCATTCCCTTAGCTTTTTAGCCTTTTAGTGTTTCGTGGTAGTTTCCGACTTTAACCCACTCAAAGTTGTTCACCTTTAGCGGGGGATCTGAGGGCAGAGGTTCAGAGGTGAACCACTCAGATTCTGGAGCATCAGACTAGCAGTTCCAAACGCTCAAAGGGTCTGGGTCGCAATTTGCAGGAGCGGACCCGCAAGAGAGGCGCGGGAATCGGGAGTCGGGGAGAATGCTATCCGCTTGCCCGGTGCCATGCAGCTTAGAATGCTACCGTTGCAAGTGATTTCCGTACTGTTACTAACCATAACCTAACCCTAACCTAACCTAACCTATCCCTAACCTAGCCCTAATCTGACCTTCGAAGCCTTGTTTGAACACACATCGTCCTAGCTTGTGGCTCCATTTTCTTTTCCAAAGGCAGGCGTAGATGAACCAATCAAACCATGCACGTGCCTCCCTTTGCCTCGCAAAGGACACCGCCGTTTCGTTTGTGCTGCAATTCTGAAGAGGCTTCTTGTACACAAACCCAGGAGTGCTCACGGAAACCAACCCGCTCTTGAACAAACTATCCTGTCCAGAAGGTTCCAGGAGGTTTGGCGTAGTTACGCCAGCGTGGGCATGCCTCAAAGAAGCAATTGACCCCAAGTGGGTGTCTCATGCTCAAGAAATTAATCATGTTGCGACAAAATTATGTCCCATAGGGCCCAACTCCTTTCCTGTGGCCATGTGACCTGTATCCTTTCCCGATTGGTAAAGAATTTTGCCTTGCCTTGAGACGAAGTACCAAGTACCCCATGTCGAGCTTAGATATTTTGAGGGTGATCCGACATGTTTTGCCTCAGCATGTTTACCTCCAAAGCATCTCAATGCTCAAAGTACTTGGAGCATGGACCCCGGTAAACTTGCCATGTGTGCATAAAAATGATAGTAATACTTAGAATCGTATGTTTTACCCCCTTGGTTGTTTTCCCGAAAGCATGGCGAAGGGTTCTTCCGCTGGGTTCACTTGAGTTGTTCTCATGAGAGTCATTGCAAGGAGTCATTGCAAGGAATCATCATCATGAAAATCATTGCAAGGTGTCATTGCAAGGAATCATCATCATGAAAATCATTGCAAGGTGTCATTGCAAGGAATCATCATCATGAAAGTCATTGCAAGGCGTCATTGCAAGGAATCATCATCATGAAAGTCATTGCAAGGAGTCATTGCAAGGAGTCATTGCAAGGAGTCATGAGAGTCATTGCAAGTTGCAAGGAGCCAAGTGCATGGACTCAAGTGCAAGTTGCAAGTGCATGGAGTCAAGTGCAAGTTGCAAGTGCAATTGACTTGCGAGGAGTTAAAATCTCTTCTTAGGGCGGCGGAGTAGTGCCGACGACACTCTACAAAAATCGACCCTCTGCGGGGATTGGCGTAGTCGAGGTGCAAAAACTCGAGGTTTTTTTGCGTTTTGTTTTGGCTCGTGCGACCCTCTGCGGGGATTGGCATGGTCGAGGTGCAAAACTCGAGGTTTTTTGCGATATTGATTTGGCTCGCGCGACCCTCTGCGGGGATCGGCGTGGTCGAGAGTGCAAAACCTCGAGGTTTTTGCGATTTTGTTTTGGCTCGCGCGACCCTCTGCGGGGATCGGCGTGGTCGAGGTGCAAAAACTCGAGGTTTTTGCGATTTTGCTTTGGCTCGCGCGACCCTCTGCGGGGATCGGCGTGGTCGAGGCGCAAAACCTCGAGGTTTTTACGATTTTGTTTTGGCTCGCGCGACCCTTTGCGGGGATCGGCGTGGTCGAGGTGCAAAACCTCGAGGTTTTTTTTGCGATTTTGCTTTGGCTCGCGCGACCCTCTGCGGGGATCGGCGTGGTCGAGGTGCAAAAACTCGAGGTTTTTGCAATTATGTTTTGGCTCGCGTGACCCTTTGCGGGGATCGGCGTGGTCGAGGTGCAAAAACTCAAGGTTTTCTGCGATTTTGTTTTGGCCCGCGCGACCCTCTGCGGGGATCTGCGTGGTCGAGGTGCAAAACCTCGAGGTTTTTTGCGATGTTGTTTTGGCTCGCGCGACCCTCTGCGGGGATCGGCGTGGTCGAGGTGCAAAAACTCAAGGTTTTTTGCGACTTTTGTTGTTCGAACTGGTCCTCGGGAGTTGTCTCGTGGTTCGCGCGCCTGCCCCGGGACCGGTGAATCGCGGGTTCGATTCCCCCCTGGCCCGCGGGCGGGCTTCGCAAGCTGCACGGAGCAACTTGCGCAGAGCAACTTGCGCAGACCATCCAACCGGGCAGGGATTGCTTCCGACTCTCCAGGCGTCTGTGGCGCGGCAGGGGGGCCCAGCAAAACAAACCGAAGGTCATCCAAGAAGCTTCCTTTCAAACAGCATGGGTCCCATGGGATCCCTCCACTTCCTCTTGTTTGCACCTTCAAAAGTGGCAATGTTAGTTGAAAACCACCAGTCCATTGCAACTTGTGAAGGGGAAATCCGGCGACCCCTGGTCATACAACAGATAGATCGATTCATGGCGAATAGCTTATTGTTCGGCGCCAAAAGCAGAAATGGCAGCAAAGCACCTGGCCCCGAAGGTGCTTCCAGCAGCGAGGATGCTTCCGGTTGCAGTCGCTGGCCAGTCAGGGGAACTGGGGTAGCACATGTCTAAGAGTTTCGCGTTTCTAGAAGGACCAACTGTTGCAAGCGCACTAGTTCAAACAGTTGCCCCTGGAATGGAATTTGACTGCAACCATTGGAGCGGATCATGAACAGCAGCCATGAGACAATTGATCTTGTATTGAGCCATATTGTTTCTACTCAACTAACCACGCCCAACACTCAGCTCAGCAAGTTTGCTTTTGGTGTTCTTGAGGCGGACACCTCAGCGGAACCACAAGGAAAACCACCATTTCCCCGCCCGTCCCTTCATATACACCAGGTCCAGGTCCGAAAGCGATGTGCCCCAAAAGAAGGCGCGAGAGAATTGTGGGTCGTGGGCTGGGACGGTCCCCAGTTTCTCGCTGGTCTCCAATATATCAAATGGGTGTACATGGGGTGATATTGCTTATGTCGGCTTTTAGGGCAACCACCCAAAATGGGTGTTTTCCTTTTGCCTTCCCCTCAAACGAACCCCAAGCCAGTCTTGACGCAGATTCGCACCATGCGCTGCCTGTTTTATGTACATGTGTGTATGTGTGTGTGTGTGTATTTTTGGGGGGTTGTCAATCGAGCGAGTGACCATGCATGAAAAATTCTGTACTTGGAAGTCCAAGTATTCCCAATTTCGGAATTATCGTACCAAATTGCAGATGTGCGTGCCAGGTGTTGTTGTTTGCACCTTTGTTGAGGTTTGGGAAGCAAAGAGGAGCCCGGTCAACTGGACGAGCAAGCCCATGTTTGATTTTGTTGAACCGGTGTTACCTTAGAAATGGCTCAACCCTTGGCTCTTGCTTGGCAACCGCCGAGCAAAGTTGGGTAGCCCAGTAGACAGCATCCAAATCTGGCGCTTTGCCCCGATTCGCCCAGGCTCAGCACTCCCTGAGTTCCTGGACTTTACTTTTTGGGAAGAACATCTTAGTTTGTTTTTCCAAAAAAAAAGTTCCAGTTGACTTGCTTTTGGCCAATCCATTCGAGAAGTGAGTTGTCCCTTCATCCATTCCAACTGGTGCGCAGCGGCGTGATTTTGTCGAGCCTTAAGTACTTGGGGTCCTTGTCTGATACCATCGGAAGCCAAATGGCAGTGGATCAAAACCAATACCATGTTGGGCTAGGTGAATTCACCACCCATGTTAGAGCCTATTTTAGTGGTTGGATTGGGATGTTCACTGGGGGTACGATTGGGATTTCGACCCACAGCCAAATGGGTAGCGTGGATCTTCCCTTCGATTCCCCGACTCCGCAGGCGGCAACATCTGGAGCTTCAGGACCGGCCGCGCACAGTACCATCGGGCACCTCGGTGAAATCCACTGGCCCTTTGGTGTAAAAAATCTAGGTCCCCCAGCTAGGTGCCCTTTTACCGTTTCTTTTTTGGGGGAGAGGGTTCCCCTACTAAAAAACAGACTACAGAAAAATGAAAAAATGGTATTTCCCTTGTGCAGGATGAACACATCTTGAGGTCAAACCCATATCCTGCACAAGTGTCCAGCCGGGTTACAAGATCACCCATCATCTTCGCATCTGGCGAGCTTGCCGGTTCCTTAGGTTTTGGCTGTTGAGGTTGGTTCCGTTGGTTCCATTTAACCCACAAAAAAATGGGGTTAAACTCGCTTTTTTCGCAGAATAGAAAACGGCCAGCCCAGTGAAGCATAGCAACCAGCAAGCGGATACCGCGTTGTTTTCTGTCCGTGCATTCTAATCAACGTATTTGGAAGCCGAGGGACCCCAAAAAACAAGTGTTTGCGGGTTTCCCCTATTTTAAGGCGCACTCAGGTTGCATGTCAACTGGTTGACATGCAACCTTCTGGTAGCCTGCTGAGGACCAAAAGTGGGAGCCGAAGCATGTCAACGTGCCTTCAAGTTTGCGCGATCAAGCAGTACATATTTAGCCTCCCCCCAAGACCCACTGAAGCGGATCCTTCAGACTGGTCAACTGTGTCCTTCAGAGCGGCCAGAAAGGAATTCCCATTTCAATTACGCTGATTGATCAGAAGGGACGACCAGCTTGTCATTCTTACTAGGCCATCTTTCAATTCCAAGTAGAGTCACTTGGAAAATATGATCTGAAAGAAGAGTTCGAATTAAGCTCCAATGAAAATCCTGATTGGAAAAGAGTTCCTTTCTAGAAGCCAATTCAAAGTCAAAAAAGTTTATAGTACTATTAAAATCCTGCTTGGAAAGGAGATCATAGTTAAAAGCTAAGTTCAAATAATTCCAATTTTGCCGTGAAAGTCCTACTTAAACTTAAAGCCTTGCATTTCTATAACTTGCAAACCAATAGGCTGAAATTGCATTTTCCTCGGTCTTTCAGTTTGTCACTCCTTGTACGGGGCAGGCAAATTAGAAGATACAACCAGCTTGTCTTTCCTCACTAGATTCCATTTGAACTATTTGGAAATTACCAGCTTGTCTTTCTTCACTGGATTCTATTCAATTCAAGTTAAAATCTGACTTGGAATGTGTTTCATATATAGTTTAAAGTAGCTAGAAGAACCAACCACTTGTTTCTCCTCACTAGGTTCTATTTGAGCTCCAGTTAGATTCCAATGAGAATCGCATTTGGAAAATAACTCATATTTAAGTCTACTTGAACAACATAATGTGATCGAATTCCAATTTAAGCCTACTTGCAGTTCAAGCCTTGCAATTTAAGGCTTGCAATCCAATCGAACTGTAATTGCATTGTTTGTGGATGTCTCTTGATTTGTCACTCCTTTTCAGGGGCATGCAAATTCCTGGAAGGCGTGAGGACAAGCTTGCAGTGGATAGCCGTCTCCCCAAAACCCAAAACAAAAAAAGCAAGAAACCAGGGTCATCCAGAAGAAGAAGCAGAAGAAGAAGAAAATCCAGAAAACTAGGGTCATCTGTTGTGCTTTGGGTGGCTTGTTCGGGTGGCTAAAAGCGGTCCTTGGTGTTCCAGAGCCCCGGCACCAACACGGCGACGGGGCTGCGCCATCCGCAACCACCCGTCCGAAACCCCCCCCTTAAACCTTCCCCGCGCCAACCAATGAAACCAACTAGACCAACCACAAAGCCACCCTGAACCCTAACCCTGCCCTGAACCATGAATCGAGCGTACACCAAGCTTCTGCCGGCCCTACAACGCACCCTAAGCCTTTCAGCAATTGGTAAGAGGAATGGCCGGGCACGTCTTGGATTTCGTGCAGTCGGAAAGCTTGAAACTGTGGGGTTGGGGTTTACTGGCGGGGAACCCGTGGACCAAAGCTTCCAGCGGACTACACATTTCCGTGTTCATTGAGATGTCAATCCCATTGCTTGACGCCTGAAGCCTCTTGCCATGTGCATTCCAAGGGTTGTCTCAAGGCCATGAAGCCAGCCCCGCGCTTCACGTGTGAAGTCGCAAGCTCGTTTCCAGGTTGAAAGTCAGGAAGGCTTGGGAGGGCTTCTGGAAAAAACATATGGCTTTGGACCCCCTGGGTTGATGGATATCAAGACCCAGGCGAAAACATGCAACTGGCCAAAAGTTTGAAAGCACTGCTTCTGTGCTGAGAAGATGAGAAGCCCCACCTTGGGCTACCCTCGGAACGGGTCCCCTTTGTAGTGGCTGTCCAGTAGGGATAGCAAATCCTGGATCGGGCACTCCATCTTGACCAGGCCTGTCAGATTTTGATGTTTGCGACCCAAGCCCTAGGCTTCCCTCTCGGCCAACAGGAGAAGTTCCCTCCGCTGCGCTCGGGTCGCCCCGTGGGTGGTGCGACTGAGGCGCGGTGCCAGCTGGGGGGCGTGCTGGTGCGCTCTGGCAGCGTGCCCTGCCGCGCCCAGGCGCCAGCGCTTGGCGCGGGAGGGGGAGGGGAGGGGAGGGAGGTGGCCCCGGATGCGACCGAAAGGGAACGGTCACAAAACAGGGAACCGGTCACAAAACCCGAAATGGTAGGTTTTTAGGGTGGTAAGGAACGGTCCGGTACCTTGGCCGCTTTGGCAACGCTTTTGCCGGACTGGGATACTGCTTTCCCCTCCATCTTGACCCGGCGAAAACACATTTTTTGAGCCTTTTGGTTTTCCGGCTTTGGTCTGGCAAAATCTTAGCTCAGGGTTTCTAGCTCGCACCTTCCAGTTTTTCATAAGTGTGCCTATCCGCCTTGGCTTTTCAAGGGAGCCTTTGATGTCCGAGCTCCGGAAAGGCCCGAGCCGCAAAGCCCTAGGAGCAGGTTTCCGAAAGCATACGTTGCCCATTCAGCTTGGCTTCTGATGTCATGTTGGCTTGCATAGAATTCAAGCAAAGCCTACCGGTTTGGGCTTATCCCCTGTGGAGTTGGAAGCCGGGGAAGACGGCGGGGTTCCCGGGGAAGCCCGGCGCTTTCGATGGGCTCGGTAGAATGACAGGCCAGCAGACCACTCCTCAACCATGAGGCCATCAAGTTGCGACATATGGTTGGTTGAATTGCTGATCTGAAGCATGCAGGTGGGTGTTTTTTCCATGGGACCCACAACAGCTGGATTATCTTGTTGGCCTTTACAACCAACCCAAAGAGGGTCCCCCAAAAGAGAAATCCATGTGTTTTGGTCTAGTTCGAAGTGGAAACAATTCAAAAGACAGAGATCCGAATCATAGGCGCCGCCTTTGCTGTAGCAAGTCCCTTTTTGTAAGAATTCTGATGTCATTCTGAATCATGACAAAATGTCAGTACTCACCCAGAACATGAGTTATGCAGTTGTTTCTTTGTGCTGGTTGGTCAGTCCTTGCGTTGATGTTCAACCCTCAGAGCAACAAGTTCCCCAGCTCCATTCACTCAGACGAGCCTCTGGCATGAACCCCCCAGTCTTTCAATCCATTGATTAAGCTAAGCCATCATGAAGTTCCCTCCTGATGTTGTGGGAATAGGTATGGAGTTCCCAGGCAATCAAGTACTGCACCGTCGGCGCGAAGCTTCTCCGAGTTTCCAGCGCTCGTTTCAGGTCAGGCTCCTTGGATTAAACTGGTTCACCAGTTTGGTCAGACCCTTTCTTCCCCAAATCCATCGATCTGCCCAGGAAAGACGCTTCAGAAGAATCCTGAGACCTGGGTTTCGAGAGTTTCATCGCTTTCTCCCCAAGAGCACCACAAGGTGTCCCTCGGTTTTCTGAGAAGGAGTCTGCCCTTCCAGCTGTGCTCTTGGAATGAAGAGGGCGCTGGAATGCCTCACCTCTTCATTCCCGTGAGCCAACTTGGTGAGCAAACTTATTTGGGTGGTAAACCGAGAGTTGTTATCTGTGGGGCAAAAAACAAATGTGTTTTCTCCCCCCCCCCCCCCGGTTTTTTTTTTGTTTGTTTCCTCTTCTTCTTCTTCTTCTTCTTCTTGTCTGTTTCAGGGGCGGGGGCGTAGCTGGCAACTTTCGAGAGGCGGAGCAGCTGCTGGCTCGGCTGCGCCGCACGGCGCTGGAGACCCTGCCGCTGGAGCAGAGGCGGAAGCGGAAGCCGAAGCTCGGGGGGGGGGGGGGGGTTTACGGTTGGGTTGTTCCCCCGTGCAAGTCTAGGCCCTACTAAAGGTCCACCAACTGGCTTGATCTTGCTTGAAAAAAACGTGTCCATAGGGTTTTGTCCCCTAGGTTGGGTTTTGCGCCAAGAACTCAGTTCGCTGAGTTGGGCTCATATAACCACCTTCGTCCAAATTGGGTCCTTTCTATTCCTTTACCAGGTCCCCCAGCTAGGTGCCAACTTTTACTGTTTCTTTTTTGGGAAGAGGGTTCCACTAAAATAGACTACAGAAGAAAAGAAAAAGATGGCACCAACTTATTCTAGCTCTCTACTGGAGGACCTAGGCAAGTGGCGTGGGTCTCTCAAATTGTAGGGCTGGGGGGCGTGCAATCGGTTTTTTCTGGGGGTTCTTTTAAGCCAACCCCAAATAGGGTAGCCTCGGAAAAAGACACCCCGCCCCTTATTATGGGGGGTTGATCAATATTCCGTGAAAGACCCCCGAGTTTTGACCGTGGGTCACTTTCCCATGTGCTTGAAACCTCATCTTTGTGGTTTTCTCCAACGGTTGCCCCATGTAAAGGACTGATCAACCCCAGCATGGTCTGCATGGGTGTGCGTGTGAACAAACTGACTCGCTCTGTGTCAACAGTGGCGCGATGTCGGATAGCCCGGGCTGGCGCAAAGTTACGGCTCGAGTAGTACCCAGGCTTTGCCGGACATTACTGTCATGAAGTCCAACATTTTTTGCACATAGATTGCATGTCCAACAGTTGTTTTGTTCCGAGGTGTCTGAATTTGGAACTCATGGAGCCCACAGGACAATGTTCCGCTACACGACTTGAATCCACTTCAGAAAGCGGATCTGCAAGTTGTGAGTGGTGGCTAAGATTGCTGAAATTCAGCAGGGAATCGAGAAGGGTTTTGGGATTCAACCGGAAGGGCTTCTTTTGATGGATCAGTCCTGGGTCCTCTTCTCAGGGACCCTACTCAGGACCAGCAAGCCAGCGGCTTATCCACCAGTGTGTGGCAATGCTTCCGTCAAATTTCAGCCATCCTGCACGAGGGCAGCAGGTTTGGGTTTGTCAACCAATGTGCTTGGTGCATTTTACTTGGATGTTAAGACTTTGACTGTTTGCCAACTAATTGGGTTTTCCATTAAACCACAAAAAGTTAAACCTTTAGCAGAGCAGATTTCGCAACCAAGAATGTGCTTGGTTTTCCTATTGGAGGTGCGAAGTGGACCTTCACCGGCGGTAATTCTCGCAGGCTCGCAGCAGCAGCAGAGGCGCTCTGTGTGGAACGCGCGGAAGTCTCCTTCGTGGCACCTCGGCCTGGGCGGGCGGACGCCTGGGTTGCTTTGCCAGGTGGCTGTGGGTCAAAACCGTTTGGGTACCATTTTGGGGTAGGTGCACCACCCATTTTAGTCTATTTTAGTGGGGATTGGGATGTTTACCGGGGGTACGGGCTTTGACCCATGGCCTGGTTTCCCGGTTTGGGTTTGCTGGGGTCGGTATTTTGAGAGTTCTTTGCGGGTTTACCAAAATCAGCAACTGGAGGGCGCGAGCTTCTGAGTTGAAAAAAAGAAGAAGCAGAAATCGATTTTTCATTTGTTTTCTTGGGGCGTCTTCGAGACCGCAAGAAGACCCGAGCCACCCGCCGGCGGCGCCTCGCTTAGGTGACCTTGGACGCCCGGCGCTGGCTGGGCCGAAAAATCGAGTCCCCGACGCTGCGGAGTCTCGAGGAGACCTTGCACTGGAGGCGCGCTCGAAAACGCGGACGCGAGAAGCGAAGTCCGCGGCCCCCCCCCCAAGGTTTCGGGTGTGTAGTCTAGGTCCCCCAGCGAGTCGCGCCAACTTTTAACCGGTGTTTTTTTGGGGGGAGGAGGGTTCCCCTGCTAAAATAGAGTAAAGAGAGGGCTTCGTGTTTTATGTTTTTGTTTTTTTGGTTGGGGTGTCCGTTTATCCTTTGCAGTTAATTCAGTGGGGTGTCCAGGTATCGCGAAGTTGTGAAAAAGTTGATTAGCAGATTGTCTTGGTTTCTTGGTGGCCCCCAGCCGTCCAGTTCCTTGGCCTTTTAGTTCTTTGGGTTTAGTGGTAGTTTCCATTTAACCCACTCAAAGTGAAACTTTTAGCAGGGGATCTGAGGGCAGCCCGGGTTTGTAGTTGGCTCAGTGGGGTGTCCGCCAGGTCGTAACCCCACTTACCATACTTATTTGCACCCAAGGTGGGTAGCCGGGGTCACTACACACGTGGGCTTGGGTTTGCCATCAATGCCCCCACGGTGCCACAGCATTTAGCAAAACCAACGTTACAAACGCGCTCCTGCACAACTCTGTGCCTTCTCGCGCAAGCAGCCTACCATTGAGAGTCACTGCCTGGGTTTTGCCTCCAAATCAGCTTGGGACCTCGACAAATGGCGGGTTGCCGTTTGTGTTAAGCCAGCCCAAAGGGGGTACCCGCGACAAAGAGCACCTACATCTCCCGATTAAGCAGGACCTGCCCAAAGTGTTTGAACTCCGGACACGGTGTCGGATAATCTAGTTGTTCAACGCGCACTTCGACGAATTGATACTTCACTGTTTTGTTTACTCCACTTGATGCGTCACAGTTCCAGATGATTTATTCACTCCCAGTTCCCCAAACAAGAACTGGGCATTTCAATCCACAGCTTTGGTTGCGCCAGAGTTGTGTTTGTGAGGCGTCCTAGAAATTGCCGCAGTCAGGGGAAGAGTTGCGGATGCGACATTTCACGGGTATGGGTCCCGATGGTCTGTGAATCATTGCGAGGAAGACTCACTGGGTTTTCTACTTAAGACAAGTTTCGTTTTTTGGAACAGAGGTTGGTCACGATTGGCTCTCCTCAAGTGAAAGGAAGCAACTTGAGGGAGTCCCTTTGAGCCCAGATCTCCGCTCCCCGAGCGGACATGCGCAGCCAATACCTACAGACCTGAGAAAAGGGACGGCGATCCAGTTGAGGATTGCAATCAAGATATTTGACGCAAGGTGACCAACTGTTATAAGTCCACTGAATGTGAAAAGTAATTGGCGACATCTGAAGGCAATGGTCAAATGTTCCAACCATGGAGCCAGTTGCAGTTGGGGTCTAACTGCCACACGCCGTAAGAAGCTTTTCATTGTCAAACCAACCAGAAGACTTGCTTCCATTTGCAATTTCCGGCCTGGGAGCTTCCATGTTGAAGTGCAAAACAACCTTTTGGGAAAACTTCATGCCATAAGCTGTTCATTTGTTTATTACACCAACCTCTTGGCTCGCTGTGAGAAGGGCTTCGTCTTCGGCCTTCGCGGCGCCTCGCGAGCCGCTCGCGAGGCGTCGCGCGGATGAGGCGGAGGCCGCTGGCTGGCCTGGCGTGCGGGAGCTGTGGAATGCGCCTGGGGTGAAACTGGGGAAGGATTGGATCTATAGGTGTCCTTTTTAGGTGAGTTTGGTTGAAAATAAATGGCACTGGCTTAGATGGGGTTCATTCCATTTACCAGGGCCATCTATTTTTCCAAAAGGCCACCTATGATTGGACCCATTTGGTTCGAGAAAACCGGAAGCATGTGGTGAATCACAGGTGGATTGACCTTTGGCCATGGTTGCATTTGGTGTATTTGGTTGCTTGGTTGTGCGTTTGGCTCCCTTGGTCGGTTCTTGGTTTCTCTTGGTGTGTTTGTTTCTTGGTTTCTTGGTTTCTTGGTTTCTTGGTTTCTTCCTTGCAGCCCCAAACAATGTTTAAAAGCACATGGCCCCCTCTCGCAGTCAAGTCGGGACGAGCCTCGAAAACTTTCCGTTCACGGCTCATTTGTTGACCTTGAGTTCATGTGCTGTTACTTGAAAGGCTCGAGGGTTGAGGTCCTGCCGTGCAAATGGGCCGAGTTGGCGAAGGCCAGTTGCAGATGTTCGGGCCGCGCGCTGTGGGGCTCGCTTGCGCAAGTGTGCCCGAAGGCGCCTCTTTGGGTAGGAGCACCCCATCGGTTTCAACCTTCATCCGAAAAGGGTCCGGTTTTAAGCCCGTGCCAGGGACTGCTCCAAGCCTCTCCGAATCCGAAGTTAAATCGTCCAGTGGGAGGCCAAAGAGTTACAATTTTACTTCAACTACAGGAGGCTCTGACTCGCTGAGGACTGGCAATGCCTTTGCCGCCCCAAACAGCTCCAGCACCGTCGCCGCAGCGCCGGGGGGCCAGTTGGGGCATGGGACGCACGCGGGGCGCGGATTGGGCCAGCGGATTCCGATTTCCCCGATCTCCCGTGTGGGGAGACCCCCTTCAAAACCAAACCCAAAGAAGGAGCTCCCCAAAAACGGAAAGACACACCCCCACTTGTTCCTCTTGGTTTCCACTTGAAATCCCAAAACGAGCCTCGAAAATTCCGCACTGCGATTTGTGTTTGTTTGTTCGCGGACTTTTTTACCAGGGGCTCCCCCCCGCTTGTTTTCCCGCCTTTTCAAAGGCGGTGAACACCAGCCATGGGTCTCTTAAAGTAAGCAGATGTTGAAAAGAACACACCCGAGCGGCTAGCAGGATCGAAGTATGTCCGAAAGGGAGGTCCTGTTAAGGCTATGGTCGGACCATGTCAGTTTGTGTTTATGAGAATGTTCAGAAAAGTGTTGGTGTTCGAAGAAAATGCAATGGATATCCCTACCATTTGGAAGGTTCCTCTTTTTGGCCGTTGCCCCAAGAGAATTTTGATGCAGGACTATACCAGGTCGCGCCATTTTGATTTGGGACGTGTCGGAAACATCCGACTTACGTAGTGAGACGAGCGCATGACAAACTCGTGCATGAGGTGTCGAAGGTGGACGTATTTGAGTTTGAATATGTCTCGTGCTAGGCCAAGGTTCATTGGGTACTGGACCATCCGGGGAATAGAATAGGTCTCGCGTCGTATTTCAGCTTTGCCAATCAAACGATACGGAGAAGTGGCGAGCATATCTTTGCGAAGGGTCGATGAGTTTCCTCCCTGGCACACTGCTTCCTTTCCAGGCCCCTTCTCAAGTGAGGAATCCTTTCCTCTCACTCACGTGCCCCTAAGATACACCTGAAACACAGAGCACATTCCTCTCTGAGAGAGGAGAAAATTCTTCGGGCCTGTCCAATTCAATCAGTCCCCCTTATGCGCTCGGGCGGATTTGTTGCCTGGCCCCCTCAGACCTTTGCACCACACTTGCAAGTAGCTCCATCCGTGCAGTCCAGGCACTTCGAGCGGTTTCATACACAGCAAGTTGGGGGCATGTCAGATATGACGGCATCATAAAATAATGAGCATCATCCTCACCACAAGGCAGCAAACACCCAGCCAACCCTCCCCAACAGCCATCAGGACCGAAGCTGGTCCAACAAAAAAGCTGTTTGCCCAACAGGGCCTAGATAGTAGTTGATTCCCAAAACTCGCGGGCTTTAAAGCAGGCACAATCGAAACCAACATGTTGAATTCTCCGAGACAGCATCTCGGATTGGGGCAACCTAAGCGCCCCCCACCCCAAAAGGGCAACAGGTGTCTAAACCTGACCAAAAGTAATGGTTACCGGCTACCTAAATCTTAACCTTATCTAAAAGAACCGCCTGCATGTGTCTTTTTTTGGGTCCCCCCCTCTTTTTTGTGTGGTTTCAAAGATAAACCCAACAGTAAAGCCGAAAACTGCGCCCTGTTTTTGGGGGGTGCCGTTCCCGTATCTCCCTTTTTGAGCCACCCGGAACCGAACGAACACCACACGAGCAGAGGCCTCAGAACTGCAGCGCCTGCAGCATGCCGGCGACCTGGAAAACCAGCGCCGTGAGGCACGGATAAACCGCGCGATCGGGTTGAAGGCGTTTGGTGGTAAAACCCGGGGCCCCACGGGAAAATGGTGAGTGGACAATGATTTCGGGGGGGGGGGGGGGTTGGGAAGAGTATTTCCGACATTGCTCACATTGCTGACATGAAGGAAAAATGTGCCTCATTATTCTCCCTGCATCAAAGTCACCCCTAAAGTAGCTAAAGTGATGGGTTGGAGGAAACAACCCCAGTTTCTGACCTTGATAACCCCAGAAACAGTCAAAATAATGATTCCAGGGAAATGGTGAGTGGAGAAGAATTTGGGCGGGGGGGGAAGAGTATTTCTTTCATTGCCGACATGTTCCCAAATCCTAGGTTGGCAACTCATTGCAGAAACATGGCTCACGAAAAGTGTCTTCCTGCAAAAGAAGAATGTCTCCGACGAATGGTGGAAGCCCCCAAAGAAACAAACATACATTGTTCAAAAACGAGAAGTAATAAGTATGCAGTGTCCCTTGGCCCCACAAAATGGATGGTCAGGGATGGTCAGTTTTTCCCATTAAGTTTCCCCCTAAATTGAAACTAGCTGACGCACCAGCCCAGACTTTCTCGGTTGTGTTGGTTGCAAGTTTCGGGGAAACAACCAGCCCTCGGAAGAGAAACCACGCGGCTTGAACAATAGTTTCAAGGGTCAACAGCAGGCACGGTAAGAATCGGCCGGTGCAGGTTTTGTCATTAAGGTTGTCGGAACAGACCCTTCAAAGCACCCCACCTCTCGGCAGACAGGGTTGTGCCCATTTGGGGCTTTTTGGTCGCCTGGGGTTGAAGCCTAACGGAAGCCGCTGTCGAGATTCCATTTTGAGCCACAAAGCCCAAAGCTGGGACGTCTCCAGTCGTAGACAGGTGAGTCGGCGCTTCGAATATCACGCCATGAGTGTGATTCCGTGCCAACAGCCACGATTGCCCAAGAACTTCCCAGCAAAAATGTCCTTTCCACACTTCCCCAGCTTTTTCTTGTGACTGAACCTCTTTGCCTTGACTTCCACAGGCTTAGGCTTGCCATGTTGGAAGTCTCCCGAACCCCCCGCCTTCAACGCAAAAAGCCGCGAGAAAGGCGCGGCGGCCCTCGCTGCAAAGCGCCCAGCAGCAGGCGGAGCAGCTGCTGAGCCGCGCCATGGCAAGGCCCAGGCCGGCGTGCGATCGAGTTCTCGCCGCTCGAGTTCACGTCGCAACCGTTAGACAAGACAGAGATGTAGATAGACTGGAGACAGAAATGACGTAAAATAGAAAAGACGATGATAAAAAGGATAAAAAGGACACATGGAAGGACAGAACGGCCGGTCAGTGGGCGGCCGGGCGGTCAGCCCGGATGCCTCGAGCGTCTTTAGGCCTGATTTCTGGCTCGGATTTCTGATCATAGCAGCTGTGGTTTTTTTTGGGGGTTCGGGATTCGGGGTTTATTCGGGATATAATCACATGTCGGGATTTTATCGCATTTTCGGGATTCGCGATTTAACGGGATGAAAGTCACATATTTGGGGGTGCTTTTTCCAGACACTTTGCCACACGCAACTGAGCTCAACTGGCGATCCAGGTTTTCGGGCGTAGCATATTTCCGCCTGGAGCGTCCTTCGTTGCCTAAGCAAAGCTGCCCTGAGCCCAAAGGTGCAAATCCCCCCGGGTCGTCACCAAAATGTAGGAAAGGCGCACTTGTTTTTCCAGGTTTCGAGCGGTTCTCCCAAAACTGATCTGAGCGGTCCCCCAAGATCGGTCGCTAAAAGGAGCACGCAATCCAAGTGTAAAACGAGCGCAAGTATCCGCAAAACGAGTGCAAATACCGCAAACGAGCGCAAATGTTAAAAACGCTCGCCTTCCTCCGGATGGAAGAAGGGGATTTGATCGAGTTGTTTTTTTGTTTCTGGGGTCGGGCGTTTTTGGGTGGTCGAGCAGAAATCGGTATTTCGAGCGTTTTTCTTCGTACCTAAACAAAGGCACGTTGGGTGCTTCAGGCTGGATTAAATCACATGTTCGGGATTCGGGATTTTCGGAATTAAATCACATTTTCGGGATTCGGGATTGAATCACACTTTTGGGAGTAAGTCACGTTGTTTGATTCGAAATTTGGAGTTTTAATCATTTTGGTTTTACATTCGCATGTTTGGAATTCGGGATTTAATCACTTTTTCGGGATTAAAGCCAATTCGGGGTGTAATCACATCTTCTGGGATTCGGATTCGGCATTCACCTCGGATGTGAATTCTCGGACTTGGGACTTCGGATTCGGGATTCAGGATTCGGGATTGGGGGCTGGGAAGGCCCCAGCTTCGGGACTGAAAAGGGCATCCTCGGAGTCGGGATTCGGGGTGAACGTGGAAGGCCCAACTCGGGATTCGGGATTGACTGGGAGGCTTCTCCGGATCACGTCTCATTTGGTATGTTCCGTTGCTTGACTAGATACGGTGGGCTAAATCTCGGTTGCTTTTAAAACGAAACCTTCCAATTGCCGTAGCGGGTGTGTCACATCACTCACTGACTCACCCTTGGTCCAGGCACCGCCGACCCAAGCAAAAGCGAACTGGTTGAAGCTTGCGCAGTGTGAAGCTGTAATGTGCTGCAGCAAGGACCCCCATTAGTCATCATCGCTGCCCCTGTCCGAAGCCATTTCCGCACAACACAGCCCCGCGAGCTACACGATCGTCGTAAAGCCGCACGGCAGCCCCGCATAGATGCGACTCCCAAACATCAGAGATGTTTTCCCACCAAGAAGGTCCAACATTCAGGACATGTTGGCCACATCACACCAAAAACACGCAAGCCTACCCAACCATACTGAGAACAACACAAAACAGAAGCAAATTGAACACATGTATTTATGTATATGGATGTTCTTTCCGCATGACGCCCACACTCTGGCTCGCAAGAGAAGTCAACAGCTCGATACTTGGTAGCACTCCGCCATGCTGCAACCAGAGTTTCGTGAGCATTTGCTGTCAGATCGCGACACAACGAGAACACCCGTGCAGGTGACCGATGCCCTGAAGCCGTCCGCGCATGCATCGGCCAGCAGGCTTCTGGCCCCCGGCTGACTATGCTGGCGGCACACATTGTATCACAACGGCTCGCATTGACGGAACAGGCAGTAGCTGCGGCATCGGAAGCGGCAGCTTTGACTTGGCAATTTGAGGCAAAGCAGGGTCAAATAGCGCCTTAACCCAGCTGGGAATTTGATGCGGCGGCAGATCATTGGATGACTTTGCAGTGAACCAATGGGTTGACATCCGCGCAGCGCGCCAGATTGTGCCAGAATTTGCGCACAACTGGGGCATGCAGGTTGTGACTTTCCAGGCAAGCAAGCAAGGCTGGCGTGGCATAAACAGCTCAGCAGCATTGCAGGACTCCCCACACGGTTGCAACATCACTGAACCAAAAAATGCGCAACATTGGCTATGCGTTGAGGATCCCGCCTTCCCCAGTCGCGGGCCAAAAGGCTGTTCACGACCTCGCCACGCGGGACACTTTCCAGATACCGCGTTGCAAGCGGCAGCTTTGTCCTGGCACTTGGAGGCAAAGCACGGTCAAGCAACGGTTCACGCTGCGGGGAATTTGATGCAGCTGCAGGAGTTTGCAGTGAACAATTGCGCATATGCCATCTACAGCGCCAGCCAGTTTTACGCTGCAGCCACTCTGGTTGCCCTGAACACTGGAGGCATGTTACCTTCGCCGTCCCTCCACGGCACGCATGTGTTGGGCTTTCACACGTTGCCTCTTTTGCGGGCCTGCTCAGGGTTTGCCATCCGTGCCGGGCTCCTTTCCGTTTGAATGACATCATGCCCTTGGACCGTTGCGCCGTGAAATGATTGTGAGTGGTCGTAGGCATGGACATCCCATGTTTCCGGGCAGCATGTGAGAGACTGTGCCGGCAATTTTTCAGCCTGAACCCCGGAGCCCAGGAGTTTACTTGCAGCACGCAGATCCAGACACTGCCTGCGCAAGACGCAGAGCTGTGCGTTAAACCTCAGTCCGCATACTGGCTCTGAACATCGTAGCTGCTCCAGCGTTGCTGAGCTTGGCCAGTTTGCGACGAGTACTGACATGGGCAGGGCCTACTCTCAGTGCACGTGTCAGCTGGTGCAAAGAGCTCTGCAGCTCACCACTGTACTCTCAACAAAGTCGCATCACAGATGTCAGCTGCTTGCCCACGCTGCTGGGCTCCGTGAAAGACACAGTTTGGCCATTCAAAACATGACCTGTTCCACGAAAAGGAAATCGACGTTTTGGGGGGGCGAAGTTCAGATGGATAACCTTAAAGCCCCTTTTGAGGTGCTCTTTCTGTACATGCGTTAAGCCCTTCAAGTCACGCTGCGTGATAGCCTGCCGTCTCTTCCTGCGGAGTCCCAAGCCGCTGCAGCAGTGTGCCGGACGCACAGAGTGGAACCCCGAAGAGTCTCGCAGCATGCAGCGTGGCCTTTTTTTGATGGACCCACCATCAAAGATACAGTTCCGAATCTTAATGCAAGACCTGTTCCACCAAAAGGACAGCGCCGTTTTGGGCAATGTTCAGGTGAGCAATCAACACACCCACGACGACAAGGATTCTTCGGAAGGAATGGCTCAGGGCGCGGAAGCTCAGAAGCTTCCGCGGAGCATATCGCAAGTTTTGCGGCGGAAGCAAAACCCCAACCTTGTGGAAGCCCCACGGCTTGCAGCCCTATATGGCAATTGGTCATTTTAATGTGAGTCGCCAGGTGAAGTGAATAATCTTAAAGCACGGGTTGAGGTGCTCTAACTCTCAGCCATTAGCCCGCGGGGTCCCAAGCCTGCCTCGTGCCCGCGGCCACTCCTGTTTCCCTGGCTTTGGCGCGTTGCCTTTTTGGGCAGGCCTCTGATTCGTGCCGGGCACGGACTGAGCTCCTGAAAACTTTCACAGCACGGCGCCAAGGCTCCATAAAAGATTCGACTCGACCATTTACAGCATCAACTTTTACGCAACATAGGCAGATAGATCATCTTACGTTCCCTGTAGAAGTGCAAAGTGACAGGCTCCTTTCCCTTTGAATGACATCATGCGCTTTCAGTGTTTGGAGAGCCGTTGCGTGAGATTCTTGTGAGTGTTGGGGATGTCCACCCCACCTACTACAGGTCGTAGGCATGGACATCCCATGTCCCCGGGCAGCATGTGAGGCACACCGGCAAGTTCCACTCTGTCATGGTCAGCCCACTTCCTCAATTGCTGCAGCGCTGTTTCGAAGGACGCACGGAGTGAACCGCGGAGCCCAGGAGTTTACTCGCAACATGCCTGTCCAGGAACTGCCTGCTCAGGATGCAGAGCTGTGCATTTTATGTTCAATCAGTTTGTGTATTGGCGGGGTCACTCTCAGTGCACGTGTCAGCTGGTGCAAAGAGCTCTGCAGCTCACCACCGGACTCTCAACAAACTCGCATCACAGATGTCAGCTGCTTGCCGACGCTGCTGGGCTCCGTGAAAGATACAGTTCGGCCATTCAAAACATGACCTGTTCCACGAAAAGGAAATCGACTTTTTGGGGGGGCAAAGTTCAGATGGATAACCTTAAAGCCCCTTTTGAGGTGCTCTTTCTGTACATGCGTTAAGCCCTTCAAGTCACGCTGCGTGATAGCCTGCAGTCTCTTCGTGCGGAGTCCCAAGCCTGCCTTCGCTGCCAGTGGTCGCCCCACCAAAATCCCTGCCTTCTTTGGGTGCTGCGGGTTGGCGCACGCACAGAGTGGAAGCAGCGTGGCCTCTTTTTGGACGGCCCCATGAAAGATACGATTCCGGATCCATGAAGAGACCTAGTCTTGGGGCGCCAGAGTGGATTCTGCGGAAGGAAGTGAAGGTTGCTGCAGAAGCCCCACAGCTCGCAGATGTGACAATTTGTCCTTTTAATGGTTACCAGGTGGATAAGTGAATAATCTTAAAGCCCCTGTTGGGCTCGTTCTGTACAGCCATTAGGCAGCGTCTCTTCGGGCGGAGTCCCAAGCCAGAATTCGCTGCCAATGGCCCCGCCTTTCTGCCCCTGCTATCTTGGAGCGCTGCAAAAGATTTGGTTCCGGATCCTAAAGCATGACCTTTTTCCGCAGAAGGAAACCGCCATGTTGGCTGGCACGGGGCAATGTTCAGGTGGATAATCTCGAAGTCATCTGGAAGCCGCTGTTGAGGTGCTCTTTCTGTACCATCAAGCCCTTCAAGTCTAGCCTGCGTCTCGTACGGAATCCCACGCCAGCCCCACCTCTCTGCCCCTGCCTTCTTGGAGGAACCCCGAAGAGTTTCGCAGCGTGCAGTGTGGCCTTCTTTGAGGGCAGGAAAGATACGGTCCTGGATTTTAAAGTATGACCTGTTCTAGAAGCAAACCATATGGGGGGTAATGGTCAAGTGGATCTTTAAAGCCCCTGTTCAGGCGCTGCATGGCCTGCGGTCCCCTGAAATGGCCTTGGTTTTGTGGAGTCCCAAGCCAGCAGTGCAGCAGTGAAGCCCGGACGCACTGAGACCCCCGAGTCGAGGAGGTTCGCAGCACGCAGCGTGGCCCTTTTTTTGAAGGCGCCATGTAAAACGTGACCTGTTCCACTAGAAGGAAACCGGCATTTTGGGGCGGGTGGGTGGGAATCTTCGAAGCCCTTCAAGTCACACAGCGTGAAAGCCTGCGGTCTCTTCGTGCAGTGTCCCAAGCCTGCCTTGCGCCCGCGGCCACTCCGGTTGCCTTGAGCGCTGGAGGCATGTTACCTGCGCAATCCTGTGCGGCACGAGTGTTGGGCTTTCGCACGTTGCCTTTTTGGCAGGTCTGCTCAGGGTCTGCCATCCGTGCCGGGCTCCCGAGGAGTTTCGCAGCGTGGCGCCAGGGCAGTGACCTTTTTTGAGGGCTCCATGAAAGATATTGTTCGGCCATTTTCAGCGGTACCTTTTAAAAAGGCATGCAGATCATCTTACGCTCCCTGTACAAGTGCACAGTGGCAGCCGTTAAGCTCTTCACGCCACGCAGCGTGATAGCCTGCTGTCTCTACTTGCGCGGTTCCAAGGGAGCACGCGCGCGGTGTCCACTTGCAAAGTTCCAAAGGGAGCACACGCTGCCTCTGAGGAGGTCATGAGCCTTGAAGCATATTGTCATGCTTGCACCTATGCCCGATCCAGGCGGCAACGAACTTACTGAGCTCCGCAGTCAGCATCGTGCGATTGCCATCGGCGCCAGCCTGTTTCGCAGCCCTGGTTGCCCTCACTGGAGGCATGCTACCTGCTCCGTCGCACGTTGCCCTTTCGGAAGACCCTAAGCCATCCGTGCCGGGCTCCACTCCGTTTGAATGACATCATGCCCTTTAAGCATTGGGAGACGGTTGCGCCGTGAAATTCTTGTGTGGGGATGATCACCCCCCTTCAGATTCCACAGGTCGTAGGGATGGACATTCCTTAGTGCCACCCCGAACCCAGTCTGCCATGGGCAGCCCACGGCCCCCACCTTCTTCGATTGCAGCGATGATTCCAAGGACACACAGAGTGAACCGCGGAGCCCAGGAGTTTACTCGCAGCACGCAGAAACTGCCCCAGGACGAGCTGCGCACGTTGGCTTAGGGTTTGCCATCCGTGCCAGGCACCTTTCCCTTTGAATGACCTCATGCGCCGTGAAATTCTGAGTGTTGGAGATCTTCACCCCTACAGATTCTACAGGTAGGGATGGACATTCCATGCGCCAGGGCATGTGAGGCACTACTTTGCCAAGGACCGCCCACATCCCACGTTCTGCGATCGCTGCAGAGATGCTTCGCAGAGCTGTGCGTTCAACCTCAGGATGATCCTGTTCAATCTGCTTGCTGGCTCTGAACATCGTAGTAGCGTTTCTGAGCTTGGCCAGTTACCGACAGGTTCTGACATTCACGTGGCCGCTTCTCAGTGCTGAGTCGGAGCCTCGGCCGTGGTGAGTAGCCATCAGGTGATGTGCCATCTTGAGGGTTGTGGCTCGTGTTACTTTCCTTGGCCCGAATTGTCCTGATGCTTCACGTGTCGATCCTTACTCACTTCTACTGGGGCCCTTGGCTGTAAAAACTTGGCCAGCCTCTCGCAGAAAGAAGCTCCACTTCTGGCGACGCCAGGATTTTGCTTGGCTTGCCTCACGGAGCTTTCCTGTTTCTCACTTGCGCCAGCTAGAGGGGTTGAGCAGTTGGCTGCTAAACATGTCGTTGATGCCTGTCAGGCGAGGCTTCAAATCCGAACACAGTCACATGAGCCCTACTCACTGGATGCTGCCTGACTTTCGATCGCTTGCCGGCCACCCGTTGCCCGACACACGGTCCAGTGTCTGTCCGGACCCCTCTCAAGCTCAAGTTTCCCCAAAACAAAGGGCCTGAGAAGAAACGATTGCAATCCAGCCACTGCTTCAGCAAAGAGGCTAGTTGCGTGCCCACGCGCATGCTGGCGAGAATTGATTTCTTCCGCATTGCTGTCCAAGCTGCCTGTACCAAGTCCAGTACTTCTAGTGAGTTTGCTGATCCGGGAAGCACGGGGTAGTGTTCCTTGGCAGGCTTGCCACTACGACATTGTGCCGTTTTGAGACTAGTTCTGAGCCGCAAGTCCCGGCGGAAATGCCCTCGCACGCAGTCCAGACGTTGCAACTCCAAATGCGCCCCAGACACGTTGCAGAAATTGGTTGGATGCCGGCCGTATCCCAGAGGCATGTTCACTGTATTGCCTCGCACGCCTGCGCCCATTGTGAACGCACTCCAGAGCACGTCCTTGAGTTTGGTATCCCAAACTCATTGCAAGGCCTTGGTGACCTCCAAGATGTGTTGGCAGGTGTATGCCTTGCATGCGCTTGAATCGCAGATGCAGGCTGGGCGTCGCGTGCGGGCAGCCTGACATGTGTACATAATACCTTGCACTTGCGCGCAGCGGCCTTAGTATCCTGAGCCCTGTCGCCCTCCAATATTTGGCAAAGTGCTCGAGAGGTAGTAAAGCATTTCTGACAGTGTGCCAAGCGCTAGGGCGTGCAGCTCAGGCTCCGTGTAGGGTCTTTCGTGTGGAGCATTTACTTGTGCTTTGGCGACTTGCTGCAGTGTTTTGCGCAGCCCACAGGCTTGACCGCGTTCTGGGCATGTGCGTGCCCAAAGTTCGCGCATGGCCCGAGGAGTCGCGTTGCACGTCCTCAGCTTTCAGACGGCAGCTTTTGATAGACAAACCGTGCGGCGCAGTAAAACCTTCATTTCCTGTTCATTCGGGATTCCTTTTTTGTCATTGGCCACATGTTGTTTCGTCATGGGAAGTAGTTTTGACACTGGAGCGAATTCTAGATGATGAATCTCGAAATGATTCTGTTCGATCCAGGGGACTAGCTTAAACCTCTTGGCTGACTTCGGTTTTCCCGCCCTCTTGATGACTCTGTTTTTGACTGGCAAACGGGTTTCGAGGAGACGTCGTGTAGGAGCGGGCCACAGCTCTATCCAGCTCGAGATCTCGATTTTCCAGCGCCCCTGCTCGCAAGAGTGATACCACCTGCCTGCAAACTTCTTGAAAAAAAGCGCTTGTTCTCAAAAGGCAATCTGGGGCAAAACATCGCCAAGCATGCCCCTTGCCCCAATCGAATCTTCTCTTCAGGGTAACATTCCCCCCCCCCCAGATTAAACAAATCATTCCGCCCGGGAGTGTGGACCTGAGTCTGAAAATGTCGTACACTTTGGGGTTGGCAAAAGCTGAGGTAGCCCCAGGGCCATTTCACAGTGTTTGCGGTCCCTTGTGATGTGTTCAGGGAGTTCTGTTGCACCCATGTGCCGCTAGTCTGCCCATGTTTCCTGACCACTTGTTGTAGCTATATTCTGATTCAAAGCCGTAAGGGGAAACCTTAGTGCCCGTTGGCCACAAAGGACCAGCTGTGAACTTTGCGCGGCTTCCCTTGGACTCGGGTCGTTCGGGAGGAACTGCTAGAAGGCATGTGTCGAATGTCCCACACAAATGGTGCAGTGACCCGTTCGGGCGTTCCCATCGGGGACTTGTGCCACGTCCCGAAGCACCCTCCCCTTCGTCCCAAGCAATTCCCGGCAGGTCGCGCAAGCGCCAGGCGCGGGGGTGCACGAAGGAAATGCTCAGTGGTTGTCCTCTCAGCCAGGCAGCGGAAACAAGACCCAGGGGATTGGGGGATTATAGCTTTCTGTGGCGTCCTTTGTCATTTCTGAGGAACGCACCAAAGTTTCACAGGGGAAAAAGGAGAGCCGAAGTCAATTTGAGCTTTTGGGGTCCCCGAGTTGACAAGTCCAAGTCTCACTCAAAGTCCCGTCTTGATTGAACAGGAGTCCTGGGGTACCGCGAGTCTTTTTCCAGGGGAAGGCCCATAACACCGGGATGAGTCAGATTCGATGGCAACTTCAATTCTCTTTGCATTTGTCATGGTTTCAAGGGGATGACTAAAGCAAAATGGCCCCAAAACGGGTCCCGAAATCCCGACTCAGGTGATCCTCCGGGCCGTGAAGCGAAGGACGCACTGATGTCTCGGTCCTGTGACAGAACATGCCATGAGTGTCTGATTGTTTGGAGAGCTGAAATGATTTTTCACTTGGGGGGGCGTTTCCCTATTTTGACATACCCATATTGAGTGTGGCGCAAAATTGGGGGACCCGAGGAGCGCAGATGCCGTGCTGTTGTTGTCTTTGTAGCTTGCGACCTGGCGACGTGCAGCAATTCACCGCCTGGCCAGCTTTCGCGAGCCCAAAAGGACTTCCTGCACCGACTCCCAAGTGGAAATCTTTGAAAGTCGAAGCCTCCCTTTGGATTTTGGGAAAGAAAGCAAAGCGCCTGAAGTCCGTGCCAACCTCTCAGAATGAGGGGCCAGCAAGGCACCGTCGAATCCGGGAGGGTCGGACTCAATGCTAAGTTGCGCGGCGCAGGCAGAGTATGTCTCGGGGGCAGATGCCCTTTGCCAGCTGTGGCCACAAAACCACGTGCTGATGGCTCTCTTGTCGAGAGAACTCCCGAGTTGAGTGCGACCTGGCCATGCCCGCCTGGAAATACGCGCGTGGCAGGGGTGGCAGCCATAGGGACTGGCCCAGACTTTCGTTTGGGAAGGGCGCCCGAAAACGGGGACGTTCTGGGCAACGGGAGCTGCAGGAATCAATGCCTTGCTCGCTCTGGGCTCTGAGCTCTGGGCAAAACAACCAGACGCAGAGCAGCAAGCAATCACACAAAAGGTTTGCTTGGGCAAGAGGTACTGGCTTGAATGTTGATTCACATGTTGAAGATGAGCATCCAGGATAAATGTAAATGGAAGATGTCCTACACAAGGCTCAGCTGCTGCTGTGACATGTTAGACGCTAAATTGAAGCAGATGTGTTACAAGAAGGCTTCTGTCGTGTTCTCCAAATGGAAACCGGGCTTGTGCCCTCGCGGAAACGGGGGTTGTTCCTTTTCCAGGATTTCAGATTGTCGTTTTGGCCCTTGTTTCACAATTGACCCATGTGTTGCCGCCAAGCAAGAACGTCCTTCTGAACATGCAAGCAGCCAATGACAATAGAGCGATTGACATGGCGACAGCCACAAGGGCATGCCTTCTACACGTCAAACGGGGTCGCGGCTCGCTGGTATTTGCCATGGCCGACCGTGGGGCAGACAAGGTGTGGCAGGCAGACCGCAACGCCACACACTATGTTGTGTGTGTGTGTTGTTGTGTAGGAGTTTCCCATTTCACATAGAATCCAGGGGTTTCAAAGGGGATTCGGCATATTATGATATCAGGCACCTGTGTTCCAAAGTCAGGTACCAGAATGGCAAAGGCTTTGTTTTGCGGGACCTATCAGCATCTATTTCCAAAAGTTCAATTCGGCCCCAAAGTGGCAAGTGTCAATTGGGGAAAGTCGGGTATTCATTGCTCAAAGGCTTCGGCCCCAGGTGAGTGCTGTTTCTTTTCCATCAGGGGAGTCCATGTCTGTTGGGAAACAGCCATATTCATCCTTCACTGTCTCAAACGCCACATGGCTGAGTTGTTTCCGCTCGCGAAACTTTCTGCTGAGCTGCTGCACTTGCCGGACACGGCTTCCTGATGTCCCTGTTGCCAATTGACACAGAACCTGACAGGGGTCCCTTTAAGAGGAGAATGGTCTTCCAGGTTCTATGGTAATTGGTAGGAGGGTACATAGGCCAATAGTATCCGCCAAACATGGTGCCTTTTCGACCCCTTTCAGCGTACGTTCCTTCTCGGAAGTGGGCCGAAAGGCGCTTCGGTTGGTGGGAGGGTAAGTAGCGATAAAAAAGATTTGTTTCCTCTTCGAGGAGTCCCCTTGTAGGATGCTTGACAAGATCCAGTCTGTGCCACAGCACTGTTTTCCCAGACCCCAGGAACCAGTAAACAGGGACTGCGATGATGATGGTAATGGAGCGGGCGCGGTCACTTTGCAAAAGGTCCGGAAGCGGCTGGAGATGAGCTGTTTCGACTGTTCTGCTCTGGTAAGTGCCGCGCGCGCCGTGGGGAACTGGCTTTGGACGGGGTCTGGGAGCGACGACGCAGGGCCGACAGTGGTTGCGTCGCCGCCATGGCAACGCTCCAGCCGGTGCTGTGCATGTTTTGAGGGTTTGTCGGTTTGTCACGCAGCTGAGGGGATGTATCATGGGCTTTTTTGGACGGGGTCTCTGTGACTCTTCTGCAGCCGGCCATAGTTCCATCGGACGCACAGCGGTCATGGGGAAACTATGTGAACGAGGTCGCGCTGTGACTCCTGACTCCTAATGGTGACCTGGTGGGCGTCGTGTCGCTGTGCGGAAGTGGCTCTGGACGGGAGATGCGATGACGGCGAACGCGACGTCGACGGTCGTGTTGCTTGCTGGGCTGCGTCGTGGATGCGCCGTGGGTCTCCCAGTGTGTGTCTTCATTTGTCTCCAAGTGCTGCCAGATCGCCGGGCCGCATGCTCGCCAGTGTGCGCATTTATTTGTCTCCAAGTATGTGTTTTCATTCAGCTGCCGGATCGCCGGGCCGCATGCTCGGCAGCATTTACTTGTCTCCCAGTGCTTAGTGCTGCCAGATCGCCGGGCCTGCTCGCCAGTGAGCGCATCTACTTGTCTCCCAGTGTGTGCCTTCACATGTCTCCCAGTACTGCCAAATTGCTGGGCGCACGCTCGCCAGTGCGCGCATTTACTTGTCTACCAGCATGTGCCTTCATGTGCCCCCCAAGCTCGCCAGTGCGCGCATGTACTTGTCTCCCAGCACGCGCCTTCATTTGTCTCCCAGTCCTGCCAGATCGCCGGGCCAGTTTGCGCATCTACTTTTCTCCCAGCGCGCGCCGCCACTTTTCTTGCAGCGCTGCCAAATTGACGGGCGCATGCTTGAAAGTGTGCGCATTTACTGCTTTCCCAGCCTGTGCCTTCATTTCTCTTCCAGTGCTGCCAGATTGCCGGGCCGCATGCTCGCCAGTGTGGGTTTGCACTTGTCTCCTCATTTGCTGCCAAATTGCTGGCCACATGCTCGCCAGTGTGCGCAATTACTTGCCTCCCACTTTGTTCATCTCTCTCCCAGATCGCCGGGCCGCGTGTTCCCCTAGCAGTGTGCGCAATTACTTGCCTGGCAGTAAGTTCCTCGGGCCGCATGCTCGCCAGTGCCAGGGTGCGCATGTACTTGTCTCCCAGCACGTGCCTTTATTTGTCTTGCTGCCAGATCGCTGGGCCACAGCTCACCAGCGCGTGCATGTGCTTGTCTCCCAGCACGTATGGCGCGTATATGTGTTCTTTGTTGGCGCACAGGCATTCTCACTGTCGGCGTACAAGAGTGTTCCTTGTTGGCGCAGAAGCGTGTCCATTGTCGGCGCACAAAAGGGCCCTTTGTCGGCGCACAGCTGTGTTCACTGTCGGCGCACAAGACTGTCCCTTGTTGGCGCATCATCATACCCAGCGTCGGCGCACACAAACACCCCCGACTGGCACGCAAGCTTGTTCGCTGTTGCCGCACAAGAGTGTTACTCTTTGGCACATCATCGTATCCAGTGTCGGCGCAGAAGGTGTTCGTTGCACGCGCAAAAGTGTTCTTTGCTGGCGAGTGCACAGATGGCAACGGTCATGGGGAGACGGTTGTGGAAGTGGCTTTGAACAGGAGCTGCGACGACAGTAGGCTGACAGGGGCAGGCTGCTCTGCAGCGGCATCGCGTCCGTGCCGCACGGGCCCGCGACAAACACGACCGTCCGACGGTCGTGTTGCTTGCTAACCTGGACTGTGGTGACGCGCTGGCGAGGCTTCTTTGTGGCCGCGGTCGTGCCCAAAACACGCCCAAACGTACAACTACAAGCAGGTGATGCAGGCCCAGCGCCAAAGTTCAGCAGAGGCTCGCGCAGCCGTCCCCGGCAAAGGGACAGTCCCAAACATAAAGAGGGGCGTGGCCCCCTTTCATTCCTTACACGGTTTTGGGCACAGCCAGTTAGTACCAGGTTTTCATTCTGACTCACGCGCGGGCTCGGACATTCAAGCCAGCAGCTTTGCTGTAAACGCGGCTTTGGGCGCAGAGACGCGCTTTCGCGAGCAGCGTTGTGTGACAGGTTCGCAAGGATGGGTCCTTGCATTATACCTTCACACTGCGCAGGCGTCAGCCATTTCACTTCGGCTTTGCTTGCGTAGCTTGCGCTCGGACCAGGGGTGAAGGATCTAACACAGCCGCTCGCCACTCTTCAGGCCGTGGCCGGATTTATGTTGCAGGCGCACAACCGGCTGCAGCAGCACTGCGACGCAGGACTTCATAGTTCCTGCTCTTTAAGTGTTCGAACTGTGCGTAAGACAATCCAAACCAAACAGTCAGCGCTTTTGTAAGCGAGCCTGCTTCAACAAGCTGATCCGCAAGACGCACGGCGTGTGAGTGGTTTCCCATCCACCGCAGTCTGATTTCTCAGTCTTTCAGAAAGGTTCCATTCTTATGGATGATTGCGTTCTCTTCATGGTTCTAGTGTTGTACCTGTTTCCTTGCAAAGTTTGAAAGAGTGCCTCTGAAGCTTGGCCACATTGTGTTCACACCAACAGCACGCAAGCCCACCCAACCATACAGAGAACAACACAAAACAGCTGCAGGTTCAACGCATGTATTTTGTCTATGGATGTTGCTTCGCGCATGACGCACACATTTTGGCTCGCAGGAGAAGTCAGCAGTTCAATCTTTGGTAGCACACCATGCTGCAGCCATGCAGCCAGAGTTTCGGGAGCATTCCCGCTCACATCACGACAGTGATCGATGCCTTTAAGCCTTTCGGCCAGCAGCCGCCCGGCCGCCGGCTGACTCTGCTTGCGGCACACATTTTATTGCAACGGCTCGGACAGACACCGGCCTTGATGGAACAGGCGGTAGCTGCTGCATTGGAAGCGGCAGCTTTGTCTTGGCAATTGGAGGCAAAGCCGGGTCAAGCAACGGTTCAACGCTGCCAGGAGTTCGATGCAGCTGCAGTTCATTTGACGAGTTTGCAGTGAGCAAATTCACTGACATCCGCGCAGTCAGCCACATTGTGCGATTACCATCGACAGCGCCAGCCTGCTTTACGCTGCAGCCAGTCCGGTTGCTATCATCACTCGAGGAATGTTACCCGCGCCGGCGCTACACGTCACGAGTGTTGGGCTTTCGCACGTTGCCTTTTTGGCAGACCTGCTCAGGGTTTGCCATCCGTGCCGGGTTCCTTTCCGTTTGAATGACACCATGCCCTTTCAGCATTTGGAGGTGCGTTCTGCCGTGAGTTTCTTGTGAATTTTGTGTGTCCACCGCACCTGCTACAAGTAGTAGGCATGGACATCCCATGTCCCCGGGCATTATGTGCAGCACGACGCTGGCAAGTTGCACCCCGAACCCACTCTGTCATAGTCAGCCCACTTCTTCGATTGCGGCAGCGATGTTTCCAAAAACACTCCGAGTGAACCGCGGAGCCCTGGAGTTTACTCGCAGCATGCCTGTCCAGACACTGCCTTCTCAGGACGCAGAGCTGCGCGTTCAACCTAAGGGTGAGCTTGTTCAATCAGTCTGGCTGTGAACAGCGTAGCAGCTCCAGCCTTGCTGAGCCTCACCAGTTTGCGACAAAGAGTGACATGTCAGCAGGCAGAAAGAGCTCTGCAGCACCAGACTCAGCAAGATTGCATCACAAAATGTCAGCTGCTTGGCCAAGCTGGGCTTCGTGAAACATACGGTTCGGCCATTGAAAGAATGACCTGTCCCACTACAAGCAAATCGACATTTGGGGGTGGCAACGTTCAGGTGGATAACCTTAAACTCTCTGTTGAGGTGCTCTTTCTGTACAGCTGTTAAGCCCTTCAAGTCACGCAGCGTGATAGCCTGCAGTCTCCTTGTGCAGAGTCCCAAGCCAGCATTCGCTGCCAGTGGTCACCCACCTCCCTGCCCCTGCCTTTTTGGAGTGCTGCAGCAGTTTGCCGGACGCACAGAGCGGAACCCCCGGGAGTTTCGCAGCACGCAGCGTGGCCTTTTTTTGAGGGCACCATGAAAGACTCAGTTCCGGGTCTTAAAACATGACCTGCTCCACTGGAAGGAAACCGCCGTTTTGGGGCGGGTGGGGGACAATGTTCAGATGAGCAGCGATGATCAACTCGTGGAAACTTCCGCGGAGCAAAATATCGCAAGTGTTATTGCCGCGCAAGCAAAACCCCATGTCGCGGACGGTTGCGGAAGCCAGGTGGATAATCTTAAAGCCCCTGTCGAGGAGTCATGAAGTTCTTCACGTCAATCAGCGTGATAGCTTGCGGTCTCTTCGTGCGGTATCTCAAGCCTGCTTTGTGCCCGCAGCCATTCTGGTTGCCTGAAGACGGGAGGCAGGTTACCTGCGCAGTCCTGCACGGCACACGCGTTGGGCTTTCGCGCGTTGCCGTTTTGGCAGGCCTGCTCAGGGTTTGCCATCCGTGCCGGGCTCCTTTCCATTTGAATGACACCATTCCCTTTCAGCATTTGGAGGGCTTTACCGCGTTGCCCGCTTGGCCTGCCTGCTTATCCGCGCTAAACACGGAGTGAACTCCCGGGGAGTTTCGCAGCACGGCGCCAGGGCAGTGGCGTTTTTTGAGGGCTCCATAAAAGAAACGGTTTAGCCATGTACAGCGTTGCCTGTTAAAAAGGCAGGTAGGTCATCTCACGTTCCCTGCACAGGTGCGCGGCGACAGCCGTCAATAAGCTCTTCACGCCACGCAGCGTGACGGCCTGCGGTCTCTTCGTGCTGGATGTGAGTTGGAGGCCATGAGGCTTGAAGCGTGCAAGCCTCGCTCATGTCATGGTTGCACCTACCCTCACCGATCCAGATCCAGGCGGCAGCTGCATTGGAAGCGGCAGCTTTGTCTTGGCAATTGGAAGCAAAGCAGGGTCAAGCAATGGTTCAACGCAGCCAGGAGTTTGATGCAGCCGCAGCTCATCTGACGAGTTTGCAGTGAGCGAAATCACTAACGTCCGCGCAGTCAGCCACATTGTGCGATTGCCATCTACAGCGCCAGCCGGCTTTATGCTGCAGCCAGTCCGGTTGCTATCATCACTCGAGGAATGTTACCCGCGCCGTCACTACACGTCACGGGTGTTGGGTTCTCGCACGTGACAGACCTGCTCAGGGTTTGCCATCCGTGCCGGGCTCCTTTCCGTTTGAATGACAGTGCGACGTAAAATTATTGTGAGTGTCGGGGATGTCCACCCCACCTACTACGTATGTGCAGCACTACGCTGGCAAGTTGCACCCCGAACCCACTCTGTCATGGTCAGCCCGCTTCTTCGACTGCGGCAGCGATGTTTCCAAAAACACTCCGAGTGAACCGCGGAGCCCTGGAGTTTACTCGCAGCATGCCTGTCCAGACACTGCCTTCTCAGGACGCAGAGCTGTGCGTTCAACCTAAGGGTGAGCTTGTTCAATCAGTCTGGCTGTGAACATCGTAGCAGCTCCAGCTTTGCTGAGCCTCACCTGTTTGCGACAAAGAGTGACATGTCAGCAGGCATAAAGAGCTCTGCAGCTCACCAGCACCGGACTCTCAACAAAAACAAAGTCACATCACAGATGTCGCTGCTGGGCTCCGTGAAAGATACCATTCAAAACATGACGTGTTCCACTACAGGCAAATCGCCATTTTGGGGGGGCAACGGCCAGGTGGATAACCTTAAAGTCCCTGTTGAGGTGCTCTTTCTGTACAGCCGCTGAGCTCTTCAAGTCATGCAGCGTGATAGCCTGCGGTCTCTTCACGCGAAGTCCCCCGCCAGCATTCGCTTCCAGTAGTCGCCCCACTTCCCTGCCCCTGCCTTCTTGCAGCACGCAGCGTACATGACCTGTTCCACTAGAAGGAAACTGCCATGTTGGGGGTAATGTTCAGGTGGATAATCTTAACGCAATGTTGAGGTGCTCTTTCTGTATCACTAAGCCCTTCACGTCAAGCAGCGTGACAGCTTGCGGTCTCTTCGTGCGGTATCCCGAGCCTGCTTTGTGCCCGCGGCCACTCTGGTTGCCCTGAACACTGGAGGCATGTTACCTGAGCGGTCCTGCACGCAACGACTGTGTTGGGCTTTGGCGCGTTGCCCTCTTGGCATATCCGTGCCAGGCATGGTGCGAGGAGTTTCGCTGCATGGCGCCAGGGCAGTGGCCTTTGTTGAGGGCTCCAGAAGAGATTCGATTCAGCCATTTACAGCATTACCTTGTAGATTACAATTTGTCCTTTCAATTTGGGTCACCAGGTGGATAATCTAAAGCCCCTATTAAGGTGCTCTTTCGATACAGCCATTAAGCTCTTCACGTTTATTAGCTGCGGTCTCTTCGTGCGGTATCTCAAGCCTGCTTTGTGCCCGCAGCCATTCTGGTTGCCTGAAGACGGGAGGCAGGTTACCTGCGCAGTCCTGCACGGCACACGCGTTGGGCTTTCGCACGTTGCCGTTTTGGCAGGCCTGCTCAGGGTTTGCCATCCGTGCCGGGCTCCTTTCCATTTGAATGACACCATTCCCTTTCAGCATTTGGAGGGCTTTACCGCGTTGCCCGCTTGGCCTGCCTGCTTATCCGCGCTAAACACGGAGTGAACTCCCGGGGAGTTTCGCAGCACGGCGCCAGGGCAGTGGCGTTTTTTGAGGGCTCCATAAAAGAAACGGTTTGGCCATGTACAGCGTTGCCTGTTAAAAAGGCAGGTAGGTCATCTCACGTTCCCTGCACAGGTGCGCGGCGACAGCCGTCAATAAGCTTCACGCCACGCAGCGTGACAGCCTGCGGTCTCTTCGTGCTGGATGTGAGTTGGAGGCCATGAGGCTTGAAGCGTGCAAGCCTCGCTCATGTCATGGTTGCACCTACGCTCACCGATCCAGATCCAGGCGGCAGCTGCATTGGAAGCGGCAGCTTTGTCTTGGCAATTGGAAGCAAAGCAGGATCAAGCAACGGTTCAACCCAGCCAGGAGTCTGATGCAGCCGCAGCTCATCTGACGAGTTTGCAGTGAGTTCAAGGCAGCCGCGGCTCATTTGACAAGTTTGCAGTGAACATCAGTCAGCGAAGTCACTGACATCCTCGCAGTCAGCCACATTGTACGATTGGCATCTACAGTGCCAGTGCCAGCCTCCTTCTTCGATCGCTGCAGCGATTTTTCGAGGCACACACAGACTTAACCCTCAAGCCCAGGAGTTTACTCGGAGCATGTGAGGCACTATGCAGGCAAGTTCCACCAGTTCCACCCCGAACCCATTCTGTCATGGTCAGCCCACGGCCCCCGCCTTGTTTGATCGCTGCAGCGATGTTTCGAAGGATACACAGAGCCAACCCCCCAGCCCAGGAGTGTACTCGTTCCACGCAGGTCCAGACACTGCCTGCGCACGACGCAGAGCTGTGCGTTCAAGATGACCTACGATTCGGCCATTTACAACATTACCTTTTAGACCACAATGGAAGGGCCGCTTGCGTCATGAAATTCTTCTGAGCGTTGGGGATGCCCATCCCACCTAAGCTATGCCAGCAAGCGCGAGTATGACCCAGTCTTCTCTTGTTCAGTGGCCGCCCCGCCTCACTGCCCCCCCCTTCTTGGAATACTGCGGCAACAGTTCGCAGGAGGCACTTATTGAAATCCCGAGGGGTTTCGCAGCACGACGCCAGGGCAGTGGCCCTTTTTATAAAGGAAGATTCGGCCTTTTGCAACATTGCATTCTAGACCAAAAGGCTTGTAGATCATCTTTCCTCCTCTGCACAGGTGCACAGCCGTCCGCAAGCTCTTCACGCCATGCATCGTGATAGCCTGCAGTCTCTTCGTGCGGAGTCCCAGGCCAGCATTCGCTGCCTTTGAGGAGGCTACAAGGCTTGAAGCGAGCGAGGGCAAGTGGTCATGAGCAGCCTCTTTTGTGCTGCAGCAAGTCTACTTTCCCTCACCACTGGAGGCATGTTACCCGCGCCGTCCCTGCACGTGGGCTTTCGCAAACGCCCTGCTCGCAGGCTGCCATCCGTGCCGGGCTCCTTGACGTTTGAATGGCACTCGCTGCCTCTGAGTTGGAAGCTTTGTTGCTTAAAGCGAAGCGAGTCAGGGCAGGTGGGCCGGGCATTCGCCCTAGTCATGTTCACGCCCGCCAGCCAGCCCAGCGGTTGCCCTTACTGGCATCAATCGCAACCAAAGAAGCGATGGAGGCATGTTACCCGCACCGTGCTTAGACACCGCCAATGTGTTGAGCTTTAGCCGTGACACTGTGCCGGACACTCATGATTTTCACAGCATGGCGCCAAGGCAGCGGCCTGTTTTTGAGGGCTCCATGAAAGATACGATTCAGCCAAGGCAGGTGGTAGCCTGCGGTCTCGTCGTGCGTCGCAAGGGAGCATGTGCTGCTCCGACCCCGCACAAGAAGTTGGGCTTTCGCACGTTGCCCTTTTGGCAGGCCTGCTCAGGGTTTGCCATCCGTGCCGGGCTCCTTTCCGCTTGAATGATATAAGGATTTTCAGAGGCATGGACATTCCATGCGACCAGGGAAGCTGTACCGGCAAGTACCGCCGAGAACCCGTTCTGTCACGTTCAGCGGCCGGCCCCCACCTTCAATCACTGCAGCAATGGTTCGAAGAACACAGAGTGAACCCCGGAGCCCAGGAGTTTGTTTACTCGCAGCATGCAGGTCCAGACACAGCGAGCAAGACGCATGACGTTGTCCAATCAGTCTGCGTACTAGCTCTGAACATCGTAGCAGCGTTTCTGAGCTTGGCCATTTACCGACAGGTTCTGACATTCACGTGGCCTCTTCTCAGTGCTGAGTTGGAGCTTCGGCCGGTGAGTAGCCATTTCGCAGGTGATGTGCCATCTTGAGGGTTGTGGCTCGTGTTGCTTTCCTTGGCCCGAATTGTCCTGATGCTTCACGTGCCAATTGGGGGCTCTGGGCTGTAGATCTTGGCCAGGGCCTCTCGCAGAAAGCTCCACTTCTGGCGACGCCAGGGTTCGATTTGTTTGGCTTCACGGAGCTTTCCGGTTTCGCACTTGCACCAGCGAATTGTGCAATAAGAAAAGGACCTTGAACAGTTGGCTGTTAAACATGCCGTAGATGCCTGTCAGGCGAAGGCGAGGCTTCAAACCCGAACACAGTCACACGAGCCCTACTCATTTGATGCTGCCTGACTTTCGATCGCTTTCCAGCCACCCTTTGCCCGATACCGCAGGGCCCAGTGTTGGTTCCCCACAACAAAGGGCCTGAGAAGAAACGATTGCAGTCCAGTCACTGCTTCAACATGGAGGCTAATCGGCCCATGCACATGCTGGCGAGGATTGATTTCTTCCGCCTTGCTGTCCAAGCAGGCTGCGCGCCTGGTAAGTCTAATGAGTTGACTGCTGGAAGAAGGGTTTTCAGCGTTCTGACAGGCAATAATCCTTGGCAGGCTTGCCACTACGACGTTGCGCCGTTTCGAGACTAATGCTGAGCCGCAAGTCCCGGCGGAAATGCACGCGCACGCAGTCCACACGCTAAAGCTCTAAGAGCGCAGACACGTTGCAGGGATTCGTTGGATGCTGGCCGTATCCCAGAGCAGGTTCAATGTGCATTGCTTTGCGCAGCCCACAGGCTTGACTGCGTTCTGGGCATGTGCGCCCAAAGTTCGCGCATGGCCCGAGGAGCCGCGTACGCGTCTCAGCTTTCAGACGGCAGCTTTTGATAGAGAAACAGTGCGGCGCAGTGCAATCTTCATTTGCTGTTCATTCGGGATTCTGTTTTGTGATTGGCAAAATGATATCTTTCCCCAAACAGTGTTTTGTTCCCCAAACAGTTTACAGTTAGGTTCTTACTCCTCTGAAAAAGAACGGGCCATGTGCTGCCAGATCGTCGGGCCGCGTGCTCGCCAGTGTACGCATTTGCTTGAGCGCACGCATGTACTTGTCTCCCAGTATGCGCCTTCATTTGTCTCCCGGCGCTGCCAGATTGCCGGGCAGCGCGCTCGCCAGTGCGCGCATTGCTTACCTCCCAGCGTGTGCCTTCATTTGTCTCCAAGTGTACGCTTTTGCTTAGTGTCCCAAAGCGTTCCGGGAAGCAACAGCTTTCCTGGCCTGCGCCTTTTCCGGGATAGACGCTTTTGAGATGCTGCCGTGCCAAGCATTGCGCAGAGAGCTGTTGTTGGAGGCATGTTGATATTAGGCCGTGTGGTTTTGCAGGTTTCAGCCCCGTCTCGGGGCTGGAGTGGGGGGGGCGGGGGAAAAATTGTTAAAAGGTTGGTTCAAGGGTAGGGTATTTTCAGTTCAGGGTTTCAGGGTTCAGGGATGAAATTAAACAAGCAAACCATTTTGTTCAAAACCTAAGTATTGGTTCTGGGTTTTTCTAAAATTTCTCAACATGTTTTACATTTTTTTCATTTAAGAACAGTCTAACATTTTGACATTTTCAAGGTTCAGGTTTCAGACCATTTTACGGCTTTCTGGGGGATAGATAGAATGGTTTAATCAGATTGTAAGTTGTTAATATGAATAAACTGATTACAAGTAAAAATCACTTATGTTCTCAAAGTCTGGTCTCAACTCATCACCTTCACTTTCACTTTCAGTATCTTCATTGAATAATTGTTCATTCAATTTGTCAGAAATGTCCATTCCAAATTTTTCACCATACAAAATATTATGTCTGTAGTCTTCATTCATATCAATATAATGTAGAATACACATAAACTCATTGAATAATTTCATCATAAGCATCTTCAATACTTTCACCATTTGTATCCCAAAAATAGTTTAGTGTATGTCTTTTCCAATGTTTTAATTGGTCTTCGTGTTTAATATTCCAACATAAAATTTGTAAAACTTGGTGATGTCTTCTGCTCAATGTCTTTAATTCTGGTATGCTTCTGAATTCGTCAAGTGTTGGTAAATCCTCACCATTTATATTAAAATAGTACGATAATTTAATGCTAAATAAATCAAAGATGTCATTGTCATATCCATAATGTGTTCAATGTTTTAATATCTTTATCATTTCTTCACATTTTTCACATCTATTATTGCTTGAAATGTTTTGGATTATATCAACTGGTAATACTTTTGATGTCATTTTTAGTATAGCAACTATTTTTGCACATTCTTTACAAAATGTTATATCACAACATTTTCACATATAATTACTTAATACTTGTTGTTTTGCTTTTTCTAAATCATCAAATATTTCAATTTTATACAGTGGAGCTTCACTTTCAGTATCACTCATTATTTTCCTTACTATTATAAGGTAGTTTTTCTTTAAGTAGTTTTTGTTTTTGAAGGGTTGGTATTTTGGTTTTCAGTTTCATCATTTTCACTTTCAGCATCAGTAGGAACAGGGATGTCAGTAGGAGGTGCTATTTCATAATTAGGATTTTCTTCTGAGGATGATGAATTAACAGTATGTGTTGAAGAACTGTTAACAGTGATAGGCGGAGAACTATGAACACTAACAGGGGGTTCAGTGTTTAACTCAACTTCTTCACCAACATTTGTATTCAACCAACTCATTATAGCACTTGCTATATCATAAGAAGATACTAATGAATTCATTGTTAAATGAACTAATAACTCTGAAATGTGAATTGTGGTTATTGTAGTGTGATATGTTAAATGTGCTACTATTTGACCTAAACTAAAACCCGACCTCATCATAATTTCTATAATCCTCATCAACATAAATAGTTTTTTTATATTTATCAATGTCATCATTTTTTATCATCATCGTCATCGTCATCATCATATAAATCAGGGTCATATGTAAATGCTTCTGCTTCTGCTTCAGCCTTGGTTATCAATTTGCTTTTGAAATTCTTTGAAGACCCACTTAATAGTTTTGTCATATCATCAAAATTATAAGTTTGTGTCGCTTTATCATTTGGAAGGTCTGTTTGTGTTGCCTTGTTTTCTTTGTTAAGCGTTTGTGTTGCCTTATTTGCCATCATAACTTCTGCATTCATATATCTTTCTTTATTTTTATAATTCATCAAATCCATTTTATCAAAATCAAAATTATTCAATAACATATCTTTCTTGTATTTCTTCAGTATAACTGTTTTTTTCAGTTTGCTTGTGATTGCTTGTTTTAACATTTCATGATAAGTAAAGCGTTTCCTTAACTCGTGTTTGTGGTTGTTAATCATTTTATATAATTATTGATAAATTATGTAAAATGATTTTATCAGTTCTCGCTTACGCTCCAACAATGCTACGCATCGTCTTTTGTTGCTTTACCTTTTCCTTTCATACCTCTCCAATCTTCCATTCTTTTTCTTAACAATTCACCATTTACTTTTGTTGTCCATTTACCCTTTGAAATTAATTCTTCAATCACATTAATTAAGTAGATTGGTCTTTGCCCTTGCCTTTCATGTTTAAACTGTCATACTTTGCTTGTTGTTCTGATGTCATTTGAAAGCCTCTTAAATGTAGTTGAAACAAGATGTCATCTGTGCTAATGTCTCTGTGTTTCCATCTGTCTATGTCTGTGTTGTAATCTATTGTTTCTCTTGCTTTTCTTGATTTAGGTGGTGCTTTCGTGCTTTCATCATCATCATTTCATTTCCCCTTGTCATTAGTCCTCTTTGCGCCCCTTGTATCCGTTTAACTGCTTCATCCTTTGTAAGAATAGGTTCTAACGGTGGTAAGTCATCATCGCTTGATTTAGCAGTTGCCATCCCTTGAACCTCTGATGGAGTATCAGATTTTGTTCTTCTCCAATCTGTGACTACACGTGCCCTTTCGTGTAAATCATCTAAAAATTGTCGTCTAACATCTTCTGACATTTGACTGATTTGTTGCTCGTGCTGTTCCTCAGCATCGTCCATTGTGGCACTTAGTGTTTGTATTGCTCCGTCTCTTAATTCATCCATTTCATCTCGTGATCAGTTCCAAGGGAGCACGTGCTGCCTCTCAGTTGGAGGCCATGAGGCTTGAAGCGTGCAAGCCTCGCTCATGTCACACTTGCACCAATGCCCACCGATCCCGGCGGCAGCTGCTGCAGTCGGAGCGGCAACTTTATCCTGGCAATTGGAGGCAAAGCAGGGTCACGCAACGGTTCAACGCAGCCGAGATTTTGGTGCAGCTACAGCTCATTTGACGACTTTGCAGTGAACAAATTCACTGACTTCCGCGCGGTCAGCCACATTGTGCGATTACCATCTACAGAGCCAGCCTGCTTTACGCTGCAGCTAGTCTGGTTGCCGTCACTACTGGAGGCACGTTACCCACGTTACCCACGCCATCCCTACACGTCACGAGCGCTGAGAACCTGCACAGGGTTTGCCATCCGTGCCGGGCTCCTTTCCTTTTGAATGACATCATGCCCTTGGGCGCGCCGTGAAATTCTTGTGAGTGTTGGGGATGTCCACCCCACCAACTACAGGTCGTAGGCATGGACATCCCATGTCCCCGGCAGCATGTGCGGCACACCGGCAACCGAACCCACTCTGTCATGGTCAGCCCACTTCTTCGACTGCTGCAGCGCTGTTTCGAAGGACGCACCGAGTGAACCGCGGAACCCAGGAGTTTACTCGCAACACGCCTGTCCAGAAACTGCCTGCTCAGGATGCAGAGCTGTGTGTTCAACCTAGGGATAGCTTTTTTCAAGCAGTCTGCGTACTGGTTCTGAACATCGCAGCAGCCCCAGTGTTGCTGAGCCTGGCCGGGTTGCGACGAAGAGTGACATGGGCGGGGCCACTCTCAGCGCACGCGTCAGCTGGTGCAAAGACTCCCAACATGGTTGCAACATCACAGACTTCAAGTGCTTTGCCACACTGCTGGGCTCCGTGAAAGATACGGTTCGGCCATTGTTCATGACCTGTGCTGCGAAAAGCAAAGGTCAGGTGAATGACCTTAAAGCCCCTTTTGACGTGCTCTTTCTGTACGGCCGTTAAGCCCTTCAAGTCACGCAGTGTGATAGCCTGCAGTCTCCTTGTGCAGAGTCCCAAGCCAGCTGGTCACCCCACCTGCAGCAGTTTGCCGGACGCACAGAGCGGAACCCGAGCCGAGGAGCCTCGCAGCATGTGGCCTTGTTGAGGGGAGATGCGGTTCCGGGTCTTAAAACATGACCTGTTCTACTACAAGGAAACTGCCATTTTGGTGCGGGCGGGGGGCAATGTTCAGTTGAGCAGCGATCAACACACCCGTGAAGAGACCTAGCCTTAGGGTGCCAGATTGCATTCTGCGGAAGGAATGGCAGAGGTCGTGGGAGCTTCCGTCGAGCATATCGCAAGCCTTGTTGCCGCGGAAGCAAAACCCCATGTTGCGGAAGGTTGCGGAAGCCCCACGGCTTCCAGCCCCATATTATGACCATTTGTCCTTGTAATTCGTGTAACCAGGTGGATAATCTTAAAGCCCCTGTTGAGTGTTCTTGACGGCCAATCAGCAGCGCGATAGCCTGCGATCTCTTCGTGCCCTTCCTTGCCGGTCCCCCGCCCTCCCTGCCCCTGCTATCCTGGAAGAATGCTGCAGCGATTTGCCAAACGCACAGAGTGAAACCCCGAGGAACTTCGCAGCATGCAGTGTACCCTGAAAGACATGGTTCTGGATCTTAAAACGTGACCTGATCCACTGCGCGCCATTTGGGCCAAATGAATCCTTCACGTCACGCAGCGTGATAGCCTCTCAGTTCGAGGCCATGAGGCTTGAAGCGTGCAAGCCTCGCTCGTGTGACGCTTGCACCTATGCCCACCAGCTGCATTGGAAGCGGCAGCTTTGTCTTGCCATTGGAAGCGAAGCAGGGTCAGGCGACGGTTCAACGCAGCCGCAAATTTGCTGCAGCTGCGGCTTATTTGACGAGTTTGCAGTGAACAAATTCACTGTTCAAGGAGGGGGCGGTTGCGCCGTGACTTTCTTGCGTGGGGATGATGACCCCTCCTTCTACAGATTCCACAGGTCGTAGGCATGGACATTCCTTAGTGCCTCCCCGAACCCACTCTGTCATGGTCAGCCCGTCCCACGGCCCCCACCCTTTTAGATTGCGGCGATGTTTCCAAGAGTGAAGCCCAGAGCCCAGGCGTTTACTTGCAGCATGCAGGTCCAGAAGCAGGACGCAGAGCTGTTTCAACCTAATGACCTTGTTCAATCAGTCTGCGTGCCGGGGCCGCTGTGAGCTGGCACAAAGAGCTCAGCTGACCAGCACCGGACTTTTGAAAGGTTGCAACATTATAGGTTTCAGCTGCTTGGCCATGCTGGGCTCCGTGAAAGATACGGCTCGGGCATTCAAAACATCACCTGTTCCACTGAAAGGAAATCGCCATTTTGGAGCGGCAATGTTCATGTGAATGACCTCAAAGCCCCATTTGAGCTGCTCTTTCTGTACGGCCGTTAAGCCCTTCAAGTCACGCAGCGTGATAGCCTGCAGTCTCCTTGTGCAGAGTCCCAAGCCAGCTGGTCACCCCACCTGCAGCAGTTTGCCGGACGCACAGAGCGGAACCCGAGCCGAGGAGCCTCGCAGCATGTGGCCTTGTTGAGGGGAGATGCGGTTCCGGGTCTTAAAACATGACCTGCTCCAAAAAAAAGATCTGGTCGTGGGGCGCAAAAATAGACTCTGAAGAAGGAATGGTTCGGGGTGCGGAAGCTCGTGGAAGCTTCCGCGAAGCATATTGTTAATATCGTCGTGGAAGGTTGCTTGGCTTGCAAGCGCCATGATTTGACAATTTATCCTTTCAATTTTAGTCGCCAGGTGGATAAGCTTAACGCCCCGTTGGAAGTGCTCTTTCTGTACAGCCACTAAGCCCTTCAAGTCACGCAGTGTGATAGCCTGCATTCTCCTTGTGCAGAGTCCCAAGCCAGCATTCGCTGCCAGTTGTCGCCCCACCTCCCTTCCCTGCCTTCTTGGGGTGCTGCAACGGGTTGCCGGACGCACGGAGTGAAACTCACAGCAGTTTCGCCACATTTTTTGAGGGCACCATGAAAGATACGATCCTGGATCTTAAAACATGACCTGTTCCGCTAGAAGGGATCCACCATTGTGGGGGTGGGCAGGGGGCAATTTTCAGGTGGACAAATCTTGAAGCCATCTTGAACCTGGCCTGCGGTCCCCTAAAAAGACCTGGTCGCGGGGCGCAAACATGGATTCTGCGGAAGGAATGGTTCGGGGTGCGGAAGCTCGTGCAAGCTTCCGCGAAGCATATCGTTAATATCGTCGCGGAAGGTTGCTTGGCTTGCAAGCGCCATGATATGACAATTTATCCTTTCAATTTTAGTCGCCAGGTGGATAAGCTTAACGCCCCGTTGGAAGTGCTCTTTCTGTACAGCCACTAAGCCCTTCAAGTCACGCAGCGTGATAGCCTGCAGTCTCCTCGTGCGGAGTCCCGAGCCAGCATTCGCTGCCAGTGGTCGCCCCACCTCCCTGCCCCTGCCTTCTTGGAGAGCTGCAGCTGTTTGCCGGACACACACAGTGTTTATTTGAAGGTATCATGAAAGAATAGGGACCGGATCCCAAAACGTGACCCGTTCCACGAAAAGGAATCCGCCATTTTGGGGCGGGCGGGTGGGAATGTTTGGGTGGATAATCTCAAAGCCCCTGTTGAGGTGCTCTTTCTGCACAGGCAAGAAGCCCTTCAAGTCACGCAGCGTGAAAGCCTGCGGTCCCAAGCCTGCTTTGTGCCGGCAGCCACTCTGGTTGCCTTGAGCACCGGAGGGATGTTACCTGCGCAGTCCTGCACGGCACGACTGTTTGGCTTTCGCACGTTGCCGTTTTGGCACGCCTGCTCAGGGTTTGCCATCCGTGCCGGGCATTTTGGACAGCTTTAGCGCGTCGCCCTCTTCGCAGGCCTGCTTATCTGTGCCGGGCAAGGGGAACTTTTTTTGACACCGTAAAAGATACGAGTTGACCATTTACAGCGTTGCCTTTTAAGAAGGTAGGTAGAATATCTTACGTTCCCTGCACAGCGTATTAGCGAGGCCTGAAGCGTGCAAGGCTCGCTCGTGTCATGCTTGCGCCTATGCCCACCGATCCAGGTGGCAGCTGCAACATTGGAAGCGGCAGCTTTGTGTACGAGGCCGGTTTGCAGTGAGCTGATCCGCGCAGTGAGCCACATTGTTCGATTGCCATCTGCAGCGCCAGCCTGTTTCGCAGCAAGCCTGGTTGCCAAGACCCGCTCAGGAAGTTGCCCTGTTGGCATGCCTGCTTAGGGTCTGCCATCCGTGCCGGGCTCCTTTCCGATTGAACGACATCATGCCCTTTCAGCATTTGGAGGGCTTTTGTGCCGTGAAATTCTTGTGAGTGTTGGGGATGTTCACCCCGCCTTCTACGGTCAGCCCATCCCACGGCCCCCCTCTTTGAGTGCTGCAGTGATGTTTCAAATGACACACAGAGTGAACCGCGGAGCCCAGGAGTTTACTCGCAGCACGCAGATCCAGACACTGCCTGCGCAAGACGCAGGGCTGTGCGTGCAACCTTAGGATGAGCTTGTTCAATCAGTCTGCGTACTGGCTCGGAACGTCGTAGTAGCGTTGCTGAGCTTGGCCAGTTTGCGACGAGTTCTGACATTCACGTGGCCGCTTCTCAGTGTTGCGTCTGGCTTTCCGCCGTGGTGAGTGGCCATGATGTACCATCTTGAGGGTGGCTCGTGTTGTTTCTGTTTGCCCAAATTGTCCTGACGCTTCACGTGTAAATCCACACCTGGCGACGCCAGGATTCGTTTTGTTTGCCTCACAGAGCTTTCCTGTTTCGCACTTGCACGAACTATGCTAGGAGGCGTTGAACAGTTGGCTGTTAAACATGCCGTAGATGCCTGTCAGGCGAGGCTTCAAATCCAAACACAGTCACACGAGCCCTACTCATTTGATGCTGCCTGACTTTCGATCGCTTTCCAGCCACCCTTTGCCCGATACCGCAGGGCCCAGTGTTGGTTCCCCACAACAAAGGGCCTGAGAAGAAACGATTGCAGTCCAGTCACTGCTTCAACATGGAGGCTAATCGGCCCACGCACATGCTGGCGAGGATTGATTTCTTCCGCCTTGCTGTCCAAGCTTGCTGCGCGCCTGGAAAGTCTAATGAGTTGACTGCTGGAAGAAGGGATTTCAGCGTTCTGGCAGGCAGTTGTTCTTGGCAGGCTTGCCACTACGACGTTGCGCCGTTTCGAGACTAATGCTGAGCCGCAAGTCCCGGCGGAAATGCGCACGCAGTCCACACGCTACAGCTCCAAGAGCGCAGACATGTCGCAGGGATTCGTTGGATGCTGGCCGTATCCCAGAGCAGGTTCAATGTGCAGTGCTTTGCGCAGCCCACAGGCTTGACTGCGTTCTGGGCATGTGCGCGCCCAAAGTTCGAGCATGGCCTGAGGAGTCGCGATACGCGTCTCAGCTTTCAGACGGCAGCTTTTGATCGACAAACAGTGCGGCCCGGTGCAATCTTCAGGCCACATGGTGTTTTCTGCACGGGAAGTACTTTTTGAGACTGAAGCGTATTCTGGATGATGAAACTAAAAATAATTATGTTCGATCCGGGAACTAGATTAAATCTCTTAGTTGACTTCGGTTTTCCAGCCATCTTGACGACTCTGTTGTGACTGGCAACCCTGGGTTTGGAGGAGGCGCTTTGTGAGAGCGGCTGCATTTTGTGGTAGTTGTAGGCCTCGATTTTCCAGAGCCCCTTCTCCTTCATGGCGTAGCCCCCGTGTAGCCACAAGAATGATACCCAAGGCATCAACAAAGAATCATCCATTCCAGGCCGTTTCCAATGAGCTCGCGCCGCTCCCTATAGTTCCTCACATCTTTGTGTGGGGTTCTTACGTTTACCGCTCGCTGTTCGGCCGCGTCGCCCGCCTTCGCCCCGCCAGCCGTCGCCCACCGTCGCCCGCCCGCCATGTCACTCACTAACTCACCCACTCGCTCGCTCGCTCACACTCACTCACTCACTCGCACTCACTCGCACTCACTCACACACTGACTCACTCTCACTGACTCGTGTGTGTGTGTGTGTTTGCGTTTTGGTGGCTGTCTGAAGGGGCTCGATGTTGTCGAGCGCGCGGCTGAGGGCCCCGTTTTGTGTGACAGACGCAGCACTTTGGAGATGGCTTGCGGATTTCGTGGCAGGCGCAGCATTTCCTGCATCTGGGTGCACGTTTGCGTGGCATGGGCAGCATTTAGTAGCTGTCTAAAGCGTTTTGCGTGACGGCACTTTGGAGATGTCTTTGCAAATTTCGCGACAGGAGCAGCAGTTCCTGCATCTGGGCGTGTGTTTGCGCGGCAGGGGCAGCATTTCGCAGGTGCCTAAAACGACTGCATGGTTGTCGCTGAGGGCCCCATGTTGCGTGAGAGGCGCAGCACTTTGGAGATGTCCCTGCATCTGGGTGTGCGTTTGCTGGCACGGACAGCATTTGGTAGCTGCCTGAAGAAACTCGATGTTGTCGAGCGCGAGGCGGAGGGCCTCCGTTTTGCGTGACAGGCGCAGCACCTTGGAGATGTCTTGCAAATTTCATGGCCCATCACTCGCTTGCTCGCTCACTCACTCACTCACTCACTCACTCACACACACACACACTCACACTCACCCACGCCCTCGCGCTGACTCACTCTGACTGACTCATCTGAGTGTGTGTCGCGGTGCAGCGGCAGCATTTAGCAGTGTTGCCAATAGTTGAGGCACAGACGCTGTTTTGGTGTTTCTTGAGCAGCCCACCAAGGGAAGAGGCCAGCTTTCAACACTTTGAACTCCCTCACCCAGTGGCCTTGCGCAGGCAATGCAGCGGACTCCTTGGCAGATCAGAGCGCCAGATTGAAAAACAGCCGTAGGCAGTGCTTCAAGCCTCCCAAACTTGAACTATCCACGCAGGTGCTTTGGTGGCTTGCTGCAGTGCTTTACGCAGCCCTCAGGCTTGACTGCATTCTGGGCATTTGCGCGCGCAAAGTTCGGGGCATGGCCTGAGGCGTCGCGACACGCGTCGCAGCTTTCAGACGACGGCTTTTGATGGAGAAACAGCGCATTGCAGTGCAATCTGCATGTCCTGTTTACTTTCAATTCTGTTTTTGTCATTGGCCACATGTTGTTTCGTCATGGGAAGTAGTTTTGAGACTGGAGCGTGCTCTAGAGAATGGACCTCAAAATGCCACTTTCGTATCCAGACACTAGATTAAAACTCTTAGCCAACTGGCTTTGCTACCATCTTGATCTGACTGGCAACCCTGGGTTTGGAGGACGCGGTCTGGGCACCCTCAAACCTTTTCACCTGGCACACCCCGAACCTCCAGAACCTAGCTCCAGACCACCCCAGAACCTGCCGCCGAAAACTTCAGACCACGCGGGAACCTCCCTAACCTTCCTTGAATTGCGCCCGCGCGAAGTTTTGCATCGCAAGTGTTCTCATGTGAGGAAACGTTCAGTTGGTGGCTTAGACTTTCTTTTGGAAAGGGCGCCCGGAGTTGGGGACTTTCTGAGCAACAGGAGTTGCAGGAATCAATGCCTTGCGCGCTCTCGGCTCTGAGCTTTGGGCAAAACAACCAGGCGCTGAGCAACAAACACTTACACCAAGTTTTCTCGGGCTAGAGGTACTGGTGGCTTGAATGTTTATTCAAATGTGGAAGGTGAGAATCTAGGACAATTGCAAATGGATGGTGTCCTAAGCAATGGGGCTCGGATTCGGTTACAAGTTGGGAGCTGAAGTGAAAGCAGATATTTTACAAGAGGGTTTCACCCCAGTCGCCTTTGGCTTCTGTCGAGTTCCCCAGTTGGAATCCTGGCGGGTCCACCGCGAGAATATCCTTCTGAATATGGCGACAGCCACAAGAACGTGCCTTCTACACGTCAGGGTCCCGCCAGCCGGTATTTGCCATGGCCGACCACGGGGCAGACAAGGTGTGGGCGGGCAGACAGCAATGCTACGCACCATGTTGCGCGTGTGTTTTTCGAAAAAACCCTTTTCGGGGTTTGAACATCACAATCAGGATAGCATTGATGAACCACTTAAACCACCCATTGTAGGAGTTCCGCATTGCACGCATAAGCCAGGGCTTCCAAGGGGATTCGGCATATGATGTTCGGTGTCCATGCGGGCATCGCAAAATCAACCCACGCGATTCTTGCTGACATCTCTTTCCGGAGCCAGCATTCTGCCAGAGCCATTTGGGACAAGTGTCGAGAAGAATTGAACATGGGTTTGGCGTGTTTGGTTGTGGCGTGGAAAGCTCGCTGTTGATTCCGGCACGACACCAAGATTCAAGCGTGGGGTTCCCAGTGCAAGTTTCGGACCTTGCTTACGGCGTCAAGATTGTTGTGGAGATGTCAACTTCAAAGGGGTCCCATTCCAATTTCAGGTGCCACAATGGCAGCGGTTTTGCTTTGCCCTCCCTTGCAGTGCGACCTATCAGCATTTGTATCGTTTGGTAGACCCCAGTGTTTTCAAAAGCTCTGCAAGGGGAGCCAAGTGTCAATCGACAGCCCATCACATACTGGCAGAACCGGAGATACGGGGTTGCTTATCATTTCAGTGGCCTCGGAGAGCCGGCCACTTTTGTTCCGGATTACTCGCAGCTTCGCCCCCCCAACTCAAATAGGGGGAGTCCATGTCCGAACCTAGCCCTGTCCGGCCACACGGCTACGGATCTGAATGAAATGGTTTCTTCACGAGCTAGCGAGGCGGAGCTTCTCTCGCGGTTCCTTGCCAAGCTCCTGCGCTTGCCAGACACAGCAAGGTGGGAGGGTCGCTCCAGGTTGCTGGGTCCCGAGTTTCCTGTTGGATTTTAGGCTCTTTGTATTCGGCAAACACGTTCGACCCCTTTCAGACAACTGTCCTTCTCGACAGTGCGCCGAATGGCACTTTTTCTTGGTGGGAGAGAAAGTAGCGGTTTTGGATTGGGTTTCCTGTTTGGGGTGATGTTTACAAAGGGGCAAAGTTAAGGAGGGGCACAAGCGTTGCCGCTTGTAATATGTTCCCATTTTTCAGGACCTAACACGAACGGCCAGCTGGCGGATGAAATTTGGTTGGGAATCTAGGGCGAATACAAACAGACCTGGGATTTATTCCACTACATTGGAAGCTTCATTTAGGACTGTTTTGACAGAAGCTTTGGCTCAGGCACCTCCCAATAAGTGGCCTTGGGTGTGCTACTCAAAAGTATTTGTCAAGTTCTACTTGATTTCTATCTGACATGAAATGGCAGTAATAAGGACAGAATCCAACCATTGTTTTGCTTTAAATTGGAATTCAAGTAATGATTAAATGCTGCACTCGACGTTCTTTCCAACAGAAATTTCTTTGCAATTCAGTAGACACGTAAACAACTTGTATTAGCAAATTTGGGACCTCCAAGCTATTTCTTTCGAATTCTACTTCATATATGTATCAAGTTCAACTTGATTCAAACTACAACTAAGAAGAATTAAATAATGAACGAGTCCAATCAAAGGAAACCATCTCTAGCTTACTGTACTACGGCTTGGATGTGAACTACGTCAGCGCACTTGATCACAGAAGCTGTCGCAAACAGGCCGGAAACGGTAAAATACGAAAAGAGACTCGAGACAACAAAACAAAAGCTGATTATGCCCTGAGTCAGGACAGCTGACAGAGTCTTGTGTGTTGTTGTCTTTTTGTTGAAATATGTAGCCCAATACGCTTGTTGTCATATACAGTTGTACAGTTGAGACTACCGACATGTTTTGGCTCAAGAAAATAAGGCGCTCCGAAGCGGCCAAATAGATTTTCATGGTAGCGGGGAGCAGTAAAGGTTCAGAGGGACCTAAGCGCTCAATTTGGTACTACGCCAGCAGAGGGCGTGGATCAGTACCGCCTTGGAGGCGGGGAGGCCGCGGACGCGGCAGGAGCCCGGCGGCGGTAGAGCCGCCAGGCGAGGAGGGCGCTTCGGTCGTGCCAGAGACCGAGGAGCTGCCCGAAGAGGCCCCGGTGGAGGAGACCGGGCCTGAGCAGCTCGGAGGAGCTGAAGAGGGGCCAGCCTCGGGACCAGATTGGTCCCCCAACGAGGAGAGCGTTGCCCAGCAGGCAGCTGAGACAGAGAGGATCTTAGCTAAGCTGCTGGAGGAGCCAGAGGAGCCACCAAAGAAGAGAAAGAAGGGAGAGGATAAGCCCCCAGAGCCGAAGAAGCCGGCGCGCAAAGGGTGGATCTTCAATAGATCCACAGAGGCTTCAGCGTCGGACTCGGACGCCTGGGGCACCTGGCGATCTCCTTTGATCGCCCTGGCAGCCCCGTCCTCATCGCATCCGGAGGCTGCCAGCAGCACAGCACCAGCACCAGCAGCAGAAGCAGCAGCTGAGGAAGAGGAGGTCCAAGTAGAATCAGAGGAGGAGGCCCCTGCAGCAGTTGAGGAGAAGCCCGAAGAAGCAGGCAAGGGAAAAGGCAAAGGCAAGAAGGGCGAGAAGAAGAAGAAGAGCAAGGCGCCCTGGCCCCGCGTGAAGGAGAACTCAGCCGGCAAGTGGAAGGACGGACGCCGGTCCAAGGAGGCGAGGTCCTACCGGTTCTTGCGGGGCTTGGTCAAGTTGAACTTGAAGCGCAATAACCCGATCCCGCCTGCAGTCCAGGAAGCCCTCGATAAGTTTGAAGAAGAGTACGGCTACGAGGTGCCTGTCCCCAAAGGCTTTGGCAGGAACGTGCAGCCAAAGTCCCCTCCAGGTGGTCCAAGGCAAAGGCCTAAGCGGGAGTTGACCCGCCGTAAGAGAAGGCCGACCAGTGGAAGCACCTCGGAGGAGGAGGAGGAGCCCACTGCCAAAGCAGCCGCAGCAGCTGAGGAGGCAGCAGCACCGGGCGCTGAGCCAATTGCATTGCTGCCGGAGGTGGCAGCCGCGGCGAAGTCTGCAGGCCGCGTGATCAGTGTGGCGCTAGCCACGCAAGAGGCAGCATTGCGCAGAGTGCGTGCAGGCAAAGCCACCCCGGAGTCTGCATTGGCCAGCAACTACCGCCTGAGGAACGCGGCAATCGCTCAGGAAATTGCCGAGAGCAAAGCACCGGCTCAAGGAACAGCCGGAGCTGCCGTAGAGGCAGCGATCAGGGCCCAGGTGTTGGCCCGTGACAGCCTAGCAAAGGCTTGCAGCTCGTGCGACGAGAGGCACCGCGCCCAATACCCGTGGGTGTTGGAGCGTGCGGCGCGCATCGCGAGCCAAGGCAAGGGCGCGAAGGGCGCGACGCCTATCGCACCTGCTGCTGTCACCACTGCATCAAAGGCCCTTGCAGTGAACCCCAAGCCCGCGGCGAAGAAGCCGCCACCTGTGCCCAAGACAGCATCCGGAAAGCCTGCAGCAAAGGTCAAGTTGCAGCCCAAGCTCAGCCCGAGGAAAAGCCGGGTGAGGAAGTGGCCAAAAGCAGTAAAGGCCCACCGGTGTTCCTCAAGCCCAAGCAGAAGCCACCGGGAGCTCCGCAGCCTAAGTGGTCCGGAGTCCGCTTTCCGACTGAGGAGCCCACAGACTCGGAAACCTACACGTCGGGGTCCGAGATCTTTGTGGAGGAGCCCGCCGAGGATAGCGAGGCAGACGTATAGTCTGCCGAGGGCCAATGGCAGAATTAGCTGCCATACAAGCGCAACTGCAGCAGATCCTTGAGGAAAATAGAGTGTTGCGCGAGCAGCAACAGAGGCAACAGGAACAAACTGCCCTGTTGACCCGGCTGGCCGAAAGCATGACAGAATTGGCCAGGAATACAAAAAGAGAGGAACCCAGGAAGCTGTTGGTTGACACAAAGGGGATTGGTAAGCCGGAACGGTTCAACAATGAAGAGCATACGTTCCGGAAGTGGGTGCGTTCAGTCACAAACCTTGTTGTCAGCATCTTTGGGAAGGAATTTGAGAAAGTATTGGATTGGTGCCTCGATCAGGATGGGCCCGACGACATCACTGTGGACGAAGTCGAGGCCGCGCATGGGGAGCCGGACGGGGTGTCCGGTTTACCAGACATAGGGGACCAATTGTTTCGTTTGCTTTCTTCCTTAACCCATGGAGAGACTGAGGACTTGGTGATAGGCTGTTCTAATGGGTTCGAAGCGTGGAGAAGAATCCACCGCCGGTGGGATCCCCTAACCGCCGGACGGAAGAGAAACATACTCCGGGCGATATTGAACCCAGAACGTGTGAAACGGTGGGAAAATGTGAGGGCCGCAATAGAGCAACTAGAGGACCTTTTCAGGCGATATGAAAATCGCAAGAACGAAGCTGGTGAGAGAGAACGCCTGTCAGAAGACATAAAGGCGACCAGCTTGGAGTTGCTTGTACCCTCAGACATTGAACGCCACCTTTTGTTGAACAAAGGACGCCTCACAACCTACGCACAGATGAAATCAGAAATTGACCTTGTGATTGAATCCTCTTTGGGAAGTAAGGCACCGATTTCACGCCCTGGCGCAGCATCCTCATCGGACAGTGGTCCGGCGCCCATGGACGTGGACAGCCTCACAAAGGTCATCAACAGCTTGGCCAAAGGCAAGGGATCCGGTGGAAAGGGCAAGAGTAAGGGCAAAGGTAAAGACAAGGGCAGTGGGGGAAAAGGTTCAACTTCCAAGGATATAGTTTGCTTTAATTGCGGTAAAGCCGGGCATAAAGCTGCGGAGTGCTGGAGTAAAAAGAAGGATGGCTCAAACAAAGGCTCAAGCAAAGGCTCAAAAGGAGGTGGAAAGAAAGGCAAGAGCAAGGGTAAGCACAAAGGAGCGAACTCACTGGAAGAGGACACAGGTGAGGGAGCCCATGAAGAAGAACAACCCGAAGGAGAGCTCGATGTGGGTATGTTTGAGCTGGGTGCACTTACAGCTGGAGAGGACCTCCAGGCTATGGAATGGGTCCGCTTCAATTTGGACACCGGTGCAGCCCAGACAGCAATCCCATCGGACTGGGCAGACAAAGTGCCGGTCAAGGAAGGAACTGAGGTTATGTTCAAGACGGCCTCAGGTGAGCTGGTCCGTGGGACTGGTACGGGTGTGTTCAAAGGAACCGGAGAGTATGGGCACTGTTGTAGTGTCACAGGCCCGTTGGCTCCGGTACACAAACCCTTGGTCTCGGCCTACAAATGCTTGAAGCACGGCAGAGTTGCGGTGCTAGACGAGCATGGCGGGAATCTGATCCCGCAGGACTCCAAGGTTTCTGGCAAGATCTTGGAGCTCATTGAGAAGGAGAAGAACAAGCACCATGCGAAGGCATGGATTCCGGTGTACCAGGAGAAAGGTGTCTACAACTTCTACCTGAAGGCGAAGGCACCTACTCAGGGTTTTGGGCGGCAGCCCACAGTGGTGTAAGTCCGGCCCAAGCCATGGCAGCGGCAGATGATGCCGCGCCCGCCGGACGAGGAGATGAGGACGGAGCACCTGAGGGCCGACCTGAGGGTGTTCCTGAGAGAGAAGAGGAGAGTGAGGAGATTGCACCGCCTGCGTTGGTGCACGCACCAGCGAACCCGACAAGGGCGGAGGTGGACGAGCATGAGTCCACAGGCCATGTTCAGTACAGGACTTGGTGCCGGCATTGCGTTGCTGGGAGAGGCCTAGGTCAGCAACACAGGTCTCGAGACGAGGAGAGTAAGAGAGATGACGGTTTACCCATCATCGCGAGCGACTACACCTTCATGACTACAGATGGCAAGGAAGATGGAAGAGCCAAGCCTATCTTGGTGATCAAAGACAGCCGGACGTTGTCCGTGGCAGCCACTTTTGTGGATGCAAAGGGTCCTACACCCTATGCCGTGAAGTTCTTTGCCAACTTTCTGAAGCACTTAGTATCGGAGAGCGGTCATGATGAGCGATGGTGAGCATTCGATTGTTGCTCTTAAGGAGCAGGCAGCCCGTGAGGCTGGAGTGGAAAACGTTCCACAGGAGTCCCCGGTGGGTGACCACCGGAGCAATGGACTTGCGGAGAATGCAGTCCGTGAGGTCAAGAGGCAGGGAAGAGTCTTGAGGTCTTCTTTGGAAGAGATGATCGGCAAGGTTCTACGCGAGGACGATCCCGTCCTGGCATGGCTTCCGCGGCATGCGGCAGACCTGATGTGCCGGTACCGCAAAGGACCGGACGGCCGCACGCCTGAACACAGGCGTTGTGGTAAGAACTGGCGAAAGCCAGCGATCGCTATAGGCGAAAAGTTGTACTACCGTGAGGTAGGAGAAGGAGTACGACATCTTAAGGAAGGCCGGTACATCGGCCACCATGGTCGTACCGGATCACTTTTGGTGATCACAGCAGATGGTGTCAAGAGGGGCACTGGAGTCCGCAGGCTGGCGGACTGTGACCGTTGGGTAGCCGACGGATGGGATGCCCTACGAGGGCTTCCATGGGAGGTGACTGCACGGAGGTCACCGGGCACGCCACGTGCCGGAGCGGCTGGAGAAGCCGTTGTCTTGGTTGGAGAGCCAAGGATGGAGGTGCCACCAGCAGTTCATGTCATGGCGCCACCTATGCAGAAGAGGATCTACATCCGGAAGGCAGACGTCGAGAAGTATACGCCTACAGATGGGTGCCCAGGATGCACATGCATTTTGCTGGGCCAATCTACCGTGTTGCCACACACGGAAGCATGCAGAGCCAGGATTGTGACTCTGATGCAACAAGATGAGGAAGGCAAGAGCAGATTAGAAGAACACGAGAGGAAGAAGAGATCTAAAAGAGATGAGAAGAACGAGGCCCCTGAGAGGGATGTGACAGCTGATGACGCAGCTGGAGCACCGGCCGACAAGGCCGTGCAAGCTAGTGAAGAACGCAGGGATGAGGGCATTTTGCCATACCCTGACAACCCAGAGGAGAGGTCAAGCCTGAAACGTGCACCTGCAGAGCCCAGCAGTAGCAGTACGCCTGCAGGGAGTAAGGCTAAAGCCTCACCGGTCAAGCCTCAGAAAAGACCGGGAGAACTCAGGATAGCCGCTGGACCTAAGCTGAAGGTCCAGCCACCCCAAGGAGAGAAGAGAGAACCTGAGGTATCAGTTGAAGATTTGAGAGATCAAACTGGAGAGCCACCTGCTGGAGCAACTACTCCAGGGCAGCCCCCGGACGCGGGAGGACTGTCTTTGAGCAGGGCAAAGGAGGTGGTGAAGAGGATGATCGAGAGGAGAATCAAGCAGGTCTATGAGCAGCAGGAGGTAGAGATCTCGTCAGTGGAAATTGAGACTCTAGCCAACATAAGCTGCGAGCTAAGCGCCGTACACATCATGGAAGTGTACAGTCCAGCAAGATTCTCTAAGGAGGCGAGCAGGTTTGGTTTAAAGCCTGGTTTCGCAATCGACCTTGAGGAGGCTAAACCCGACGGTTCGTTCTGGGACCTTAGCAGGCCAGAAGACGTCGAGGCCGTAAACCAACTGATTGATCGCGACGAACCAGTACTACTGACTGGGAGTCCGCCGTGTGATCAATTCAGCCACTTGCAGAACATCAACAAGTACAGGGTCAGCCCGGATCAACGTAAGATCCGTATGGATAAAGCACTGGAGCATTTGCACAACTCATGCAGCTTCTATAGGAAGCAGCTGGATACAGGACGCCTGTTCTTGCACGAGGCGCCCTGGAGTGCCACTTCGTGGAAAGATCCTGAAGTCAAGGAACTGACGGATCGCCCGGACACATATTTGGTCCGAGGGCCGATGTGCCGATGGGAGATGATGGCGACAGACCGCCGTGGTCTTCAAGGCACGGGCTATGTGAGAAAGGAGACCGGTTGGCTCACTAATAGCCGGGAGCTTGCTGAGCTCTTGGAAGGTGAGTGCAGCAACAAGGCAGGGAAAGATCCCTGGCACAGGCATGTACACCTTATTGGTGGAATTGCCAAACAGGCCGCCAGGTACCCACCTGCGCTGGTCAAAGCTGTCCTTCGGACAGTCAAAGCTTATCTTGTACAGAAGGGTGAGCTTAACTCAATGGAGTCGAATACATCAGGGCCAATCTGTGAGGAACCTTTTGTTCCAGCAGGCTACATTGAAGAGTACTGGGATGATGTGAATGGAGGACTTCTACCAGCGGAAGAAGTTAAGAAGGCCAGAACTCTTGAGATGGACTACTTCAAGAAGCAAGGAGTTTACCGGAAGGTGCCGGTAACACAATGCTACGCAGAGGGACTTCGTCCAATCACGGTGAGATGGTTAGACACGAACAAAGGAGATCCGGAAAAGCCCAACTACCGGTCTAGATTAGTTGCCCGTGAAATTAAGGCAGCTAAGAAGCCGGAAGAACAGTTGCCGCAGAACCTCCTGTTCTCGTCAACGCCACCGTTGGAGGCAATGCGCTACTTGCTGAGTGCCTGGGCAACAGACCGGGTGTCAGCCAAGGGCCGGAGACTGAAGCTCGGTCTCTGGGACATAAGTCGAGCGCACTTTTATGGAGTTCCGAAGCGACGCATATATGTGGAGCTTCCACCAGAAGACGCAGAAGAAGGCTTCTGTGGTTTGTTGGAGAAGAGCATGTATGGTTGCCAAGACGCGCCAGCAATATGGCAAGACCATTATACCCAACTTCTTTTGAAGCATGGGTTTCAGCGTGGCCGCAGCAATGGTTCCTGCTTTTACAAGCCGAGCACAGGGTGCAGAGTGTTGGTTCATGGAGACGACTTCCTTGCACTTGGTGATCAAGAAGCTTTGGATGAGCTGGATTCCACTCTAAGGAGTGCCTACGAGCTGAAACGGCTCGGAATGCTGGGAGACGAGGATGGAGATGATCGCGCTGCACATTTCTTGAATCGTCTGATCCGCATTGGCATGCACGAAGGCCAATCAGCGGTTTTCTTGGAACCTGACCGCCGTCATGTGGAACTTTTGGTGAGACATCTGGGAATGGTGAACGCGAAGGGCACTGAGACCCCAGACATCAAGAAGTCCGTGGAGCAGCAGCTTTTGGAGGCTAACAGCCCTCCGTTGGCGCGAGAAGCAGCTTCACTTTATAGGTCGCGTGTGATGCGAGCAGCGTACCTCAGTCAAGATCGTCCTGATCTTTCGCACGCTGTGAAGAATCTTTCAAGGAAGATGGTCACCCCGACCGAGGCGGCGATGCAAGACCTGAAGAGACTGTGCAGGCATTTGCTGAAGTATCCTGATCTTTGTCAAGTGTTTGGGCGACAAGCCAAACCTTCGAAGGTCCGTATACAGGTTGATTCTGACCATGCAGGAGACGCTGTCACTAGGCGAAGCACTACAGGCATGGTTGCCCTCTATGGTAGCCATACACTGAAGCACTCAAGCAACGTCCAGTCGACGATAGCATTGAGCACTGGAGAGAGTGAGTATTACGCTTTGGTGAAAGGCGGTTCTGTAGGATTAGGACTTCAATCCCTCCTTCAAGACTTTGGAGTTGAGGTAGAGGTTCTAGTAGAGTCTGATGCAACCGCAGCCAAAGGCACGGTTAATAGAGTAGGCCTGGGAAAGGCACGCCACATTCAAACTCGTTATCTGTGGTTACAGGAACGTGTGGCGATGAACCATTTAAAGGTAGAACACATACCAGGCAAGCGGAACAGGTCTGATGTGCTGACAAAGTCAGTACCCGGAGTCCAAATGAAGGACACAATGAATCGTTCCGGATTTGTGTTTCTTCAAAGCAAGAGTAAAGGCCAGATGAGTCTTCTAGATTCGTAAGGCCCTGGTCCAGGCTCCGACTACCGCACTGTATAGTTGCTGTGCGGGTGATCAAGCACCCTCCAGCAAGGAGGAGTGTTGAAATATGTAGCCCAATACGCTTGTTGTCATATACAGTTGTACAGTTGAGACTACCGACATGTTTTGGCTCAAGAAAATAAGGCGCTCCGAAGCGGCCAAATAGATTTTCACTTTTTGTTGGTTTTCTCCAGGTTTTTCACATTGTTCCAAAGGAATGCAAGAATCCTCGAGAAAACGGAAAAAGCATTGAACAACCCGGAAAGAAGGAAACCAAGACTATGCCTCCAAGTCTGGTTTGTGGGCATAGGCTTGTTGTTTTAGTTGTTTTGTTTTGTGTGCTTTGATTGGGTTGTCTGAAGGCAGGTGTTGTGCCTTCTTTGGAACAGTGTGCAACAAAATGAGAGAACTACAAATCAAAACTTTATTTGTTAGAAAGATAACTATGTCCCCAAGTCTAGTCTGTGGACATAGTTTTGTTTGTTGTTTGTTTGTTTGTTTGTTTGTTTTTTTTGGGGGGGGTTCTGCAGGTGGTGTACCTTTATTTGAGAAGTGTGAAGCCTATGGTTTTTTGGTTTTAACCACAAAAATCAGCCCGCTCAGGATGACCTGTTCTGTAAATTTGACCCCTTCATAAACCATGATGTGTTCATAATCCAGTTTGCTTGCGGATGTTCAAGTAGATAATATGTTAATTTCAAGTATTTGCTAGTCTCAATAGTTGTTCATACAATACTCTTAGCACATTCAATTTTCCTTGGTGCTGCGGTTTTTGCTTTGCGGAATTCGTTACAAAGGGGCGTTGCTCAAATAAATTGAAAGTGGTTCTCGTCAAACTGACTGATTACAATCCCACTTAAACTGTCACCATTTATGCCAGCATGTCTCAAATCTAACGACATTACATCAAAACTTAATCAACGAGCGATTTTCCAACTGAACCAGTTCTACTAAATCAGTCTAATAAGCTCATACTGTTAGAATTTTCAATATGTTCAGTTTCCGGAAAAGAAAAACAAAAGGGGAATAGTTAGTTTGTGAAAATTCCAGCTGTTTAACCTGTCCCTCATTCAGCGTATCACAGTATTTCTTACGCTTTTCCTCAAACTGCCGGTCGGTCTTCCGAGTTGTCTTTTCTCAAGCATCTTCTCAATCTTCGCTTTCTCTTCTTCCGTACTTTGTTGTAAATGGTTTTCATCATATCCATCATCAGCTGAACATTCTTAGTCAGTACCTCTTTGATAGTTCGGCAATAGCATCAGGGAAATCGACTTGTTTGATGAACTCGTAGAATATTGACATCCTATTGGTATGAATGAAGATAAAAGGCATAACCTACGTATTGTCAAAGTTGTAGAATGCGAATGGCACGTTTTCTGAAGAAGATAGCGAAACTGAAAGTGAAGAAGATGAATAAAATGGAATACTCCGAGGAGATAAGTGCGATGTTTCAGTAAAAATACATTATCAGTTGTTTGCCTACATGGAGCTTGGTACTAGCGCATATTTCTTACAAAGCATAAACAAGTGTGTTTTTGTCATACGCAAATATTGTAAGATGTATGTGGTATAGTTTGAGTGGTACCTCTTGATTTCTTGCAGAACTACTTACAGACATGCAGGCATTAGCACGTATAGCAGGTGGCGGAGACTGAAATTCAGAAATGTTCGAAATGTAATTGAATCTGACTTTAATGTATCAGATGTGTTGCATCGCAAAAATACTAGAAATTAGGAAGTGCTGATAGGAGAAAGAACACTTGGACAGTGTGAAGAATGATTACTGCGAAGTTTGCGAATATGAATCATTACCAACAGACGGATTATGATAAGGGCAGATTTAGGAGGAAGGAGCACCCAGAAGAATATGAAAATGGATAAAAGGTTGGACCATTTGGGGAGAAAAACTATAAGGAGCACCGAGCCCAGTGAAATGTTACGTAATTTGTCTATCACAAGATTTGTGGTGTGAAGCTTTGGCGAGTTTAGGGGGCAAGGTCATCGCAGATGTCAGGACTTCAACTGAGGAAGCCCACTTCTAACTGAAACTCCGCCCTAAGTTCTGACGGTTTGTTGATCTATCAGAATCAGTCCAAATCTATCAAACCAATCAACTCATGCGGGAGTTCTCTTGGGCTTCAGCCGAAGCAAGCCGCGAGGAAGCACCGCGTGCAGCGGGACAGAGAGGGCTGGGCCAAGTGCAGCGAAGTGGAGGCGGCAGCCCTGCGCGCACGGAATGCCGATGCAGCGCTGCTGAGGCGACTCCGAAACCCAAAGATAGAGGCTAGAGAGCAGAGCTAGCTCGGATTTACATTCATCCAAATTTGATGTGTCCTTTCTGGTCAATGGTTTGCGCTGCTCAACCTACATAGCGGATCTTTGGTATCACCGACTCGCTCTCGCCACTTCAAATGTCATGTGAGCCGGCAAAGGGTTGCCTCGTGAGTTATTCTCAGGATTGCAATGTGAACTTTCGATGTTATTCATGAGCGAAGGGGGTTGCACCCGAATATTAACTGAGGTACTTGTCCGAAGCAGCGCTTGGGCATTTGCGATGAGAGAAATTGTTTAAAGATGGCTTCGTTCTTTTGCAACTCCCCGAGTCCTCAAGAATCACACACCCAGCTGGGCAAAGAACCAGGACGTGCTAGGCAGTGCTTTGCTGCTGATCTGCTGCATCAGAAGCACATCGGCAAGCCCAGCCTCGGCTTTCAGTCATGCAGAATCGTGTCCCTAGTTTGTTAAATTTGCGGACCTCAAGACAAGCCCAAAAAGTGCCTTTGGATGCAATCAACCGACTTTAGCGTTGTTTGGGCTCTCCAGGAGAGTGCTGCAAGAAAGCCGCTACGACAACGGAGAGCCCCGCTTCGAGGAGCGCACAGACAAAACTGGCAAGTGGGTTCGCAGCACCCGGAAGCGCCATGATGACGTGGATCGGCCCGAGGTGCCGCCCAGTGTGGAGCCGCCCGGCTTAAAGCGTTGCTCGGAGCACTGACTTTGTCATCTGGGTTGGGGGCAGTCGCAGGGGCTCCGTGCGCGGACCGCTTTGATCTTTCAGTGCAGGACATCGGGGGGTGCAGTCCGAAAATAAGATGAGTTGTTTGGCAGGCAGCACTGTGTTCCTCTCGTTAGATGCCGAAGGCGCAATGCTTCCAGAGTTGTTTGCACAGGAAGCCATGGGTTGGCAGGCTGGTTGCGTTTTAGGAATATTCTGTCGCCTTAGCTATGCATGCAAGGCATTCGGATCCTGTAGTTTCCATGTTAGTTTCCATATAAGGAAGCAGGCAAATAAGACTGGCTGGTGTTTTGCAGCGCGGCTTGCGAGCATTAAGCCTGAAAGCCCAGATCGTACAATGAAGATGCTCTGGTAGCAGCATCGCAGTGCCTGTCGAGCAACAAAGTACAGTCGAGCAGGGCCAAGCGGGTGCCTGGAAGTATCCTGTATCGTACCGCATGAAACTCAGTTTTTAAGCAGAATGCCTTGTCAAAACTGAACATTTGGTTTGTTGAGCGCGATGTCATGTTGTTTATGCACAACCTCAGTGATTTTCTCTTGTAAGACAAAGGGTATTCGCGAAGACAAGACCTTCGGGCAACTGTCATGTTAGCAATGCCAAGAACAACGTTGACGTGACAATACCTCAAGCTGTTTTCAAGGACATAACGTTTCTGGGTAGTTGCAGCGGCCATGTCACATGTTCGCGTATGTCTGTTTGTGTGCTCGTGTCTTGCTTGTGTGGGTGTGTTTGTTTGTTCCCGGGGCATGGTATTTCAAACCGAGGCCAGCGCCTGCGAGGGATCCGAATCCAGGCAGGGCTTTGCGCATTGGTTCGGTTTAGAGACTTTCAGGACCTATCAGTCCACAGATGTGTCCACTGCAAAAGCTGCATTGAAAAATGTCCTCAGAAAGCCAGGGATGGGCGCCAACTCGAAAGGGATTGCCCTCGTGCCTCAGCAATCAGAACAGTATGCTCTTAGCGCAGGCAGGCACACTGATCCAATGTGCTCCAAGCTCGGCACGTTGCATGTTCAGTACTTGTGCGTGTCTTTGATTTTGTCAAAGAAAACCACAAGGTGCTGAATGACCATTCAGCTTTCCAAACCACCTCTTTGGTGCGCAGGAAGTGAAATGGCGCACTTCCCTGTTAATTGAGGTTGCTGGATGGGCAGCGTGCAATTGTATGACATTTTGTGAAGAAGGACAGCACGTTCAAAGATTGTTCCACCTGAAACACCCTGTTAGCCTGTCTCGTGATTTGCGATTCAAACTCCGCAACTCCGTCTTTCGCCAGATACTTCGGAGGGGTCGTCGCCAGAGCCAGTGGCCGAGAAGCCCTCGTCCATGGGAATGAGGCTTGGGTGTTGGAAAGTGTTGCAAGGAGCTGTCATGATGAAACTTGTTTAGCTCCCGCTTTGGCATTTGTGGTTTACTGACAGGTGCAGGGCAGAGATGCAGAAATAGATGTGCATTGAACTGGTGGAGGCACAGATGGCACATCCCTAATTCAAAACAATGCTGTGTTAGGGAGTATATGAACGAATCATGTTGAGACCAAGCACGCGACAGATGATTTGAAGTCATTCAAATTCTCAGCAATTTGGTTCCGCAAGTCAATTGAATTCTGCGCAGCAGACCATTGGTCAAGGTCGTCCTGATGTTTCTTGGCATTTTGCATCGCCCTTGCTCACGAAAAACTTCCGTGAACTGTGTTGGGGGGTTATTGAGTTGTGCCTTCAAGCAGAGAGCAAGGGCAAAGCTCATCAGCATCCCATTTCATCATCAAAGGAAGTTTAGAAGGAACTTCCGTGATGTAGCACCCCTCAGCTTCGCAGGAGCATGCACTCGACCTGCATGACGCGAACCATGGAGTTCTTACAGGAGTTTCGGGAGCTCTTGAGCCTGATGTGGGTAAACAAGGCTCTTGGGAGATTGGGAAATTGGCAAAAAGACCTGAACAGACAACATGAGCCAATTCAGGCTGGCTGTAAGCTCGTCGCATCAATGAATGTCCTGTGGATTGCCATGCTGATTCTGTTTGGAGTTGAAGCGTTAATAATCAGGAGTTTGGACGAGTGGCTTCCTAATTTTGCGGGCTCAGTGCCCCCTCAAAAATTTGGGAACGCACTGTGCTTGCCCAAAACTGGTTCACCTCTCAGCAAGATTGGGGCAGCATGCTCTCCAAAAATTGTGGTGCCCCACTAATCTGGGGAAGGCTTGGGAATGGGGTCCAGACACCTCAGCTCATGTTTTACAGTAACCGTGAATTTTAGGGTTGGCCGTCGTGGCACTTGTGCAAAACGATGCCTTTTGGGCAGTCTGGCTTCATCTTTTTCAATGGATGGATGGTTAAGTTGTTTGTCGAACCGCATGCTCTCTTGATTTGGGTGAGCATGCGAAGGTGCTCACATCAGGGGGACTTTGCCAATGCAAAATGCTGGTATTCAAATTTTGGCCCTTGGTACTAGTATAATTTATTGGTGAACTCAGCGTCACTGACGAGCAACCAGCCCTCGTCCAACAACCTGTGCATGCTCCTAGGCGTGGCAGGAGACTGTCTGGCCACGGGTGCGGTGCGCTGGATGGCGCCACCACCCGAATCCCGGCCTCAAGTCGAAGAAGCTGCCCTGCGGCCACAGGCAGATGGCAAAAATCGAGGGAACTCCGCTTTTCACCCAAGCATTCCCTTTGCAAGGCAAGCTGTGGAAAGCTTCAAAGACCGATGTTAAAACGTGGTCGAAATCAGTTTGGCACGGACAGCTGAACCATTGCAGGGTCTGCGCGCGCTGCCAAAACGAGATGTGCAAGTGCCCGAAGTGTGGGCGTTTGCGAAAGAGCAGGGACGATGCCTCGTCTCTAAAATCCTTGGACGACCCGCGCACCTGCTCCAGCAGCATGGTGAGCAGCATTGCCAGCAGTGTCGCTTCAGAGATTTGCCAGCTGCGATGGGTGTGTCGGCCCTTGCACGATGGTGAGCCCTTCGACGAGGAGCTCGACTGAGGCCTCAGCTGTTTCAGTCATACAGTAACCAAAACATCCCTGATGTTGATACTGTATTAGGGTTGGTCCTCTGCGATATCAAAGCGCTGTATGCCAGAACCATGAGGAGCTGAAAAGAGAAGAGGTCAAGGTGGTGAACTATTTGAAGAACACACCGGGCATGCCCGAGGAGGTGACGCGGTACTGGAGCTTCACCACAGGCACGCAAGCAAAGGCAAAGCTGCCCCAGCCCCAGCCATGCTGACTTTGTCGTTTCATTTTGGATAATTAGTTGTACGTCGTTAAGGCACATTTTTCTTTGTTCCTTTCCCTGCCACCCGTGCGCAGCTTCTTCGCCACTTCCCCGTTTCTCCATCAATTGTGCCAATGAGGTTTTGTCTTCAAGGAATCGTGGAGATTCGAGGCCCGAGCACAGCGGATGTACGAGTGCCTTGGCCAGATCTGGGTGTTCCTTTTCTTGGGAAGCCCTTTTGCGCGGTGAAAAACAAGCAGAAGAAGCCAATTTTGGGGGTCTCTGATTGGAAACTCACCCATTTCTTAGCTTCCAAGCGCTTGCATTTGAGCGAACACCGCTGCACTGCAAGAATTTGCGGATCCCTCCAAGCAGTTGGCGTTAACATTGGGGCCATTGGTTTCGGCGATCCACAATGGACCCAGAAAGCACCGCCTCTGCTTCCGTGGCCAGAACCAGAAGCGTAGATGCACATGTGGCCTTGTCCTTGTGTTGAACCCGGACTAGTAAAAAGCACACCTCAACCACGTGCAGGTTCCACCGAAGTTCCAGCTTATTGACCATTCGAAGCATTTGTTCGATCCAGGTCGCACTGTTCAACTCCAGGCGCACTGCTTTTTCGAGAGCGAGGAGTGCACCGGCTCCTCCGAGAAAGAGGCTGTGAGAAATCTGATGAGACAGTTGAAGCCGTCGAACAGGTGGAACAAGGAGAGGATATCCAGATGATGCGAGTCTCACATGCGAGTATGTTCCACTCTTGGCACTTTGATGTTTGTTCTTTGTGGCTCCATGTGTCAAACTCTGAAGACATCTTTGCGTTGGTATGTATTCTGTCAACCCAGGCTTGACCCAGTCAAGCATGGAGTGCCAAATGGTGGGACTCACAAGCAAAAGGTTCTTCAGTGATAAGCCTCGCTAGAATGTCCTGCGCCCACGCTGGAAGCCAAACAGATGTACGAACACCAATGTTAAAGTCTTCATTGTTGACTTTTCTTGTATTGATTGCACATTTATTTGCCAGTAGAAAGGAATAATCATGATACCACATGTCGTGTGTTTTTGTTCTTGAAAAAAATGATCGGAGAAGTTGCCAGCGAGGAAAGTTGCCGTTGAGGCGAATCACTTGAAAGATGATTTTGATAAGATACGTGTTGTTGTATGTTGCTTGGTTTAGTTCAGTTTAGCTGGTTTAGTTTTGGGTTGTTTTGCGTTTTTGCTGTCATGTTTTTGTTGCTTGCCTTTGGTTTGGATTGTTCGCATGATTGTTGGTGTGTGTGTGTGTGTGTGCGTGTGTTACTTGTATTTGCATCCTTCTGTCAGTGCATGTGTGGATTGTTGCTGCTAGGTGTGTGTGTGTGTGTTTGCGTGGTGAGGTGCGTTGGTGTTTTCTTGTTGTTGTGTTTTTGTTTTTTGCATTGTGTGAGTGTGTTGGTGCTGTGTCACTGTGTTGGAGCTTGGTTGAGTGTTTGGGTTGTGTGTTTGGGCTTGTGTGTGTGTGTGTTGCTGTGGATGCGTGGGGCGTGCTCAGACTTCCAACAGCACTCGCATTTACGTGCCAGTTTCACAGCAGTCACTGCGCTGCTCCATCCCCGCCAAGGCATTTTAAGCGCCCAGCCTCAGATACGTTTTCCGTTAGCTTCTTAGCATCACAAGTGGCGAAGTGTGTTCCTTGGGTTGTCCAGAGGCGTCGGCAAATTGGATTCCCGCACAAAGCAAATCAGCAAAAGTAAGGACCAAACAGGTCAATCAATGACTGTCCTCGCGTCCTGCTTTGATGCATCTGCAAACTCGACTGGAAATCGGAAGCAAAATGACACGACCCTGAGTTCCAGTACACCGCCTCTCTCACTCCAGTTTAGCTGCCAGCTCGCATGAGGCGCAGTGTCTCCAGTGTTTGTGACTTTGAGTCTGTTGCTTCTCATCCTCCCTTGAACTCCGGGGTTTCGCTTCTTTGAGCTGGTCAGATCAGCACAGAATGTAGCAACGAGTTGCGGCAGACAATCATGGACAAAGACACCCATTATGTGTTTGTGTGTTTTGTTGGTGACTGGGAGGACATCAACTGTTCAAAATTGAAACCCTGGGTTCTGTCAAGTTTGTGGCCGTCTCCTTTGGGAAGCACCGAGGGTATGCTGCTGTCTATGATCACCTTTCTTTGCTGCCTTTGTTACATGAGGCGATGGGGGTCTAAATTTCACCTCGCCGGTTTCAGCTGTAGCGCAGTGCAGTAGGTCTGACAGATAGCTTCCATATGCCTTTGAACAAATCCCTGCGCACGTCTTTTGTGCAATGCCTTGTCGGCTGTTGGCTGACACTTTTCTCCTCTTCCGACGCTCTTCGATACTCTGACGAGCGGCTTGAGCATGCCAAAGATGCAGTCAATGCTCTGGGCAGGGAGATCGCACAACAGGTACTGGTAGAGGCTTTGAATGGCAGCGACTTTACCTTTGCTAGCATGCTCCATGGTGATAAGGCCTCAGACCCTGGCCGAGTGCCGCGCCATTTTCTGGAGTACCTGAACCACAACATGGGCTTCTGCGGAGAATTAAAAGTCACAGCGCTCCACTACGGCGTTGCAACTCTCGGCTTTCGGGGCCATGCGTCCTTGGACTTTGCCTGGTCTGGTGCCATGAATGAGATGGAGGATGACCACGGCGACAGCGTCCGCAGTTCCAAGAGCGTGTCGCTGGGCCTGGGCGGCACCGTCGAAGCCCACTTCCCCTTCTTCGGCCATCTCCGCTTCGCACTGTCCGGCAAGTTGGAGGTAGGAAGCCCGAACGCGCCGAGCTTCGTTGATCTCATCGGCACCGGCTTTGGTGCTCTCATCTACCGGAGCCTTTCGCGCCTGGGGAGTCTGGCGACAGGCCGACCCACCGTGGAGGATCGACGTCAGCAAGATGTGCAAGAGCTCGAGATGGCGCTGCAGGCGAACTACGGCGCGTCCAAGTTCCACTCCCGTGAGTTTCTGTGGGCGGAGTTCGTCCTCAGGGCTTCAGAGCTCATCTACCTTCAGCTTTGGTCGTTCAGCATGGCACTCACCTGGGCGCGCCCGTCGCGCTTCGAGAACACCAACATCAAGCAGCAGCTGTCTCATCACGTGTGGCAGCTGGCGAGGGCCATCAGCCAAGCCTTCTTCAACGGGCAAGAGAAGTTCATCACTGCAAGCTGCTCCAAAGCGGACGGCGTCAATTTTGTCGCCCAGAACCTTGTTTTTGAGGAGTGCCCTTTTGGACGCGTGACCGGTGATGGGAACCCCTTCTTTTGCTATCCTGCCATGCGCAATGGCCAGAAACTGCAGCTGGACGAGAAGTGGAACCTGAGGGACAGCACTGGGCAATTGGTGGTCCATGCCACCGAGGGCGACGATATGGAGTCGTTCCGGGCTAGTGGCCTACCCGCCCAGCGTATGTGCCGCGTCTTACAGGCTCTTGGCGAGGTGGATCCCGAGTATGCCAAGGTGAAGAACGTGTCGGTGACCATCACCTCCGGCTTTGAGGAGACTGGCATCGACAAGTTCATCAAGTTCTTTGGTGCGCAGACCTCCAGAACCTTCACCGTCCCGCCCCACATCTACGCGGTGGCCCCGCGGATGTTTGACAAGCTGCTTACAGCAATTTCTGGAAACCTTAGCGGCCCAGCAGGAGAGGAGATGCTCAACTACCTACAGAGCTTCGACGAAGTCAGGATCCGCCAGGAGGCGGGCACCTGGCTCAAAATCTTCTGGGATGAGTTGGATACGCTGGCAGACAGCCACCAGCCCGTGCCGGTGAACGAGGAGATCGATGAGGGCGCCCAGGTGAGCACGTGGGGGGAGGTCCGCGAGTCCTGTGCTCAGGCGGGCGACCAGGCTCGGGACCTTGTCGCAACCTTCCGAAAGGACCGGGGCTTTGCGGACATCGAGTCGGCCGGGCCGGAGGCTGCCGCACGGCTGCGGGAGGCGGAGTTGGCCACGATTCGCTGCGCAGCCGGTTCGGTGGTGAGCCCGCTTCTGCGGTACAACATCGGCGGCACGGTCCGAGCCCTGCTCGAGGAGGTCCGAAGGGAGGAGCACCACCTCAGCGCCATGGAGCTGAACACAGCATGGACTGGCACTGTGTCCCTTCAGGCGGACCAGGCTATGACACCGACCTTTGTTGCTTGCGCGCTGGTCCCTGCCAACTTTCTGAAGGTCACTGGCGCTTTCTCTTACGCATTCAAGGGTGTGGTGGATTCAAGCGGCAAGATGGTCTACAGCAAAGAAGCGATGATGGGTGCTTCCTTCAGTTTTGCTGGATACGTCATGATGCCAACCGTAACCTTCCTGAAGGGCATCGGCTACACCTACAGCGGTTGCACCAACAAGCTCATTTGTCCGCAGTTCACGGGCACGGCATCTCACACGGTGAACTTCAACCTCGAGGTGCCACAGGAGCCGTGGATGAAAGGCGACAAGCTGGGCTCAGCCGGCGGCGCGCTCGTCTTTGAGGCTGTTGCACAAGATATGGCCGTTCACATCCGCAACTTCCGACGCACCCTGAACTTCGAAGGCACGAAGGAGGAGCTAGAGGAGGAGCAGAGCACTGGCACTGGCAGCGTCCCAGATCAAGCAGCGCAAAAATCCCTCCTCCAAAGAAGCGTGGATGCTTGGCAGTTCCTAGCCACACCTTTAACTGTAGACCTTTTTGTTTTTTGATAAATCTCTGATCACCGAACCACCAAGGATGGTGTCAAGGACTTCTTCACGGAGATCCCAAATTTTCTCACCACAGCGCATCTTGTGGCACCGCTTCAAACCGCCGTGGCGATGTTGGATCCTACTTTGTTTTCTGTTTGGGTGAAGGTCTCCAACTCATATGAGCATGGCCACCTGGTTGGACCGACCGCTATCTCCTTCGGCCTTTCATCAAGCAACCGGCTTGGCACCAACAAGGTCCCTCAGTGGCTTAGAGCTTGGTCCGTTTCGGCGGTGGATGCATTCTTCACGTCTGGTGTCACGGTCGACTTGAGCGGGATCCTGATCGACGGTCTGAGAACGCCAGAGGGCAAGAAGATAACGCAGGCTGATGCAGCAGCCGAGCGATGACGCTCCCATGAGGCTGTTGTTCTTTGCCGGGTCTCGAGGGTCTGGCATATCTTGATAAATGCACCCGCTTTGAGGGCAATTCTCCCATTCTGCGGAGTTTCCCGATTTCAAGATATCAAATGCTAAAAAATAGTAGATATATTAACTTTAGAGCCTCCGGCTCAGTCCGTCGACATTGTCCTCTCCCTTTTTCCCTTCTTCCTCTCTCCCTTGTCTCCCTCGTACATTTTATCGTCTTCTCTCTCTCTCTCTCTCTCGTTAAAATCGGTGGTTACTTTGCTTACAAGTGCAAGTGCTGTAGTGTTCAAGCAAACAGTCAACCGATTGTAGTCTGCAGCAATCCACCTTTTACACATGCGATGTAGTGAGCTCAAGGCCTGCAGTACATGCAACACAAATGCAGGAAGTGAAGCATGTAGTTTGACACGGCCCCTCAGTTAAAAGGTCTTTGTAGTACCTTTTCAACTGAAGTGCAAAACATGGATTGGCAGTAGTGATGAAAACCATTGTTGTTCATCAATTCTATTGTAGTGACAAAAGTAGTAACCTGCACTCAGTAGTTCTCGCTGTTCAGGTTCCAGCTCGATGTAGCGCGCTGGACGGAAGTAGTGAGGCAGGCACTTGTTGTTGTAGTAGAGCATGTGCTCAAAGATGTAGTCCCCAGTTCTGGGTGCGGTAGTCTTGGACCTTCTGTAGTCGACTGTCCAAGGTCGCAAAGTAGTGCGTGGTGAAAAAGGTTGTCATGTAGTTTGGTGCTCCTCGTAGTCGCTCATCGTCGATTTCGGGACATGACATGTGCTGGTTGTAGTCCCTGAGGAAGCGGTGTAGTAGTGCCTTGTGGTGTTGTGTGAGGTTTGTCATGGTGAGTAGTGTAAATCCGCAGTACTGGATACTCTTGCAGAGAATTGCAGTGATTGCCTTGTGTTGGTAGTCGTGGAGTTGGTCTCTGTTGTAGAGGTAGTGGAGTAGTTCAGGTGGTAGTAGTGGCATGTGATAGTTCCAAAGATAGTTGTTCCTGAGGCTGTTCACCTTGTAGATGGTCTGTGGCAGTGGTGTAGTTGGGAGGTAGTAGTTCTGTTGTACCGACATCATGTAGGAAATGTAGTCTCTGGTGAAGTGGATAAATTGTCCTGAAGTGAGGTACCTCAGGAGTAGTGGTTGTTCAATCTGCAGTTGGATGATGACGTAGTTGTTGTTGTCGCCGGTTGTAATGTGAAGGGAGTAGTGCACGTTGGCTGCTTCAGGTAGTGAAACGCTGAGCAGGGTGGAGTTGTAGTGGGGCATCCGAAGGTCTCCAGGGATGCAGTAGATGGGTTGCGTGTAGTCCAGTTGTGCAAGTGGAGTTGCTTGTTGATGTGAAAGTAGTTGATACTCTTCGAGTGTGAGCGCAGTGAAAAACTGTGCGTAGGGTGTGTTGTCGGGCAGTGGTGGTGTAGTGGTTGTCTGGTGCTCAGTGATGTGTAGTTGGTCCATCACTGTGGTCGGGTTGTAGTAAACTGTGTTGCCAGGTGTAGGATGGTTGAAGTGGTAGTTGGGGCCGTTGTAGGTTTGAGGTGGTGGAGTTCCATGGTCACTGGAGTCCGTAGTGACAGCCACCTCCGTGTAGACGCCCTGTTGGGTGTAGTCGCATCTCCCATCGCAGCATCTGCAGTAGATGGAGCGGCCATGGCTGCAGTGGAGTGCGAATGTAGTGAAACGGGGCAAAAAACAAAATGAGCCTGAGTAGTTGCTATCAGGCAGGCGGCGCATGCAGACATGTAAAACAAACAACTGTAGTGTTGACTCAGCCGCCAAAAGTGAAAGTGCAAATACATGTAGTTACTGTTACTCACATACCAAAGGTGTCGTGTTACATGTAGCTACTGACATACATGAAATGTCCAAAGTCGTTGTTGTTGTTGTTGTGAAACGGCTGTGCTGGTCGTTCGTAGTGCTAAATGCGTATTCCAACGCTCTGGATGAGCCTGTGTAGTGCGTCTTTGCTGATGTATGTGGTAAACAAATCTGCGCTGTTGTGGAGTGTGTTGATCTTAAGATTCTGATGATGTCGTGCTTGATGAGGTCTTGTGTGTAGAGAAACTTAAGGTCGACGTGTTTTGCTCGTTTGCTAGTGCCTTGTCGTGTAGCAATGCTCTTGCCTGCTGTGGAGTCTGTGTGGACGTTAGGTTCTGACTTTAGTCTTACAAAGCTGAGCTTTTGTAACACTTCAGCCAGGTAGTCCTGCCATGCTTTTGGTGAACTGCGTAGTCCACACATGGCTTTCTTTAGTCGCCAGATTTTGTCCTGTTGTGGACAAAGTTCTTTAGGTGGCCAAAGGTAGACGTCACGTTGTTTACCGTCATGGTCTTTTGCGATGGGTGCGTGTAGAAATGCTGTAGAGACGTCACCTAGTCGTGCGATCCAGTTTGGTCGTGGCATTTGTAGTGCGAGAAGTGTTCGGAGTTTCGTGAACATTGGTGTAGAGGCGTAGACGGAGTCTTCGTCCTCGATCTTCTCTGTGTAGCCTTTTGCGACGATTCGGCTTCGTACTCCTGGTCCTTTCTTTCTGTGTACCCATCTTGTAGGTGTCGCTTCTTTGATGACGTTGTCGTCGACGGTAGACGCATCTACTTCGTCGTAGACGTCATGTAGCTTCATTTGGTTTGACGCGTGTTTCATTCCTTCCAGTAGTTGTGTTTCGTCGTAACCTTCGTTGTCGAAGATTATGGGTTGGTCTTCTGAGGTGTTGTCGTTTGTGTAGGGAGTGTTGGATTTTCCGTTAGGAAGTGTTACTGCGTTGATTTTCTGTCGTAGTGGTGGTGGTTCTTTGGTTGCTTGCTCCGTTGATCTGATTGTAGTGTCCTTCGAGGTCTTCTGTGCTTTAGTTGGTTGCATTACTTCTTCCGGAGTTAAACGTCGTAGTGTTTGTCGAGGTGGTGCTGGTAGTGGTGGATGTTGTCGTCCGGTTGGTGAAGTAGCCATAGGACTATCCAGTAGTGGTCGTGAACTTGACGTCGATGTGGACGGAAGTCGTGGAGGTGGTGTAGCGCGTTGTTGTTTTGTTGCGGGTTCCGCAACGATGTCGTCCGTAGCGTTCGTTTGTTGTCCGAAATCTTGCGTGGACCTTCTTTTCTCTGACGGTTGTAGTTGCGTATCCAACAGTGTTGCGAACGATGGGTTGTAGGTGTTCCGTCGTGGCGCCCATGGTGTGCCGGAAACTTTGTTCAACAGTGCGAGGTCGTATTTGAAGTCCGGTTGTAGTCTCCGTACTGTTCGTACCTTTTGTACGCCTGATTCCGTTGCGACGTAGTTTGCTCCGGTTTCGGAAACTTTTCCGAGCCAGATGCATTTCTGCATCCGTAGGTCTGCTTTTGGAAGTTTCTTGTGTTGTGGTGGAAGGTAAAGTAGTGTCTCGCCAAATTCGCAGATTGCTCGCTCGTAGTTTCTTCCCCAGCTGCGTTCAAAGCTTGTGTAGCCGTCTGAGTGAATGACGTAGCGATTTACCGTCCATGCTGCATGTCGTACTATCCAAGGTAGTAGATTTGTGGACATCGTCATGCTGTAGTTGCTTTCAACCTGAGCTTTGACGACGCGGATTTGTCCGAGAAGTGTTCTATGTAGTCGCTCAACGCTTCCTTGACTGTTGCTGCTGTAGGATGGTGAATGTCGTACAGTCATTGAGCCGACTTGATGCTGTTGCTTTTAGTAGTGCATTGAGTGTGTCTTCGTTGTCGCTTTGTAGTATGCCTTGTGTTCTTCCGCATTCAAAGATGAATGCTTGTAGGTTGTTGATCATGTAGTCCATCATTGATGGTTTGTTCGGAACCAATACCGCCATGCACAGTTGTGTAGTAACATCAACTGCTGTTAAGACTGGTATGGTCTTCGGATCTTGTTGTGATTCGATGTAGGCAAAATCCACTTGGATGATGGGTTGTCGTGATTGTTGTTTCTTGTAGTTGTCCTGACGTCCTTTGCCTTGAACGCAAATTGGACACCAATTTCTGTATGGTAGGTGTGTCAAGTTGTGTTCTGCTATTTGTTGTGGAGTGGGCTGCTGCGGTTGTTGTAGTCCTCTTGCTCTGCGTGCTTCATGATGCTCGTGTTGTTGTTCCTCATCGTGGTCCTCCTGGATGTACTCGTAGTCTTTCTTCACGGTGAACCTTGTTGTTCCTTTCCATTGAAATGGTAGTGCTGCGTTGCCCATGACTGTCCAGTCATCTTTGCGTTGCGAAACTTCTCCAAAGTTGTTGTGAGTGATTGTAGTTCTGTGGGGCTCAAGTGTGTTGATTGGTGGATGTCCTGGTCCATCTGTTGGAGTGAATAGAGTTGTTCTAAGTGTTGTGTGGTGTCTTATCCAGTATTCACCTTGTCTTTCCCAGTAGTCTTGGTTGTCCTCCTGTGCTGTGAGTGGTCTGTGGATTGTCTCCTTTGGTTGTGTGGTGTCAATTTGTAGAAGGTGCTGCTTTAGGTCTCCATATCTTTTGTGGCGCTCGTAGTTGGATCTTTGATCTGGTTGGTGGTGTGTCCATTAGCCGTTGTGGTTGTGAGCTCTGCCTTGTTGGTGTGGTCTTTGATGTTGCTCTGCGTGTAGGTGTTATCTTTCTTCTGAATCTGGTTTCTCCAGTCCAGTTTTCACCTTCTAGTCTTCGTTGTAGTTCTTGCTTGGAAAGTTGTGTTGGGTTCTCTTGTAGTTGTTCTTGCTCTTGCCCTTGTCTGTTGATGATGGTTAGTCGCCAATCATCTAGTTCTCCTTCAGGTATTGGGCAACCGCTGTTGTGTGGTGTGAATAATGCTTTGCGTGGTCGTTTGTGTACTCTGACGGCGTAGTCACCATCAAGTTTCCAGTAGTCAGTGTTTCCTTCCACCAAGGATCTGTCGTAGTCCTTGGTCTGTGTGGGTGAGTGGTGCAATTTGTTCTTGTTGTTGTACTGTGTTCTCTGTAAGTTGAAGCACAGCAATGGATTTTCCATTGTCTGTAGTCATTGGGTAGATGTCGGATCCTGTAGGGATGTCGATCTTCTCTGCTCGTAGGTAGAAAAGTCCTGAGTGTCTTATGAGGTGTGCTTGTTGTTGTCCATGTGTGATGGTGCAGTGTCGTGGAGCGAAGTCAAGTCCATATCCTCTATCAAGTAGTCTTGATGCACTGAGGATTGGATACTTCACATCACAAACGTAGTAGGGTATCATGATCCTGAAGTTGTCCTGCTTGTAGGGAACATACTTGATGCCGTAGACAGGAATCTTCTTGTTTGTAACCGTGTAGAGTTGTGGAACCGATTCTCCACAAGGTCGTAGCGGTAGGTCTGGTGCGTAGTCCTTCGGGCAAACATGTGTAGATGCTCCTGAGTCGATCAACAGGCGGTGGTATGACTTGAAGTTGGAGTACATGATGTAGTGTGTGATAGTGTCCTCAATCTTCTTGTTCCTTTGTTGTTGTCTTGCTGCTGCTATGTCAAAGTGTAGCTGTGTGGTGTCTTCTTGTAGGAATTGTTGAAAGCTCTTGCTGTGGTCGTTCCATGATGTTGTGTGTGTGTGTTGTTCTCTTGCCAAGTAGTGATTTGGATTTGTGCTTGTGTAGTCGTGAGTTTGCTTGTCTGATGTGTCCAATGGTAAGGTGTGACTCGTTGATGCCTCCAATGTAGTTTGCTGTGTCCTCATAGCTGTTGTCATTCCAATCCCAGCTGTTGTTATAGTCGTAGTCGTTCCAGTTCTCCTCCATGTAGTTCACTCGTGTTGTCCTTCTCTCCTTCGTAGTACCAGTCCCAGGTGTCGTTCACATCCTGAG